>JAKWBJ010000022.1:400000-870000 GCA_023159175.1 Wohlfahrtia magnifica | reverse complement strand
GACTTCCTGTTGGCTGCGTTTATTTTTGAATCTGGTGAGTCGTTAGATTCTTTGAATTTGAATTTTGTATTATGCCTCCTGCGGGGAAACCTCGCAAGACGGCGAAGGGTGATGCCTCTGACGCTGCGTCTGGGGCAGTCACTGATGAGGTGATGGGGCCCCCTCCACTTGCGAAGTCTCGTCTCTGTCATACGGAGAGCGAGCTGAGCAGTTCGGGGTCAGAGGCTGATGTAAGGGCGAGTGGTGGTAAGGCGACCACTAAGCGCTTTAAGTCTGCTCCTGTTGCTGATGCTGCTGCTGCTGCTGTTGATGGTGCTAAGAGTGGTGCTGGTCGCGGTTCTGCTATTGGTACTGCTGCTGGTGGTGGTGCTGGTGGTGGTGTTGTTGGTGGTGCTGGTGGTGGTGTTGTTGGTGGTGCAGCTGGTGGTGTTGCTGGTGGTGCTGCTGGTTCTGGCGTATGTACCACGTCGGATGCTGGTGCTGCTGCTGCTATCTCTGATAGCTCTGCGGTTGGTGGTGGTTTTGCTGCGGCGTTTCCCCCGTTGCCATCTGTTGGCAGGGAAAGCAGACAGCGTAAAAGGGCTGTGGCTTCGGCTGCTGCCTTTTCTGTGTGTGATGGTGGTGTTACTGTAGCCGACGTTAAGGTTGTCACTGACAGTTTCCGTGAGGTGCTGTTCGGTGAGAGCCTTAGTGCGGAGACGATGGGCAGACTCATGAGTCAGGCTAGTGGATACGAGGAGTTGGTGATGAAACTGTTGGTAGACAATGAGCGGTTGAGGGGTAGGCTGGACATCCTCCAGTCTCCCAGGCCGATTCAGTCGATGACCACAGTGCCAGCTCCCGCTGCTAGGCCTGTTGCTCAGGCCCCAAAGGTTGCTGCGGTGGTTAGGGCACAGGGTGTCGCGGTTCCCAGGCCTACACCCAAGCCTGTGGAAACCTGGTCGGTGATCGTTCGCGACAAGAAGAAGGGCGCAACTTCCAAGGAGGTAGTGAGTAAGGTCGTTGAACAGGTCGGACCCACCCTTGGAGTCAGAGTGCATGAGATGCGGCCGCTGAAGAGGACTAGCGGTGCGGTCATTCGTACACCTTCGGTGGCGGAGAGGTCGAGGATTGCCTCAAACAAAAAGTTTGAGGAGGTCGGCCTGGAGGTGACTGTGAGCGATAAGCTTGGTCCAAGGGTGGTGGTTGCCGGAGTGCATGCAGCGATCACTCCTGACGAATTTATGTCGGAGTTGTTCGAGATGAACCTGAAGGAGCGTATGAGCTATGAGGTGTTCAAGAAGAGCGTTCGTCTGGTTACCAGTCCCTGGAGGTCTGACCTTGCCGGACAGGTCAACGTTGTGTTGGAGTGCGGTGAGCGTGTTGCGAACGCGCTTCTTGATGTCGGTAGGGTCTACGTGAAGTGGTTCAGCTTCAGGTGGCGGCAACAGGATGCGATCCCGCACTGCTACCGCTGCCTCGGCTTTGACCACATGCAGCGTGAGTGCAGGATGGGGCAGGATGTGTGCAGGACGTGCGGGACGATGGGGCATCTGGCCTCACGTTATGTTAACCCGGTGAGGTGCCGTAACTGCGAGATGAGGGGCCTGCCAGCGGACCACAGTATGCTGTCGTTTGCGTGGCCCACGTACTCGGCTATGGTTGCCAGGGCGAACGCCAGACATTAATGGAGTTGCGCCTTTTGCAGCTGAATTTTCAGCGCTCGAAGGCGGTGACGTGCGAGCTGGGGCAAGCTATGTGTCAGCTGGACGCTTGCTTTGCCCTGATCCAGGAGCCGTACTTTGCGAATGGTGATGTTAGGGGGATTCCGGGGGGGTTTCGCGTATTTACTGACGGTGTGGGAAAGGCCGCGATTATAGTTAGGGACAGCGACGTGGACTGTACGAAATTAGCTGCTAGCCAGCTTGGGGTGTGTGTTAGGGTAAAAGGGTGGTTTGGGGAGATGTTTCTGGCTAGAATCTACTGTAGGCCTGGCGTTTCATTGGAACCCTATCTGGGGTATATGGATACGGTACTACTCGCGGCGAGTAGTATTCCTGTTATCCTCGGCCTAGATGCGAACGCCTCCTCTCGTATGTGGTTCAGTAAGATCTCCAGACTTGGGTCTGGACATCCGAACCTCATACGAGGAGGAGTGATTAGTGAATGGTTGCTCTTGCGAGATTTGAGCGTGTTGAATGAGCCGAGTGAGCTATATGCTTTCGATGGGCCAATGGGCGTCAGTGACATTGACGTGACAGCTGCGAATGGGGCGGCAATTACTGCTTTGGACTTTAGTTGGAGAGTTTGTGACGATTGGGGGATAAGTGACCATAATCTCATCGAGATTAGGGTTACTTGTCCACAACGGACTAGGGAGACTGGTGGCGTTTTACGATGGCGAACGCGTGACGTTGATTGGGAACATTATCGGTACTGTTTTAGGGAGGCATTGTCATCGGTGCCAATTGAAGACTTTAGGCTACTAACGATTGACGACCAGGTTGACAAGATTCTCCGGACGGAATCTGCAGTGAATGATGCACTGTTGGGCCGAGCTAGTTATGCGAAGCCCAAGAGTGTCAAATGGTGGACCCCTGAGTTGGAGACGATGCGGCGGCGTGTTCGACACCTCCGGAGACGTTTCCAGAGGGGTAGGCGTACCAATGCTGAAGATCTAGCTCAGCGTAGGACTGAGTATCTTGGCAGCCTTAAGACGTACAAGGACATGATTGTTACAGTTAAGGAGGACGAGTGGAGGAGATTTGTACAGGACAACAGGGATGACCCCTGGGGTAGGGTTTACCGTATCTGCAGGGGTAGAAAGAGTCAGGTGGACATAGGATGCCTCCATGTTGGCGACACCGTGTTGTCTTCATGGAGGGACTGCACGGACGCATTGTTGGGGGTTTTCTTTCCAAGGGCGGAGCCAGGCAACTATCCTCCCCCACCGGTGGAGGTTGCTGGCCCTCCAAACTTGGTGAGGTCGGAATTAGATGACTGTTTTTATCGGGTGAGAAGCAGGAAGTCCCCAGGTTTGGATGGGTTGACCGGAGAGATGTGTAAGAACATCTGGAAGGCCATCCCTGAAT
The DNA here is from genome assembly GCA_023159175.1 of Wohlfahrtia magnifica. Lineage (NCBI taxonomy): Eukaryota > Metazoa > Arthropoda > Insecta > Diptera > Sarcophagidae > Wohlfahrtia > Wohlfahrtia magnifica. The sequence goes on along the minus strand of JAKWBJ010000022.1, from coordinate 866,929 downwards.
ACCTGGGGGCGGTGTACGGTAGGTGCATTAATGAGGGCTACTTCCCGAAGGCATGGAAATGTGCTCGTGTTGTGGTACTCCTTAAGTCGCCTGATAGAGTGTGGAGTAATCCTCGCTCTTATCGGGGCATCAGCCTCTTGCCAGTATTTGGAAAAGTGCTGGAAAGAATCATGGTGTACAGACTCAAGGAATGCTACAGCGAGGGCCCTTCATGTTACCAGTTTGGTTTTAGGGAAGGCAAATGCGTCGAGGACGCTTGAATGCATGTGAAGAGTTCTGTCGAACAATCATCTGCGAAGTATGTGCTTGGGATTTTCATTGATTTTAAGGGAGCTTTCGATTATCTTTCGTGGGACAAGGTCTTACGAAGGCTATCGGAGGTTGGCTGTCGTGATATGGGCATTTGGAGCAGCTATTTCGAAGATAGAAAAGCGTGTGTTGTTGGATCCTTTGAAACGGTTTGGATGGAGGTTGTTCGGGGTTGTCCGCAGGGGTCCATCTGTGGTCCATTCATTTGGAATCTTATGATGGATACTCTGCTGAGGCAGCTCGGGCTGACATTCAAACTGTGTGCGTATGCGGATGACTTGCTCATCCAAATCGAAGGCCGGTCTCGTGCTGAGCTGGAGAGAAGGGGTGCCCAGGCCATTCGCATTGCTTGTGAGTGGGGTGTAGGGGTTGGTGTGGACGTCGCAGTGGATAAAATGGTGATGATGTTGCTTAAGGGCATATTGTCAACCGGGCGACCTCCACTCATTAGAATTGGTGACAACAGCATTCGCTATGTGACTCAGGTCAGGTACCTCGGAATAGTTGTTGGGGAGCGTATGAGCTTCCAGGCTCATCTCACCCATGTCAGGTATAAACTGGCAGCTATCGTTGGAAAGGTTAGGCGCATATTGGGGAGTGATTGGGGACTCAGCAGGCGTGCCGTCCGTATCATATACGATGGGCTTTTCGTCGCTTGTGCGGCGTATGGCGCGTCGGTGTGCTATAAGACGGTCATGTCTGTTGTTGGACAGAATAAGATTCTCACGTGTCAGAGAATTGCACTCTTGGCATGTGTTCCGGTGTGTCGGACGGTCTCTACCGATGCTTTGCAGGTCCTTGTTGGTGTACCGCCGCTTGACTTGGAAGTGGTGCGTCGTAGCATTGCTTTCAGGGTCAAGAGGGGACTGCCGCTTGGGACGAGATTGGGAGAGATAGGTATAAGGCCCTTTTGCAGGGGTGCCTCGTAGATAGGTGGCAGACGAGATGGACGAACAGCGACAAGGGAAGGGTGACTTATGGATTTATTCCGGACGTTACGTTCGTACGGGAACACCCTGACTTTGGCTTTGGCTTGAGTCTGGGGTTCATACTGACGGGACATGGTCCTTTCAATGCATTTTTGCATCGAATTGGCCAGACTGAATCAGCGGACTGTCGGTGTGGGAGGGGAATTGAGGACTGGAGGCATGTACTGACTTCGTGTCCGAACTATGATGACGTTAGGGATTTAGATAGTATGGGTATTACTTGGACGATCGTACTTATGATAGCCTGGGCGTTTTTGCCCTTGAGGTGTTTAGGCGTAGAAGGACGGCACTATTAGTGGAGGTTGAACCTGCATCACCATCTTAGCGGTCTCCTGGCTGGCCTTTTTCTAGCTTGGCGTCCCGCTGGGGTGCTGACGGTTGATGTGTTATGCTGCTTGCTGTGATTGTCTGCTGTTTGCTGTTTCCCGGTGCCACGGGTGTCGGGAGCCCCAGGAATTTCGGTTCCTGCCCGACTATGGTGAGGCCCCCTTTGTGGGAGCAACGTGGTGGCTGTGGTTTAAATCCAAATCGCGGGAAGAGCTGGCTTGGTGTGGAGTTACATTTTTAACCGGGTGCCGTGACCCATAGATCGGTAGGAGTTTAGATAGTCTCCGGCACCTTACCAAGGTGTGAGGTCATGTCCAAATAACATGGCTTTAAATTGGTACTCACTAGTGATTTTAATCATAGGTGGGGACGTTGGTGGACGCATTGTATTCACTCGTGCTTCGGCACCGTGAGGTAACGTCCTAGGGCAGGTGCTCACGTTAAACCACTGACTTAATGTATGTATGTATATATATATACATATATATATATATATATATATATATACAAATATACATACATACATATATATATATATATATACATATATATATATATATATATATATATATATATATATATATATATATATATATATATATATATATATATGTATGTATGTATATTTGTTTGATTTGCACCTATCGAACTTAGGATTGTATTTGATACAAAAATGAGAGATGCTGTTCAATAGCGGATAGTCTTCGACTGATAATTTGTATTTTCAGTGAAGTCACTTTGACGAGATTCAAAAACTTCCGCTTAAGATATGCAAAATTAATAATTTTTAGTTTTAAAAATGCGTATACTTGCATATTGCCACGTAAAAATTTCAACATAGTAATGATGCCTTCAGCAGGGCTATATTTGGAGCACTTGTCCGATAACTTTACATATTGATTGCTTGCCATGTAGGTATTGCCAGAAACGAATAATTGGGGAAATTTTCTCTCAAAATTATCTGACGGGGCTAAGAATTTCTGGAGGTTTATCCAGCTGATAATATGTAAGATTAGTACATTGAAGAATCTTATGGTTGACAATCAGTTAGTCACTGACAAGGCTATCATGGCTGACGCCGTTGCTAACCAGTTTACAAGGTCACTTAATACCACAATTGACTACCGCAGTCATATTGATGGCAAGGCGAATTTAGTGGCTAGATCATTTGAAAGTTACAACTAGATCAATAATGATACTGGCACTCTTACTAGTTCTGATGAAGTTAAATTTATTGTCAAAGGTCTAAAGTGTTCAAAAGCCCCAGGTTTAGACCAGATTCGTTATCAAAAAACTCCTGAATCGGCTTACAATTATATGGTCAAATTGTATAATTCTTGTATTCAAACTGGCTATTTCCCAATATGGTTTATAAGGCTAAGGTTATACTTACTGCAAAAAGCGGTAAAGATCCTAATCAAGCCTCAAGTTATAGGTCAATCAGCTTGTTGAGTTCCCTGGACAAAATCTTTGAGGAGATTAATCTGAATAAAATAAGAAACTTAGTTGACGATAACAATGTTCTCTATAGCTGCCAATATGAGTTTAGGCAACAACACTCTAACACTCATCAGTTGAAACGTGTGGTGAATATGGTAAGGGAAAACAAAATAGGCGCTATTCCACAGGAGTACTTTTTGTTATATAGAAAAAGCTATCGACTCATAACGGGCTTATTTACAAGCTTAATAAAAGCAATTTCTCATTATATCTAATAAAATTGATATATAGTTTCCTAACGGACAGGTTATTTTTGGTTGAAGTAACTGGCACAAGCTCTAGTGAAAGACGCATACTGGCAATACACTTCGGACTTTAGGATATCGGCGGATTTTGATATGGCATTTTATGTTGATGGCAGCGCCTTCATCTCTCATGGTAAGGTTTCGAAAGTTAAAGTTAAGCGTACACAAAATGCTTTAGATGCCGCAACGAAATATATCGTCAAGTGGAAAATAAAAATTAGTGAGGATAAAACTTAGGCAATACTATTTCCTTTTAATAGATCTCCTACAAATATTCCGCCACTTAGACTATCTGCTTAGGAAACTCACGTTTCTTTTCAAAATCGATAAAATATCTGGGCACTACTTTGAATGAGAAACTGATTTTCAGAGAGCACTTACAAGCTGTTTGTTTACGAGCGGTTCATTGTGGACGAGCGTTATATCCCTTGCTTAATAAAAAATCCAAACTGAGTATTAAAATTACACTTTGCTTATATAAATTCTCACATATGGTGGTGTTGTTTGCTAGTAATTCAGAATAAAAATTTGAAGATTATTTATTAATTACATATAAATGTAATGTTGTATGTTATATATTATATATTATATATTATATATTATATATTATATATTATATATTATATATTATATATTATATATTATATATTATATATTATATATTATATATTATATATTATATATTATATATTATATATTATATATTATATATTATATATTATATATTATATATTATATATTATATATTATACATTATATATTATATATTATATATTTTATATATTATATATTATATATTATATATTATATATTATATATTTTATATATTATATATTATATATTATATATTATATATTATATATTATATATTATATATTATATATTATATATTATATATTATATATTATATATTATATATTATATATTATATATTATATATTATATATTATATATTATATATTATATATTATATATTATATATTATATATTATATATTATATATTATATATTATATATTATATATTATATATTATATATTATATATTATATATTATATATTATATATTATATATTATATATTATATATTATATATTATATATTATATATTATATATTATATATTATATATTATATATTATATATTATATATTATATATTATATATTATATATTATATATTATATATTATATATTATATATTATATATTATACATTATATATTATATATTATATATTATATATTATATATTATATATTATATATTATATATTATATATTATATATTATATATTATATATTATATATTATATATTATATATTATATATTATATATTATATATTATATATTATATATTATATATTATATATTATATATTATATATTATATATTATATATTATATATTATATATTATATATTATATATTATATATTATATATTATATATTATATATTATATATTATATATTATATATTATATATTATATATTATATATTATATATTATATATTATATATTATATATTATATATTATATATTATATATTATATATTATATATTATATATTATATATTATATATTATATATTATATATTATATATTATATATTATATATTATATATTATATATTATATATTATATATTATATATTATATATTATATATTATATATTATATATTATATATTATATATTATATATTATATATTATATATTATATATTATATATTATATATTATATATTATATATTATATATTATATATTATATATTATATATTATATATTATATATTATATATTATATATTATATATTATATATTATATATTATATATTATATATTATATATTATATATTATATATTATATATTATATATTATATATTATATATTATATATTATATATTATATATTATATATTATATATTATATATTATATATTATATATTATATATTATATATTATATATTATATATTATATATTATATATTATATATTATATATTATATATTATATATTATATATTATATATTATATATTATATATTATATATTATATATTATATATTATATATTATATATTATATATATATATTATATATAATATATTATATATTATATATTATATATTATATATTATATATTATATATTATATATTATATATTATATATTATATATTATATATTATATATTATATATTATATATTATATATTATATATTATATATTATATATTATATATTATATATTATATATTATATATTATATATTATATATTATATATTATATATAATATATTATATATTATATATTATATATTATATATTATATATTATATATTATATATTATATATTATATATTATATATTATATATTATATATTATATATTATATATTATATATTATATTATATATTATATATTATATATTATATATTATATATTATATATTATATATTATATATTATATATTATATATTATATATTATATATTATATATTATATATTATATATTATATATTATATATTATATATTATATATTATATATTATATATTATATATTATATTATATATTATATATTATATATTATATATTATATATTATATATTATATATTATATATTATATATTATATATTATATATTATATATTATATATTATATATTATATATTATATATTATATATTATATATTATATATTATATATTATATATTATATATTATATATTATATATTATATATTATATATTATATATTATATATTATATATTATATATTATATATTATATATTATATATTATATATTATATATTATATATTATATATTATATATTATATATTATATATTATATATTATATATTATATATTATATATTATATATTATATATTATATATTATATATTATATATTATATATTATATATTATATATTATATATTATATATTATATATTATATATTATATATTATATATTATATATTATATATTATATATTATATATTATATTATATATTATATATTATATATTATATATTATATATTATATATTATATATTATATATTATATATTATATATTATATATTATATATTATATATTATATATTATATATTATATATTATATATTATATATTATATATTATATATTATATATTATATATTATATATTATATATTATATATTATATATTATATATTATATATTATATATTATATATTATATATTATATATTATATATTATATATTATATATTATATATTATATATTATATATTATATATTATATATTATATATTATATATTATATATTATATATTATATATTATATATTATATATTATATATTATATATTATATATTATATATTATATATTATATATTATATATTATATATTATATATTATATATTATATATTATATATTATATATTATATATTATATATTATATATTATATATTATATATTATATATTATATATTATATATTATATATTATATATTATATATTATATATTATATATTATATATTATATATTATATATTATATATTATATATTATATATTATATATTATATATTATATATTATATATTATATATTATATATTATATATTATATATTATATATTATATATTATATATTATATATTATATATTATATATTATATATTATATATTATATATTATATATTATATATTATATATTATATATTATATATTATATATTATATATTATATATTATATATTATATATTATATATATTATATATTATATATTATATATTATATATTATATATTATATATTATATATTATATATTATATATTATATATTATATATTATATATTATATATTATATATTATATATTATATATTATATATTATATATTATATATTATATATTATATATTATATATTATATATTATATATTATATATTATATATTATATATTATATATTATATATTATATATTATATATTATATATTATATATTATATATTATATATTATATATTATATATTATATATTATATATTATATATTATATATTATATATTATATATTATATATTATATATTATATATTATATATTATATATTATATATTATATATTATATATTATATATTATATATTATATATTATATATTATATATTATATATTATATATTATATATTATATATTATTATATATTATATATTATATATTATATATTATATATTATATATTATATATTATATATTATATATTATATATTATATATTATATATTATATATTATATATTATATATTATATATTATATATTATATATTATATATTATATATTATATATTATATATTATATATTATATATTATATATTATATATTATATATTATATATTATATATTATATATTATATATTATATATTATATATTATATATTATATATTATATATTATATATTATATATTATATATTATATATTATATATTATATATTATATATTATATATTATATATTATATATTATATATTATATATTATATATTATATATTATATATTATATATTATATATTATATATTATATATTATATATTATATATTATATATTATATATTATATATTATATATTATATATTATATATTATATATTATATATTATATATTATATTTATATATTATATATTATATATTATATATTATATATTATATATTATATATTATATATTATATATTATATATTATATATTATATATTATATATTATATATTATATATATATATTATATATTATATATTATATATTATATATTATATATTATATATTATATATTATATATTATATATTATATATTATATATTATATATTATATATTATATATTATATATTATATATTATATATTATATATTATATATTATATATTATATATTATATATTATATATTATATATTATATATTATATATTATATATTATATATTATATATTATATATTATATATTATATATTATATATTATATATTATATATTATATATTATATATTATATATTATATATTATATATTATATATTATATATTATATATTATATATTATATATTATATATTATATATTATATATTATATATTATATATTATATATTATATATTATATATATATATTATATATTATATATTATATATTATATATTATATATTATATATTATATATTATATATTATATATTATATATTATATATTATATATTATATATTATATATTATATATTATATATTATATATTATATATTATATATTATATATTATATATTATATATTATATATTATATATTATATATTATATATTATATATTATATATTATATATTATATATTATATATTATATATTATATATTATATATTATATATTATATATTATATATTATATATTATATATTATATATTATATATTATATATTATATATTATATATTATATATTATATATTATATATTATATATTATATATTATATATTATATATTATATATTATATATTATATATTATATATTATATATTATATATTATATATTATATATTATATATTATATATTATATATTATATATTATATATTATATATTATATATTATATATTATATATTATATATTATATATTATATATTATATATTATATATTATATATTATATATTATATATTATATATTATATATTATATATTATATATTATATATTATATATTATATATTATATATTATATATTATATATTATATATTATATATTATATATTATATATTATATATTATATATTATATATTATATATTATATATTATATATTATATATTATATATTATATATTATATATTATATATTATATATTATATATTATATATTATATATTATATATTATATATTATATATTATATATTATATATTATATATTATATATTATATATTATATATTATATATTATATATTATATATTATATATTATATATTATATATTATATATTATATATTATATATTATATATTATATATTATATATTATATATTATATATTATATATTATATATTATATATTATATATTATATATTATATATTATATATTATATATTATATATTATATATTATATATTATATATTATATATTATATATTATATATTATATATTATATATTATATATTATATATTGTATATTATATATTGTATATTATATATTATATATTGTATATTATATATTGTATATTATATATTGTATATTATATATTATATATTATATATTATATATTATATATTATATATTGTATATTATATATTGTATATTATATATTGTATATTATATATTATATATTGTATATTATATATTGTATATTAGATATTATATATTATTATTATTATTATTATTATTATTATTATTATTATTATTATTATTATTATTATATATTATTATTATATTATTATATTATATATTGTATATTATATATTATATATTATATATTATTTTTTTTTTTGCAAATTCCGATCAATTGTCTTTGTTTTAGAAATAAATTTCCAATAAATCCCAACGTTGCTCATGCGTAAATCGATTCATTTCCTTCAGTGAAGATAATATACTGAATTTTTTGACAGAATAGAATGACAGAGGTATTTCCAGGCTCGAAATGACCGCTGGTTCAAATTTAAACCGATAGATAGCCCGCTCCATATTTATGTTTTTTAATTTAAAAAGAAAAAAATTATTACTCCAACTATTTTACGTAAAAATACATATTTTATTACTTTTGTAATAAATGTTCTTTGGTAGTGTTAATGTGTTTTCTAATTCCTTTAGTATTCTTGTCTTTGAAAAAGCCTTAGAATTGTAAACGGCTTTATATAATGGCAAAGTCAATTGCCGAAGTTGGTGAGGAATAAAACAGTTTGAAGTGTGAATTGTTTTTGAATTTTATTCACAAAATTTGAAGCTTATATACTATTCTTATTCTATGTTTTCTATAATAATCCTTAACTATTTCCCCTACTTATTCTATGTTAGTCTTATTTTTATATCCTCTACTTACTATTTGTTTACATTTTGGTGAACCACAATAATATTGTTACATTTTAACCTTTTTAAAACGTTTGAATTCGTTTAAATTGCGTTTAAACGAAATAAACACCGCTTTATTTTGTTGTTCTACAGTTTTCATTTATTCCACTATAACTTAATACAACACCCAATATTCGTTTATATAACACTTTTATTTCCGCTTTAATATAATTTTTTTTTTTTTATTGACAACCAAACGCTCACTAACTCACTAATAGGTAAAGCAGCCTCTTTGTATAGGTAATTGACTACAGTTTGGAAAGTTCCGGCAATGTCTAATATCTACTATTTTTATATCTGTTAATTCAAATGTAACGTAAAGATGGTCGGTTTGGCAGTGCTGCCAAATACGCAAGTAAGCACGCCATTGACAGGGTGACACACAACTACCAAATATACCAAAATTTAGACATTTTTATTATCGTAACAATATCAATACATATTCATTTGCAATGCATTTCTAGTGACCCATATTAAATAACACAAGCCACTTGAAACTGCATACTCTGCATATTACAGTTCAACTTTTGTGATGTCACATTATATTATACCCTAAATTATGTTTGTACTTACCCTATTTATTTTTGTTTTAATTTTTATTTTGTATATGGGTGAACACTTTAAAGAAAAGGTAACCAAAATTGAAAAAAAATACACATCTACACATCGAAGAATAAAATAACTATGTTTGTTTAGAAATAACCAAAAACGGCAACACTGATGATATCTGTTTCCTCATCGGAAACAGGACTCTCCTCACCTGTACGTTCCCGCTACTGGGATGAAGATTCCAAGTAGAGGATTCTTCGCTTGCAGAGTCAACATCCACCAGCTCAGACGTGGACGCCCGCACAGCAGCAACCTCCACGGAAAGGACCGTCGCTGTAGCTCACTGAGGGATAGACTTAGCTTTGATACCCCTATCAGCCTTATATACCTTAAGGTATATTTTGTCGAACCCCTAGAAAATACATTGGTTCCAGACCTCAAGTAGAATAAATAACTCTTCATTTAAAATAACGATTGCTTCCCATAACTTATTAGAGTGTTTTTAAACCTTGCCCACGAGTCAGTCACTTACTGGAAGATTATCATTCGATACCTTGATATTCTACAGGATCTCATCTAGAGTAATGGTCCCTTTCACGTCGATCTGATTAATGACAGCAAGGAAGAGGGAATCCTTGGCAACCGCACTATAGGCATGGCTGCGACGGTAAGAGGCCTTGGGACTTTTGGAGTCTTGCTCCGTCGTCACCTGACTTTCGCCCGGCCGCTGACTTTTGTTGCTATTATACCAGCACCACCGGACTTATCCTTACTATTTCATGGCGGCTTAGCTCCGGTAGGACAAATTGTCGAAGTCATTTCAGTTTCTCTCCATCAGCCTTTGTCAGCTGGTCGAGTGGAGTGGACTCCAGTCTAGACAAGATCCGGATTGCAGATCTCCGACATCTGTATCGCCTCGTCTGTTCCATTTTGGCCGAAGAGGGACGGCTTTTGCCGGCAGTAGCTTCCATGCCTGGGTTGAACTTGGCAATTCCACTACCTATCGAAGCGGAGGTGCTTTCCACACAACTGGGTCACAAATGCCAGTCTTTCTTTTGAGGAAATCCTTATCGGTTAAGCGGTTTGTTCGCAGAAGAAGACCCCCTGAAGGTTGGGCGTATCATTCGAAACAGAAGGCCGCCCTAGAGAGTTAAGCGTTGAAGCAGAGCGTGTCCTAAGCTGTGTGCAAAAAATCTGTTTTTTTTTGTTTTAGAAAAGAAGACTTCATTGTGGATCCAACGAGTGTGGGAAAAAGGATGTCGACCGGGTCATAGCCATCGGTAACCTGGCAAGTCAAAGCTATTCACCCAGTAGACCAGTTATCGGTGAAGTTCTATTAACGACTAGACTATTTTTTTAAATGGATCTCTAGCCAAGATGATCGTAGGCACGGGTCGCACTACATCGTGGTCCAGCCTCCTACAAGAAAAGCCTTAATACAGTGAAAAAAAAAACGAAAACTACACTCGGTGGTGGTAGGCCGAAACTTTTAAATAATGGGCAGATATGACCTATTGTGCATGATCCAAAGAAAAATCCATCAAAAAGTGGTGTTAAAATATCGGAAGAAATTTTAGCTAGAGTCAGCACAATAAGACGATAACTGCAAGCAAATTGTTTATATGCTAGATTCCTTATAAAGAGCTCTTTTATAGCAGCAGTAAATCAAAAGTGTCGTCACGTTGGGCACTCCTGCGTTTATTATATCGCTAAAATAAATAAACAAAAGCTGCAAGAACAGCTATAAGTGCTGTTTACAAATAACCAAATCGACAGCAACAAACAGAAGCAGAAATAAAGTAAATAAAAACAGAGCGGCAACAACAAAAACTTACAGCAAAGAAAATAAGTAACAGGCAATAATAAGTAAAAACAAATACTAAGAGCTGAAAGACGTAGATGTTTACATTCGCATGGCATAAGAACTAAATAGAAAGTAAAAGAAAGAAATGGAATTTACCAGAAATATTGAGAGGTTCGGGAGCTTTCGAAGTGTTGTTTACTCAGCCATATAAAAAGCACATCGGTGCGAACAACGATCAGTTGAAGTAAATTTAACGTAGCAAACGAGTATGTTGGTTTGAAGTCAACGCAAAGGGAGCTAGTGTGGTTAAACACTGGTTGAAGAGAATAAATGGTATCATCGAATCTAACTTGTAATTACGATCGGGTTAGATGATCTTTAAGTAGTAAGATCTGTCGAGTAATTGTTGCTGTTTACAAAGTTGTAAACAGAAAGAGTAATTAAGAATAAAAATTGTTATTGCTTGTAAAAAGTTTACAAGCAGTGGTGCACAAAACTGTTAAATAAAGGATTTTAATTAAAAACTAAACACAAGATTTATTTTATTTTAACCACAATATACGAACTCATAAAAACACGTTTTAAAAAGATAAAAACGTAACGATATATAAGAACAAAGAGGTTTTTTCTGTGTGGTTAAAAAAGGTCATAAAAATGTGAAGAATTAAAAGCTAAGAACTTTCAAAACAAAATTTTATATCAACAATTCAGTTCTGACTGTATTTTGCTTAGCAGTGTGGGAATGTATGGGAGGAAGTTGAGTTGGATGTTTGGTTTTCCTAGAAAGTATCATTTACAAATTCCTCATATTTTTTTAGGTAACAATTTAAGTTAATTAAATTATAATTCAAATGCTAAGAAAATGGTCACTGGAAATATTAAATTGATCGAATTTAATAAACACAACCGATCGGTTTGGTATTTTCTTTTCGAGCACTTGACTTATTATTATTAGGAGTTTATATAAAATATAGTATTATTATAAGTGTTATTATTATGTATGATATATTATGTGAGTAGCGCCCAACTTCATTATTTAAACATACATATTAAAAACACAATTTGAAAACACTGGTCAAAAAACAAAAAATTTTCTGGCCTTTAATAAATCTGTATGGAATATAATGTTTTTGATGCGCTGAATTCAAATCCGTTTGCAGTTGTTTTCCATCGGACTCAAATTTTTTTTATGGGCATGACAAACTTTTCGCCCAAAATATGGTAGTTATGTGAATACATTTCATAATAACTTGACAACTACTTGACCGATTTTAATGCAAGTACCAGCAAATGTTTAGAGTAAACATTTTCTATAAATCACCTGAAAAAAACTGGTGAATTCCTTGATGGAATACCTTTTCACACTTATAGGTCCGATTCCCCCAGAATTTCATCTTTTACCCGATTTTTTAAATTTATTTTATATTATTGTATGCTTTTGTAAAAATACAATTTGTGCAGTAACAATAAATGTTTTACATTGAATAAATATTTTAGAATTTCTTCATCCATATTATTTTTAGATTTTAATGTTCTTTAATTATCTTTCAAATTTAAATATAACACCTAAAAAATTTGGCTTCGTAAAGTTAAATTCTTTTTGTAATGTTAAATTATTTTATTGCTACTGTTATTAAAATAAAATTAAGTATAACTTACGACAGGATTGTAAGATCTGGCGATTTCTCGCCAAACGTGGCGATTTTAAAAGTTAAAATGCGACTATAAACTATATTATAGTAAACATTGTACACTTAACGCTAAAATCTTTGCTTAGTGGAATGAGTTAAAATATATTATGGCGAATTTATTCTCACTTTTGGCGAAATTTAACAAATCGGAGCAAATTACTTTTTATTTATTTAAACAATTTTTTTTTATTATTTAAAAAAATTTATTATATGTTTTCAAATGTTAAAAAAAGATGATTTGGCGATTTTGGCGTTTTTTAATTTGAATTTGGCGAAAAAGCGTAAAAATTATCTGACAACCCTGACTTACGAAGCTAACTTCACACTTTTTCGTGTTAAATAACAGTGGCTGTTAAAATTACAAAACTGTTAAAAAAAGAATTTAACTTACAATAGAGACCCCTAGTCACCCCTACGGCTTCTACTATCGTAGCAATGGGATGCCTCTAATAGTGAATCCTGCAAACACTTGTGACATTTTACCTACCGCTTCGATCTCCTTTGAAATGCATATTCATTTTCATTTAATCAATTATTTCTTCATTTATATAAAATTAACAACGTTTAATATTATATGTTACAAACAAATCGAAATAATCCTATAAAAATTACATTATATATATATATATATATATATATATATATATATATATATATATATATATATATATATATATATATATATATAGATATATATATATATATATATATATATATATATATATATATATATAGATATATATATCGATTGAGGCACTTTAAATAAAGTGGGATATATATATTCATTAGGGCGGGTCGATTTAAAAATCGCTCAAGTGACAAGGAGAAATCCGACATTGACTCATTTAAATTGCCTCAATCGAGTCTAAATGTATGACCGACCCCTACTAACTTTGGAAGGTTGACCCACCCATGCTAGTGGCACATCCCCGGAATCTCCCTGGTGAGGTCCCCATACAAAAATTTCAAAAAATCACCATTTTTGGCACTTTACATGAAACAATCAGCGAAATGGCTGTTTGTTTTGTTTTGGATTTTTTTTTTTTTTAATAGAACTTAATAGTAGAAAAGAAACTAAAAAGAATTATTGTTTGAAATCTTTTTCTGGTATAACTCATTTGGAAACGCAACTTAGCAATTGAACATATCGTTCCGTTGCTTGTATATGTGACGGAATGTTTAGATCATTAATCGGTGGACTATCTTGATTTAAATATTCTTTCAATGTATCGTACGGAATGCTTCGCGTGAATGATGGTTAAATGCGTTATTTATATCATTCAAATTGATCATTTCCGTGTAATTTGTGCAATGAAAGTCTATATCTGGTTTTTTATAAACTCTAAGCTCCGTTGGATCTTCAACATCGGCTCGATAGCGCAGAATTTTCTTTATAGCACAGTCTCGCTTTTCTTTGCTATCATCAAACAACATTGATAGCAAGATATTTTCCGAATGCGCATAATATGAACTATATATAATTACCTGATTGACAATACTGCGTAAAGGAGTAGAAGAAACCGTGACTAACTAATGAACTTGAAAAATAGTACACTACCGTACAAAACAGAGCTGTAATACTTGATATTGAAGTACATTGGCACATAACAATTAATTATAAATTCGACCAGAATCCGTAAATTTTCGAATGAATTTTCCATTGTCACATATCGTAATAATCTAGCGGCCTTTGTATGCCAACGAGAATGTACAATTTTGCCTGGTTTAATGTTACCCTGATCCACCGAAACCACTCCACCACCTGAAAATAGTAAAATAGAGTAGTCAAATAATTAAAAGCGGTCGACAATTATAATAAATGAGTGATAGGAATTACTTACCGGAAGAATTTCACAAGTTTCGATTTGATTTCTCAGTTTTCCGATTGCCGATCTTGGTCCAGTGCTGGTTGATTTATCCAAAGCTTGAAACAAATGCCGAAACAGAACTTTGTTGAAGTATAGAAGGCAAACGAACCAATGCAAGGGTCTTTTTAACAGCAATTTAAATCGTCGTATAATTTCACCGTGTGGCTCACTCAGTGTTTGTTGGTTCACGATGAGTGCATATACCAGTTAATGCATCCAGTGATATATTTTTATAGTTGAAAAAATCATTAAATTTGGTTGTTCTGTATTCAGCCTTTTCATGTTCCACTCTTACGTAACCAATCAATTGAGAACTTGGTTCTCTCAAAATAACAAGATGTGGTTCTTTTACCATCCTAGTATGATACTGCCCATCAATTTTATCTCTCGTTAGTATCATCTTTTCTTTCGATGGTAGAAAATGCTAAAAAATTGGTATCGTCCAACCGTTTGCGAAGCACTTCTCGTCTGGATATCTCTTTTTCTCTGCGAACTTTCGACTTATCCATGATGAGAGGTTCGCCATGCCGATCTTCCATTTCGTAATCTTGGAAAAAAGCGGTTCCCAATGCTGATGCTACTCTATCAGGCACACCAAATCTGTCGCACATCAAGGCAAAGTTAAAACAATTGTATCTTTCTGTGTATTGTGAACCATTGCTTCTATCCATATCTTCTTCAACCAATGGCGGTACGTATGTTGAATCACCGGGATGCATTGTTGGCATTGATGACATAACCTTGCTCCTTGCTCTTCATTTACCGTCAGAAATGCATCAACTGTTAGTCTTCTCTGATTATGTTGATTGTGCATAAACCCTTTGAGGCGTTCTGGAAGCAATCCGCATGTACATACAGATGCCTTCAAATCTTTTACGTTTTCCAATGTAAACATTTTTTTTCAGAGATTTTACAAACTCTGGAAATGGATTATAGTATCTTTGCTTACCTTCGGCTTGATATTTGTTGAGCAATCTATTCAATTTAATCAATACACTATTTTCCGGCAGTATTTCCATACCAAGTTTTTCCCAAATTTCAATCAACTTTATTTATTTATTGGTATAAATAAAAAAAATTTGTGACCTAATCGAAACAAGAGGCTATTGTTGATTGGCGCCCCGAATGCTATACGTGCAACTCGATGCAATAAAGAAGTCTGAAGTTGAGTGTGATAAAGAAATTTAAAAGTATCGAAGTCTGCAGTATCGAAGTCTGACGGTCAGTCCGATAATGAAATCTGAAGGTCAGTGCAATATCGAAGTCTGACGGTCAGTGCGATAAAGAAATATGAAGCTCAGTGCAGTATCAAAATCTGACGATCAGAGCAACAAAGGAATCTGAAGCTCAGTGCAGTATCGCAATCTGACGGCTTGAAGGTATTATCGTAGCTGAATAGTAGTTGTAGCTTGTGTTGCTGTTTTTGTCGATAATGGCTATGTATGATGTTGGGATAAATAATTCTTACTTACAGTCTTGTTCTAGGTGTGGCGTGATGTTGTTGTTGTTGTATATTGCTGTGTCGCTGTGGATGATGTGTCTTGCTATAGGTGTGGGTATGATGCTGTTGTTATTATTTGCGGTTGCGTAAACAATTGTTTTGATTTGAATTTTTGCGTTGCCGTCGAAGCAAAATTTAAAGAATTATTTAAGGATAATGTTGTTTTTTTTTATGTGTGCCGCTGTGGTATGGTAGGTAAGACACCCGCCTACCAACCAGAATATCGTCGGTTCAATACCAGGCCAGATCATCTTAAAAAAAGTATTTCGACAGCGGTATCACCTCATAACATTAGTTAGTAACTGGTTATGAGTAAAAATACTATTGAAAACTTCTCTAAATGCATTTGACGTTCGGAGCCGGCGTTCACCTGTAGGTCTCTTTTAATGAGTTTAAAAATAGAATCGGGCGCAGTTCATTGACTGAGAGAAGTCCCCATTATCTTTGATGGAATGTTGTGGGAATTAATGTATAAATATAATAATGTTGTTTTTATAGTTTTCGTTACAGTGGTGGTGTTGGTGGTGTGATTAAAATTGTGTCGTTGCTGTTGTTGTTGTTGCGTTTGTTTTGTTATGGAAGCAGGCGTGGTGATGTGTCGTAAATTTATTGGTTTGTTCTACTCCTTTGATTATTCGAAGTAATGAGTGTATTACTGGAAGTATAGGTGCTTGTGGCGCTATCGGCGGATGTTTTTGATGATCTTGGTGTTATTTTTATGGCTGGTGATGTTGTAGCTGTTGATTTGTGAACACTTAAAGGCTTTTCGGCATTTTGGTTGCCTCCTAATAATTGATTCTGGAGGACACCACCTTAAATGGTGACGTGTGCTATGACTTCTGTATAAAACTCAATGATTTTTTTTCTTTTTCAAGACTTTTTTATTTATAAATAATCAGGGCTTTCTTAACGATATTCACGAGGGGTCGCTGCAAATAATTCCTTTATAGAATTTGATTTTTGCTTAGCTTTAATAAAATGGATTTTCCTCTTGTTTTTCTTAATTTAATAATTTTTAATCTTTTGATTTATTATTACATTTTTTGTATTTTACATAATTCTTATGCCTTTTAGAAGCCGCGTTGTATGATTTTTTTGTAGTTACCCTTTTTTTAACGTGAATTTCAACCGCAGACCTGTGATGTCTCCAAGCACTCGTTTTCGAATCGAGTCCATTTAGCATTTCAATACTCGCCTTATGTCCTCACCATTGTTCTAGTGTTTTTTTTTAACAGTTCTGCCAACATCCAAGCCTATATCCTTATTACCACGGGCTAAAAAACGGTTCTTTCCATTTTGCCTATCTAGCCAATCAGAATCGTGCACGTATACAGAAAAGCAAGGCGTTTCTACAACGTTTATCACCTCATTTTTTAACACTCCGAAGTGCGCATGCTTAACCCTTCAGCGTATTAACAAAAAAAGAATACTAAAATACCACTGTTGGCGCACAACACATGCAATTGCCGTCAAGCCAACCTCTTAAAACTCTTGCACAAGTATTACAACATATTTTTGGCAGTAAATATTTATTCCTTTCATCGATAGGATATCCAAATTAATGTTTATAAGCATTCTTAATTTGGGAAGTTATTGTTTGGAGTTGTAATTTTAGTCCAAGTCCAAGCCCTTGACATATTGTAATCTAAAACAAAACACTTACCAAAATAAAAAATATAAAAAACGAAAATAGTCCTTAGAGTACTTTTCAATATTAACTTTTGGTTTTGATAAAATCAAATATCGGATAGGATTTGTCTTTTCGGTTTCGGAAGCAAGAGTTGATAATAAAAAAAAAATTGCGTTATCTTTCTTTAAAGTGAATTTTTTAGTTGATTTTTTATAGCAATAATAAAAAATCTTATTCCTAAAATATTTTTTACCTACCAAAGCCATAAAAAAAAACCCTTTAGTTTTGTCAAAGTTAGGCACCTGCCTTCACGGATTATTTTACTTTCAACATATCTGGATTTCATTTAAATGCTTAAAATGTAAAATTTATGTTCCAAGATTTTTTTATAACTTTTTGGAAATAAAGGAACAAAAAGCATCTACTAATTTTGCAAGAAAAAATTTGTGCGCTAATTTTTTTCAAAACTAAGTACCTAAATTTAATTTTGAATAAAATCTGTAATAGCCAACCGATTTTCATGACTTATAGCTTATTTTATTCTAATCGCTTTAAGATTTAATTTAAATTCTTAACATATACAATTTTCATTCTGAAAAATTTTTTATGACTTTTTGAACAAAAAAATTGCTCTAATTTTGCGCGAAAACAAATTTTTTTGCGCTAAAACAAATTTTTTTTTGTTAAAAATACAAAAAAAAGTTATTCAGGTGATTTACATGATATTTGTTCCTAAAGATTTGCTGGTACTTGCATTAAAATCGGTCAAGTCGTTTTCAAGTTATGATGAAATATATTGACATAACTACCATAGTTTGGGTGAAAAATTTGTCACGCCCATAAAAAATTTGAGCCCGATGGAAAAAACTGAAAACGGATTTGAGTTCAGCGCATCAAAATAATCCATATGGTTTTATTTAAAGGCTTTTTTGCTGTAGACCAGTGTAATCAAAGCACAGTGTTTGATTTTTAAATTTAGGAGGCCAAAATTAATTACTCAAAAACTAAAACATGTAAAAAGCTACTTTTGACATAAACATTACTTACACACTGAAGAAGATGTGTGCAATAAATTAGCCAAATCCCCCCACAGGCACGCCTACTTATGATTACCCAATTATGTTAAATAACGAAACATACCACAAATTTTAAAATATCAGCTGCAGTCATCATAATTAAAAGAAACGATTCTGTGGACACTATTATGTACAATAAAATAAGGGGAAATACTAAAAAATTTAAAATCTTTTTTATTTATTTTTATTAAATTTCAAACAATAAAATCAAACATAAACAACTTAACTTGGAAAATAAAATAATAAAATATATAGTTAAACGAAAAAAAAAAATAAATCATCTAGAATCCGAACTACTAGCATCCTAATCACAATTATTGTCACTGTTAGACTCTCAGATATTAGAATCAGTACTTTAAACATAACTGGTGTTAAATTTCGTTTCTTAATTTGGGGAGTTTTTCTTAAACTGAAATAAAAGAAAAGATATTAATAGCCTTCGTATCAAATCTGTATTATTATATATACGAGTGCGTGAAATATTTCTTGTGAACTGTAATCTGTACCATCTGTTGTCTTCATTTCTTGATTCTTGAGCTTCTTCAGACAATTGGCCAATTGAAAGGATGCAATGTTTTATTATTGCTTTACCATGCCAAAGAACTTTGTGCACATTTACAAGCATATACTACCAGGGATACAGCTTTAAATACTGTTCTCTCGTTTCAAATTCATACTGCAAATTTATTTCTGCACAAGACTCTCTTACTGTTATTTCATTTGGATAGCATAGTTTTGACTTCTTAACTAATTCATAAAAAGGGTATAATGCTCGATTATAACTCTTTGTGTATTGTTTTAACATCCGATACTTACTTTTTAATAAATCTAAATCCAATCATAGCCAAAGCTTTATCCGCTGAAAGACTATTTGCTAGAACTGGTTTTGGTCTTTATTTTTTTATGGTTTTCCCCCTTTCTGGTGAAGATGAAGCTAATTTTTTTTATCAATTGAGCTGAACATCGTTTTTCAGAGCGATGCATTTCTGTTTCAATCGCTATTACCATTTGCTCGGTTCCCATTGAATTACTTAATTCTTTTACTTTTCTCTTCTTGATTCTTTGACTACAATCTTCGAAGCCCTTTTTTGGCATGCCCACCTTATAGTCTTGTTTTCTAGTACTTATTTTAAATTGCGAATAGTCTATTGAAACAGCTAGCCATTGGTTATTATCATGCAGGAATCTAGGCTTTGTTCTTTAACCTTTTGTCCACCTTTTCTGAAACTCGCTGCACATATTCAAACCAAAAGATTCCAATTTATCGAATTGTATTTTTGTTGTTGAACTGTCAGCGAAATTAAAGCAAATGAGATCGACTAAATGATTTACGCGCTCATTTTTGTCCTGGATAGCTAAACGTTAAAAAGTTCGTTACGTGAAATATTAATTGCAGTCATCATGATTAAAAAAAAAATTATTAACTGGATACTCTCAACAAATTTAAACTATTATTTTAATTTAAAACCATAATGATTCGAAATTTATTTTAGAATAAATATTTTCAAAAACTAATACTAACCTAAAATTTTATACTATAAAAGCACTGTCAATTTTTTTTTATAAATTTTCAAAGTATCAATTTGACTTGTTATAGCTTAAAACACAATTTTGCATGCAAAGGGCAAATTTTGAAAATATACTTTTATACAACACATTTTAGTGGATGATGAACGTTAGCAAACAAAAAACCTTGCTTTAAAAAATGCATGTCATTTCAGCAGAAAATCACTAAAATGGTTAGTTTTGTCACGATTTTAACCTACCCACGGTTTAATTTTGAAAAAAAAACCCTATAACACTTTCGTTAGCTGAAACTTTCTGGGTTCGAAATCCCATAAAAATTGGTACAGTCGTTTACGTATGATAACGGACGTGCTTTGCTACCCCCATCTTAATTATTATCTTAGTTAAATTTATTCCCAATTTTGTTCCCTTACGGTCCAAATCCAAACATTTGAGATAGCCTATAGTTCCTTGCAGAAGGATACTGCAGGTTCTGCTTTTTAGCTGTATACTGTCTTCAAACAAGCGCACATTAACTTCTCTGAAGTATACGATTTACAACTTTTATCCAGTGTGTTTTGTGCAATATGGTTTTTTGGCTGATTTCGATAGATAACGAAGCTTCAAATATTGACATTTTCCACATGTACAAAATTCATTATTTAGTATGAATGAAAGGTGCCACGCCCACTTCTCAAATCTCGTCCAGTTACTGACGGACGATGTGTATGACCATGAAGTCATTCAGACCAAATTTAGTTTTAACCGTTCTTAAGATATACAAAAATCGATATTTACTCTGTATGGGATACAGCTATTTGGTCTAGAGACTTTTGCTGTTACCATTTTGTAGACTTAGACAAATAAATATTTACTTTGTATAAGAGTGACATCGTCCAGTTAAAATTTATGTAGCTTAAAGTTCCTTCCACACATATAACTGTCTATAAAGCAAAAACAAACATATATAAACAAACATTCATGTATATATTAGATATATTTATTATTGTAGTGAATCGCTTTCTATTGGAGAAATATAATTTTTCAAATACTGAGTTAAATTATAGCATATTGTTTGTCCTTGTTTTGTCCACACTTTCCACATACTTAGGTGGCTATAAGATCAGTAGCTTGACTAAAACTGTTGTTCCTAGCGCGTCGATCTAATTCGTTTCTTCTCCAGTTTCTAACACCAACTTTGGAAAGGTCTTCTTCTGCTTGGTCTTTCCACCGGAACAGATTTAAAAGATATCCTTGCTGGAGCATTTTCATTCATGCGTATTACATGACGTAACCGTTGTATTTTGATACGCCTAACAATATTAATATCTTCGTATAGCTCATAGAGCTCGTGATTCATTCGATAGCGAACTCTACGTGGACGCAGATAGGTTCATATATTTTACGAAGAATTTTTCTCTCAAACACTCTCTTTCAATGCTAATACAGTTATATCGATATCATCAGCATATGCAAGTAGCATGTGGTTCCTGGTGTAGATTGTGCCTGTTGCATTAACTACAGCATCACGTAGGATTTTTTCCAACAAAATGTTGAATAGATCACAAGATAGATTATCACCCTTTCTGAAGCCGGGTATAGTGTCAAACGTTTCTAAGATGTCCTTCCCAATTTTAACTGATGATCTTGTATTAGTTAAAGTCATCCTGCATAATCTAATAAGTTTTGAAGGTATAACAAATTCAGACATGGCCTTGAAAACCTTAGCACGAAAAAGGGCTGTCAAAGGCAGCCTTAAAGTCGGCAAACAGGTGGTAGGTGTCATCTTGTTTCTCTTGAGATTTAGAATCCACCATAGTGTGAATATTTAGTCGATGGTAGACTTACCAGGTCTAAGGGCGCATTGGTTGGTTCCAATTATTTCGCCGACTTTACATTTCAAACGTTCACAAATAACACTCGATAAAATTTTGTATACAATAGGAAGAAGACTTATACCCCTGTAGTTGGCGCATAAGGTTTTGTCTTCTTTATTATGCATAGAACATAACACACTAAGATTCCAATCATTGTGCATTGTGCCTGTTTTTTAAAAAAGATCCATCAGTGTCAGTCATCATTTTGTTGATGATTTGTACTCCAAATTTCTATTGGGAAATATATTTCTCAATACTGCACACCGGCTGATACGCTACTTTCAATCTTTGAAATTGGCGACATTACAGCATATTTAACATCAAAACATACCTTAAAACTTTTAAGGATCAGTTAACACCAGAACCAATGTTTATTGAACATCAACAACTTCGTGTCTTTACTTGGGTCCTTGAAATGAATCAAGCTAATCCGATATTTTATCGAAGAGTATAATTGCGGCTCGGAAATCTTAAGAATTCTTGTTGAAATGATGGAAAGGCCATTTTTTCCAACTTTATCAAAAATGGATCCTTACTGTAATGTGAGTTAACAATTTGATTTTTATTTCAAATCTTTAGGATTTTTTATTCAAATCTTAAAAACTTTACTAATTATACTATTATGCTAATTTAGTCCGGCCAGAGAGGTCCGATGGTTCGTGGAATTAATTTGACGTTGTACCCACTCTTCTCTTTGTTCTGACTCTTCACTCTTCTCAATCTGATGTGACCAGCATCATTTAAGATTACACAGGTTAGTGGGTTCGGGTGGACCTCTAACTTCTACAAAAACGTCATAGCATATCCCACGATTTCCTCTTTAAAGGTTTAATATATTCTCGTGCAACCAATCAAGTCGGATGTAAGATATTGTCACAAATATCAGGTTGGGCACCCCCGCGCTTATTACATCTCTAAAACAAATAAATAAAAGCTGCAAGAACAACTATAAGTGCTGTTTATAAATAACCAGAATCGACCACAACAAACATTAGCAGAGGTAAGGTAAATAAAAATAACACAGCAACAACAAAAACAAAAAAAGAGAACAAGAAACGGAAAATAACAAGCAAAAACAAATACAAAGCACTAAAAATAAAATAAAAGAAAGATTTTGAATCTACCTGAAATATCGAGAGGTTCGAGAGCTTCCGATGTGTTGTTTACCCAGCCATATAAAAAGCACATCGATGCGAACACCAATCAATGTATTTGTAGTAAACTCAACGAGTACAGTTTATGTGTTGTAAACTTAGCTAGTAGCGCTTGTGTTTAAACTCAGCGTGAAGAGAGTTTGTTGGCTTGAACTCGGTGTGAAGAGAGTAAACTCGTGAAGTAAAAAACCAGCTTAGTTTGGGCTAACTCAGTAAAGAGAGTTAAGTGTGGATAACCTCTGGTTGAAAAGGTGTGATCGAACCTAAGTTATAACTACGATTGGGTTGAAAGATCTTTAGGTATAAAGATCTGTCGAGTAACTTTTGTTATTTAGAAAGTTGAACAGACGGAGTAATTAAGAATTGAAATTGTTATTGCTTGTAAAAAGGTTACAATCAGTGGTGCACAAAACTGTGTAAATAAAGGATTTCAATTACAGACTAAACAAAAGATTTATTTTATTTTAACTACAATCTACGAACTTATAAATAAACGTTTTTAAAAAAGTAAAAACGTAACAATATTTATCCATTTCGTGAATTTTGACATCGATTTGTTAGTGCATATTTTTGCTTATTTCATTCGTAACAGCACTTTTATGCATATTTCAATTTCAAGAGCATGTTTTCAACGTTTTTCGTTATTAAAGAGCATTTTTAAACTCTTTAGCACATGTTTGGATTTTTTATGCTCTAAATTATTTTTTCAGCGTAAACTTTTGTTTTAAATTCTCACCAAATCATGGCATTTTTGAATTATCTGTCAATTTAAATATATTGCGCCATCTGTATCTCAATTAAGTTTATTACCGCTTTCCAGTATCTTAACCAATTTTTTGAAAAGGATATACAAACTATAAATTGCCATCAGAGAGAGTTTAATCTTCAAAATATGTTTGTACGTCAAAAATATTTACCAAAAATGCTTAGATAACATACACAACTGTATAAAAGGAAAATCTTTACGTATTTTATTAGATATAACAACTGATGCCACTGGAAAAATGTCGCAAATGTTATTGTGGGTGTCATAGTCATTACACATGAAAGTAGTTTAATGAAAGTAGCAATCCATTCATAATTTGTTACTAACACATTCAAATTCTGTAAACTTTTAGCTCAACTTTGCTGACAGTAAATTGGCAAATACATAAAACAGGGCTACGGATATAACATATTATTATATTATTATATTACCGATTAATATATTACCAAACTTACAGAAGAGTGATAAAGAATGATTGGAGATTAAGATTTATATATGGTAGTATATATATATAAAGTATATTTAGTATATATATAAAGATTTATAGTAATTTTTCTTAAAATATACAAAAAAAATTATTGATGTCCTCTTAAAGCAGGCATTCCATAAACAAAAAAATTAAATAACTACGAGTATGTATAAACTTTGCCATGTTGTGGGGGTGATTGGGGACAAGTAAAAATAAAAAATTTGCTTGAGATTTGGGTAAAACAATAAAACAAAGGAAAGTTAGTTTTTTCTATATAATATTTATTAAGTACAAACAAAAACGTACCTTTCGCGTTGCGGGTTGAGAACACAATAATAATAATTCTTTTTTTATACATAAATTCAACGTTGTATAACACAATATTTAACAACAATACATAATTACTAAAATAGGAATTAAATACTTAAACATCCCACCCCCCTTGCAAGATTACAAAAAACAAGAGGAAGCGAGCGTTACGTGGTCAGGCTCAATTTAGAGAATTCATTCATAAGAGGAAGAAATTATTTATAATGGGTAATCAAAAATATTAAAAAAACACAATAACAAAAAGGGTTATTATTGGGCGTCTAAGAACATATTGGATTAGGAGCATGGTTGTGGGTTGCGCTCCTTTTCTTTGCCGCTTTCTTCCTGGTGATGGCCTTTTGATGGCTATATTCTATGAAGTCTATAAATAAGTTAAAGATTAGTATTCGATTTTTATAGTGTAAAGTAGATCCATTCCATAGTGTGGAACATTCGCAAAAATTGATATTTCAAAACGAATTTACAAAATAATCAGAGTGAATCAACCAAATAATGGGAGTGAAAAACTTCGTAACAGTTATACGAAGATTAATTAATTCAACAGGGTTATGCTTAGATTCTACGTGATTCCACTTGTCAGTGTCCACCTGGTCCACGATAAACGAAATTCGATTTGCCACAAAAGTTGGCTAGCGGCACGGGGGTTTTTGAAGCCAGGACAGAACGATTTTCGAACCTGTCCAATCGAAAGCTTCCGAATTGGTAAGATTCAGCTTCTTCCAAAGTGAATTCACCATTTTTGCCAGACGGGGCTAGGACTCGACTATACAGAGTGGCAGCATATGCTTCCTGAAAAGCATTACAAAGTGCATACTGAGGCTTAAAATTAACCCAACGGGAGATGTTGATCTATTCGATGAAAGATCGATGATAGCTCTTTCAAAATCACGCCACTTGTTTTACATCATGGGCTTCAAACATTTGTCCCAATCGTTTCCGTCTTTCGAAATTTGATGCACAAGAGTTTTATCAACGATTATTCTAGGTGCCAGTCACCGCACGGGGTCATATAGCGTGGTTATTTGATACAAGACAGAAAATTTGGTGACTTCAGAAAAATGTATTAATGCTCGTATTCCAATGTAAACCCAGAAGTTTAGCGGTCTGGCGTCTGACAATTTCAAAAAATATGGAATCTACTAGATGTTTGATAGTATAATGTCTAGTGCGCAAAATATTATCTAAAGAGTGGCATGAATCATAAAAAACATCACAAAGCCTGTTGGTTATAGTCTTTGTTCAATTTCGCGAAAATTGGATTTTTATTATTATATTTCAAAAACTAAACAATTATTTATTTAAGCAAAATTATGTTAAATTAGCAGTTAATGCTGTACCGTACAAGGCAAGTGTGAGAATAATACTAAATAATAGAATATTAAAAATCTTAGTATACATGTTTAAAGAGAGTAAAGAACAATTGCAAAAACAAAACTATAAACAAACCAGTGTTACAACGTAACATGTCGGCCTCCTTAATATACAGTAATGTATATTCAATCCTCAATGGGTAATGGGTAGAGCTTAGTGATGGCACGTTTATAGATACCGTGCTGAGTTTTAATTTCTGCTACAAGATGAACACCGTCATGACCAGGTATAGTAGAAAGAACTCTGGCCAAAGCCCATTTGTACGGCGGCAGGTTGTCATCTTGCACAACGACTAGTGCGGTTTGTTTTAAATTTGAATTGTTGGATGTCCACTTATGGCGTTGATGCAACAAATGTAAATATTCCTTTGACCATCTTTTCCAAAAGATTTGTTGTAGTTGTTGTAGTCGTCGGAAACGTTCTAATCTGCTGCTATTAATGGAAGTAATATCAGGTTCAGGAAAGGATGTTAACGGCTGGCCAATTAAAAAATGGCCCGACGTGAGTGCCTCTAAATCGTTGGGATCAGATGAGAGTGGTGTAAGAGAGAATTAAGTATTGCCTCAATTTGTTCTGTAAGGGTTGTCATCTTTTCAAACGTTAAAGTTGCGTTGGCTACTACTCGAGTCAGGTGATATTTGGTCTGTTTCACTGCAGCCTCCCACAAACCACCAAAGTGCGGAGATCTTGGTGGGATGGTGCGCCAGTCTATACGATTGTCTTGACATAGTTTTAATATTTCCGCCTTGTGATTTTCAGTCTCAAATAACCGTTTAAGTTCCATCAACTCATTTTTCGCTCCCAGAAAATTTGTGGCGTTATCCGACCAGATTGTTTTGCAGAGTTCCCTACGGGCGATAAACCGACGAAGGGCAGCAATAAAAGCGGGTGTTGACAAGTCGCTGACTGTTTCGATGTGCACTGCCTTTGTTGTGAAACACACAAAAATATATAGGTATGCCTTGGTTGGTGCACGGCCACAAATTCTAGAATGTATATACACTGGGCCACAAAAGTCTATTCCTGTGGTCAGAAATGCTCGTCCTGGCTTTACTCTATCCTTCGGGAGACTGCCCATCAATGGATCATTTTTTGCAGGTTTTGTACGAAAATATCTAATACATCGGTGGACCGTATTTCGACAAATGTGTAACCCATCCAGTGGCCAATAAATTTGCCTTATGATAGCAAAAATACTGTGCGCCAGCGTGCATATGCTTAACATGAAAATAAGAAACTATAAGTTTTGTTAGTTCAGATTTTTTTGGTAAGATAATAGGATGCTTTGAATCATATGGTAAGTCGCTATGGTGTAAGCGTCTTCCAACGCGGATAATTCCTTCATCATCAAGAAAAGGCGATAAATTGTTAATAGAGCTGGACTGTTCGACTGCCTTTCTATCCAGAAGTGATTCAAAATCGGCATAAAGATGACTGCGCTGGTTATTTATTATTAATCTTTTCAATGCTGCATCAAACTCGGGGATTTCGAGAGAACTGAACTGTCGCTGTTTTGACGGTTTTTTAATGTTGTTATGAAAACGAATACAATACGCAAAGATACGCTCTAACTTCTGTAGTGAGCCACCATAAACAACAGTGGGCGTTAAGTCAGTATACACACGTTTTGAAATGAGGAAAACGAGCTTATTTGGTCTTCTCTTTGGAATTTCGTCATCGATGACTGGTTGAGATTTGGATGAACTTTGTAAAAATTCTGGGTCAGTGGTCCATAATATTGAGTTTAAAAATTCAGTAGGCATTAAGCCTCGAGATATAAGATCCACAGGGTTTTCTTTAGTGTTGACGTAACACCATTCTTCAATTCGAGTGAGTTCTTGTATTTTAGTTATTCTATTGGCAACAAAAGTTGTCCATGTGTAAGATGGCTTGGCAATCCACGCTAGAACAATTTTGGAATCAGTGTAGTAAAACCTCTTATCTATAGTTATGGGTAAAGTATTGAGTAGCCTTTCTACTAACTCTGACATCAGCAGCGCTGCTAACAGCTCCAGTTTAGGTATAGACAGTGTAGGCGCAACACGGGATTTTGCATAAATTAAACGAGTTGTAATAGCATTCTCTTCATCTAGACATCGTAGATAGCAACAAGTCCCATAGGCGTTTTCACTGATGTCTGAAAAAGAGTGAATTTGTATGGATTTTATTACCCTTTTGGTCAGCAAGTGACGAGGAATCCGGTAATCATTTAATAATTGCAGCTGTGTTATGTAATCGTTCCATCGCTTCTCATAGTCACATTCTAAGCATTGATCCCAAGACACCTTCAGTTTCCAGAGCTGCTGTAGAAATATTTTGCCAAAAACTACCACTGGCCCAATTAGACCAAGTGGATCAAAAATTCTTCCTAGATTGGACAGAACAGTTCGTTTTGTTGTTTTTTATGAGGATTAAAATTTAAAATGATATACAAAGGCATCATCAATAGGTTGCCAAATGAGGCCAAGAGTTTTCACCACTTCATTTTTACCGATTGGTAGGTATGGTTCCTAATCTTTGTCAGAAATCTCGCTAAGGAGTCTGGGGTGGTTTACGCAATATTTTCTTAAATCAAAATGAGCTGCACTGAGCATTTTATGAATATCTGACAACAGGATAGAAGCGGCTTCCAAGGAGTTCGCTCCAGTAATGATGTCATCGACATAAGTTTCTTTCAGAACAGTTGATGCAGCCTTGGGATATTGTAAAGTACAGTCTTCAACAAGCTTATTTAAACAACGCGTCGCTAAGTATGGAGCAGCCGAAGTGCCATAGGTGACGGTGTTAAGCTGATATAAGCCAATTGGTTCTGAATTAGTCTGTCTCCACAAAATCATTTGATATTGTCTATCCTGAGGGTCAACTTCAATCTGCCTATACATTTTGCTTATGTCAGCGGTAAAAACGTACGCATATGAACGAAAACGAGTAATTACAGTAAATAAATTGGACTGAATTGTCGGCCCCACCAATAGCGTATCATTGAGTGACAAGTTTGTTGATGTTTTGGCAGAGGCGTCAAATACAACCCGAAGTTTGGTGGTCGAACTATTAGCTTTCAAAACGCAATGATGCGGTAAAAAATAGCAATTTTTTGGAAGTTCATCGCCGATGTCACCAATTCGAGTCATATGATGCAGATTTTCATATTCTGACATGAAATCACAATATTGTGCTTTAAGATCAGGATTTTTCAACAACCTTTTTTCTAAATTTAAAAACCGACGTCTTGCTGAAGTTTGAGAATCACCCAGTTCGGTTGGCGGCCTTTTCAATGGGAGTCGTACAACAAAACGCACATTTTCAGCTCTTTTGACTGTTGACTCATAATGTAGTTCACACAGTTTTTCTTCTTCAGTAAGTGTCTTCGTATAACAAATGTGTGTTTCAATTTCCCAGAATTGTCTTATAATTTTTTCTAAAGTAGCTGTGGAAGATGTTGTTAAACTTTTGCAATGGAGACTTACTTGTTTAGATGAAGTAATTTTGCCTGCAACAATCCAACCTAATTCAGTGTTTTGAAGAACTGGGAGTCCATTTCCAAGTTGAATTGATTCGTTGGTAAAAGGCTCCAATAATATTTTAACACCAATTAGCATGTCGATTTTCTGCGACTTATGAAATGTCGGATCAGCGATTGTCAGGTTTGGTGGTAAATTCCAGTCGGAAATGTCAACATCTAGTTCAGGCTGCCTCGCACTGATGCGGGGAATATTATAGAACTGAGGTTCAGTTGAAAACGTTAATCTTCTTGATTTGATAATCGTTGAAATAAAATGTCAAACCTCAGTATTTATGTCACCAATACCAGAGATTTCGATTTGACTACGTTGCCTTTTTATGCCTAATTGAACTGCTAGTCGTTCTGTTATAAAGTTCAATTGGGTCCCTGAGTCCAATAATGCCTTGTGAAGAGAAGTGAGACCCCATTTATTCGTTACCTGTATTAACACTGTGGCTAAGAGAATTGTTTTATTATCATTTAAAGACAAATTTTCAGAATTGTTTGTTATCATTGTAGTTGAAGTTGTTGATTCGCTACTGTTAGTTTTAGTTTTAGAAGTAGAAATATAAGTAACTGATGAAGCTGTAGAGTTGTTGAAAGAGTTTTCCTTTGTTAATTGTCATGCTGGTTGATTTCGTAAAACTGATGAAGACTGAGGTCGGTTGAGATAAAAAGTGTTGTAGTGCAACAACGTATGATGATGACCTTTGCACTCTTTACATGTTTCTGCTCCACAAGATTGATAAGTATGGCCAGATTTGAGGCAGCTGTTGCACAAGTTCCTTTCATGAATTGCATCAAAGCGCTGCTTTGGAGCAAGAGTTAAAAATTTTTGACACCTACATATAAATAAGATGGCCTGTTCCTTTACAATAGGTGCAATTTTTTTGCTTGAATGTAGTGGCTTCAGATGCGGTAAACGCTGTTCTCGACTGCTTAAGAGAATTTTGCTTGGGCAGAATTGATAATGTACTAGTATGACGATTTGATGATGACGATCTATCTTCTAAATGGCTGCATCTCTTTTCTAGGAATTTAATTAGTTCATCGAGGATTGAGACTCTATCAGTAGGTGCTTCATCATTCCGTTTTTAAAGGGTGTTGTTGTCAAGCTTGGATAAACAAATTTCAACAAGTAAATCATCCCACTGAGCTACAGGTCTGCCAAGAGATTTTAAAGCCCGTAGATGAACACTGACAGTATCAACTAAATAAAAAAAAACTTGCTGCCGAAACCTTTGTGATTGATTGCAAATTAAGCAAGTACCTAATGTGCTCTTTTATAATAAGTGGTTTCTTTTGGTACCGATCAATTAAAAGTTTAAGTGCTACTTGATAGTTTTCAGCAGTAACTTCCACGGATTCAATTCTATGCAATGCTCCTTCTTTGAGTGAGGACCTTAGGTAATAAAATCGTGTGACGTCATCAAGAGCAGGATTCTTATGAACCAACGAGGTAAATGTGTCGAAATATGTAATCCACTGTGTGTAATCTCCAGTGAAAAAAGGCAATGAAATCTTTGGTAACTATAATGAAGAATTACCCGTTGAACAGTTAAGCGTTTCGTTAGCGTTTTCATGTTTAAAGCAGTCTATCGAAGCTGATAAAGCTGGATGAAGCGTAAAATATAGTTCTTCAAAACTGGCCCGGATATCGAGTGCTTCCTTGCTTTTGTCTAACTCCTCGATCGCGGATTGTATATTTTCAAAATCGTTGTAATATTTTTCTAATGCCTGCAGTCTTAACTCCACTTCATGAATAGAGGCAATGCTCAATTTATTCTTCACAAAGTCCTGGATCCGTTGCTGCTGGGCAATTAATGTTGTAAGTTTTGTTTTTAATTTAGCTAATTTGGCTTCAGTCAATTTTGCACCGTATTTTTGATCTTTCAATATTTTTTAAAAATGCACCGTTTGAAATTTTAACAAAGAGAACCGCTATGGGTTCATGTGTTTTGTTTTTGGACACATTACAGAAACCAGTTTTTTGTTTTCAATTGTCTTGGGCAGTGTATTTGTTTTTTTTTTATGTTGCTTTGTCTGTGCTAGCGCACTTAATCTCTGACAATGTTTTGGACAAATAAATGATTGCAGAAAATGCACTCAATATGTTATATGTATGTATATTTATTATAATATTAAATTATATTAAATTAAGTTATGTTAAATTAAATTTATGTTAAATTATGTTAAATTAATTTAAATTAATTTTAATTTTTAAACAAATAAATAAAAATCTGAACTAACGTGTCCAATCACGGTCGCCAATGTTTAATTTCGCAAAAATTGGATTTTTATTATTATATTTCGAAAACTAAACAATTATTTATTTAAGCAAAATTATGTTAAATTAGCAGTTAATGCTGTACCGTACAAGGCAATTGTGAGAATAATACTAAATAATAGAATATTAAAAATCTTAGTATACATGTTTAAAGAGAGTAAAGAACAATTGCAAAAACAAAACTATAAACAAACCAGTGTTACAACGTAACAGTTTTAATGTGGTGTTTTTCAAAATGTAAACACAAGTTAACAATATTGGATTTAAAGGGTAACTACATCCTTGGCCCTACAAGTTCTGCAGCAAAAGACGTGTATTAGGCAACAATTCTTTTGACTCTGGGCCTTTATCTAACTCCCTAAATCGATTAATCCTACAATCCAGATTTATTTTTCCGAAAAAAAAAACTATGGGTCTCTACGGAGTTGACTGAGGGATATTGCCAGTCACAATCCAACCAAAAACTGTTTGTTGAGCGATCACAAAATTTTTGGGATCCTTTTTAACTTCGGAGAGCATAACCTAAGGGTATCTGTCCGCACCCACTAGCAAATTCATATGGGCACATTTCAAATCTGTAAATGGGAGATCGGGTGTACTTAAATCAATAAAACTTGGAATGAGTTTATCAACGACATAAGCCCTCGTGGATAATTTAAATTCGGAATAAACTGGAGATCTCAAAAAACAACACAAACCTTAGTGGATTTTGCTGTTACTGCGCCATCAAGGCCCACAACATTTGCAGTAGGTGCCAAAAAGTTGGAAGATCTAGTTTCTGTTGCAATTTGTTTTGAGATAAAAGTGGGTTGAGAAGCCGGGTCTACCAGAGCTCTGGCAGAAAGTACATTATCGCTCTATACTACATTAACCTGAGTAGTTCCCAAGAAAATTGTTGAGTGAGGGGTGGACTGTATCCGGGTTTTATTAGAGGTAGACTGTACTCGGGGAGTATGGGGTGGACTGTATTCGGGTTGAGAAATTCTAAAAGGAACGGGCAGCACCGGATGTCGACGGTCATTGGATGTCCCAATCATTGATTGTACGTTGTAATCTTTTGAAAAAGGGGACAGATTCTTTAGATACTGAAGGGAGGTTAAAAGGGTTTTGAGCTGAGAAGTAACTAGAACTCGTTTACTCTCATATCTACCAGCAAGATTCTGCCAAGCCATGTCGAAACCATCATTCGTTATGGGGTAAGTCGGGTTGTAGTGGTTCACTGCACTCCGACAGAGCCTTAACCTTTTTCCCTCGGTTACGTCTAGTCCT
Organism: Wohlfahrtia magnifica; assembly: GCA_023159175.1. NCBI lineage: Eukaryota > Metazoa > Arthropoda > Insecta > Diptera > Sarcophagidae > Wohlfahrtia > Wohlfahrtia magnifica. The sequence goes on along the minus strand of JAKWBJ010000022.1, from coordinate 831,853 downwards.
ACTGTCGTTGAAGAAAGCTAAATATCTGGGTTAACACGGATATCCCAATTGTGTTCCAGTTATCTCGCCTCCTGGGTTGTCTCAGTCGCAGTGGTTCACCACACTCCGATAATGATAGTTCTACTAATAATGCTATAAAGGGTAATAATAATAATTAAATAATTCCATATTACAATACTAATACTAACAAAAATAATAAAGCAAATAATAATAAAGAAAAATTGTGACCCAAAATCGAAGCCGGTTGACTATTGTCGTTACAATAGTTTACCTGTTGAACAAGGGTTAAGGAATTCATTGGCTTGATTGCACTTAAAAAATTACTGTAAATAGCTAAAATGTCTTCAACTAAAATGTTTAGGGGCGTCAGTGCCACTATATTTTCTAAAAATGTCTAAACTAGTATCATAATAATATTTAATATAATAACTATGTATAAGCAAAAGGAATGTGTTTTTGTATTGATTTCATATTATTTGAATTTTGAAACTGATTCTAGTATGCAGTCAAAATCAGCATATATATATATATGTTGGGCAATTTAAAAGTTTAAAATTAAAAATGCAATAAAACACAAACGATTTGAAATTTTGCCAATTTTTTTTTTCGTTGTGAAGTACAATTGTTTCGGTTAGAAATTAAATATTATCTAGTTCATATGGCTGCCGCGGCTGGCCTCATTGGTCTCCATTTGATCGGATTATTTTCAAAACATTTTGCACGTGTTTTCTTTAAAAAATTAAATTGCTTGTTTTGTATAAAAAAATAAAAACTTATAAAAAGTTTTGATAAAATTAATACCATTAAAATTAAATATGATAAAAAATTCTCTAATAAATATTTGTATGTTTAAGCAAAATTTGTTGTTTTTGTTTGGTCCATTTGACTGTAAAGATATTGCAGGAGGATATAAAAACAATGCTGCCTTATGGAAAATAGTTAAATTTGAAGTCAAAAACGGTGGGCGGGAGTTTTTATGCTGCACGCATTGATCCCAACTTTGTATGAAAAATGCGGCCCCGTACATACATAAACATACTGCTCCCTCAAAGCTCAATTTCGGCACCTCACCGGATTACAACAACGCGAGGCCCAATAACCCGATTTTATGCATAATCTACACACACCCCGCTTTATCTTGCACTTCCTCACCACATGGTCAAAACCAAGGGAGCAGTAGCAATGTGGGATCGCATCTTGTGTCAACAATCTAAAACTAAACCTCTTCACATAAATTATGCCAACATCAATGAGCGTTTTCATCACACGCTCGCTAACCTCCAAAACAACATTTATTTGACAAACAGGATCGGGCCACTGATCCAAACTTTGTATGAAAAATGTGGCTCCGTACATACGTAAACATCATATTTGAGGGGTTTTCTTTCAGACCACGGCATGTTGTTATTCTCCTGTCCAACGAATTCTGCAATGGTTGCTAGAGCGAACGCCAGACACTAATGGAATTGAACCTTTTGCAGCTTTTGACGTGTGATCTCGGGCAAGCTGTGTGTCAGCTGGACGGTAGCTGTGCTCTCATTCAGGAGCAGTACTATTCGAGTGGTGGTGTTTGGGGGATTCCGGGGGGCAAGCGCTTTTTTACTGACGATAGGGGAAAGGCCGCGATTATAGTTAGGGGCAGTGAATTACACTGTACGAGACTAGCGAATAGCCAAGAGGGGGTTTGTGTACATATTGAAGGGCAGTTTGGGGAGATGTTCCCGGCTAGCATCTATTGTAGACCTGGCGTTTCATTGGACCTTATCTAGGGTATATGGATACGGTACTTCTAACGGTAAGTAGTATTCCGATTATCCTTGGCCTAGATGAAAATGCCTACTCTCGTATCTGGTTCAGTAACATTTCTAGGCTTGAGTCTGTACATCGGAAACTTTTACAAGAAAGAGTACTGAGTGAATGATTGCACTCGAAAAATATGAGCGTGTTGAATAAGCCGAATGAGCTATATACCCCCGATAGTCCAATGGGCGTCAGTGACATCGACGTGACTGCTGCGAATGGGGTGGCAATGACTGCCTTCAACTTTTGGTGGAGAAGTGACCATAATCTTATTGAGACTGTAGGCGTTAAACGATGGCGAACTCGGGACATAGTTTGGGACTACTATCAGTACTGTGTTAGAAAGGCATTGTCATCAGTGCCAATTGAAGACTTTAGGCTACTGACTATTGACGACCAGGTTGATAAGATAGTGCAGATAGGATCCGTCGCGAACGATGCTTTTTTGGGCCGAGCAAGTTATGCGAAGCCAAAAAGGGTCAAATTTCCCAGGGCGGAGTCAATTAATTATCCTCCTTCTCCCGAGGAGAACCTTAATTCTGGTACCACTGATGCCACAAGAAGATGTAAAAAACATATGTTTTCACACAAAAACAAAAGAAATTAAAATAAGAAAAGAAATAATACATTTTTAAAATTTTACGTCTGTATTATATAAGGTTTTCATTATTTACGTTTTAAAAATATAATATATATTAAACTTTTTTGTCTTAGATATCTAAAATAAAAAATTAACTACTAAACGGTTTTATTTTTTATTTCTCACTTTCGGTTTAGTGATGATACAAAGAACTTGAAGTACCTTTTTCAAAATTAATAAAAGTAGTGAAATAATAATAAAATTGTTTAAAAAAATTGATGTGAAGAAAATAATATTAAGCATTGATAAAAAAAAAAATAGATTAAAAATTTTAAAGTACAAAAAAATTAACTTTTAAAACAATTTTTTTACTGAATGTAAAAAGTAATAAAGTTTTTAGTTTTCTTTGTCCATTATATTCTGTTTTTATTTACATATTATTAATTATTTTATAAAGAAAATTTGTAAAAAATACCAAAAAAAAAAAAAAACTAATAGTGCGAGCTTATTATTCTTATTTTTTATTTCTTATTATCACACGTCACAATTTACAAAAGCTGAAAGCTAGGTGTATGAGTTACTACAAAATTGTTTTTTCAAGTTAGAGAACGTAACTCCCGCTAAAATGAGTGGTTTTGTGTAAAAATAGGTTATGCAAAAAGTTATGGTCGTCGGAAAAAGGGAAGGCGTGGCGCATTGCCTCTCAAGTTGAACCCTTTTCTAAAAAACAAAATTAGTATACAAACTAATTAAAATAAGATTCCTCTGTCTTTTTTTTATTAATTTTCAGTTATTATTGTTCGTACTATAAATTTAAACAAACATATATACATATGTATATGAAAAAATTTAATTTTCATAAACATCGAAATTTTATTTTTAAGCTTTTCAAGGCAAATTTCAAGTGCGATGCGCCAGTTTTAACCTTGCACAATCGTGATAATATTTTTCACACCATATTTTTAAACCATAACAAATATTTTTAGGGGGAGTTATGCTTATCGAAAAAAAGGTCCACCTAAATATATATACATATGTACATATATACATATGTACATATATATGTATATGCATATAGGAGTGAAAGAAATTAAACCACAAAAGCATTTACAAATTTAGCAATTATACAATATTAGCGATTAATCTGTACCAGAATAATAATCATAATTAAATCTTAGAATTCCTGCATCTATTAATAAATGCATCTATTGTTTGATGTCAAAATCAGATAGTGGGTTCGAGATAACCGGGAAAGTTAGTGAACTATTTTCAGCGCCTTGTTTTGTGCTACTAAAATTCTGATATACGTTTTTGCTGTTTTACCATAAACACAACACCCATATAGCAATATAGGCTTAATAACGCTTTTATATATAGTGATCTTATTTTTCTGATTTAGCCGAGGCCTTTTATTTCATAAAGGATATAGAGCTCTACAGCATTTCGAAACTTTGTCCACAATATGTCTTGTATATGTCAGTTTTTTATCTAAATACACTTCCAGATATTTAACAGTATCACTTAAGGGTATAATTCGTTGTGGTATGAAAGGAACTCTTTTCCGAAATTTATTAAAAGGGAACAAAATGACCTGTGTTTTGTCTGTATTCAATTTATTATAATACTTAGCACATGTTTGAAAACTTTGGTTAAGCTTATAAACTATAGCATTTGATAATTTACTTTTGATGATCATTGCCATATCGTCGGCATAAAGTGCTCTTTCTGTGTCTTATCTAGGAACGAAATCTGACAAAGAAAATGAATATATCGTCCACCTTGTGGTACTCCAGCAGGAATTTTTCGAAGTGTTGATGAATGATGTTGACTCATATGAAATCATGAGAGATACTGAGCCATAAAGTAAAAGTTATCATATATCCTAGATAACAGAAAGAGTTTATATTTTGTTTTTACTATCCATTAAAGTTGTAATTGATGATGTACATTGCCTTGGTCTTGCCGATGTCTGCTCTCAAACAAATTGCCTTAGACATGGTCACAAGCTCGTTAACTTTTTCGGGCATGTCACAACGCCGAACCTTCGAATTGACTTTGTAGAGTCTAAACTACAATATTTCCATTCTATTCTTTTATATCATTATGCTTTCTTTTGTAGTCGCAATTAGTAAAGATAATAATAGATATCCTTGCTTACTCTTAAGTTAGTATAAAACGTTTCGTAAAAAGGAATATTGTGGTCTACTGGGTCATTACACTCTGTTCAGTTTATATAAATTGCATGTAGTAAATGGTCATAGTTATAGACAGTTCTAATTTTTTGAATGACTTCTTGTTGTTCTTGTTTTATAAGGGTTCTTCATTTGGAAAGGTTGGACAGTGCTTAATGCATATTTTTCTGTCGATAATTTTAGATCTTCATTAACTTAAAACCCAGGAGGCTTCCGTTAGAATTCTGAAAAGGTTTTACTTTAGGGCCATTAAGGAATGGTCTCTGGACAGGGCGAATCATTAAGGAAGTGTAGATGGGATTGCGGAGTTTTTAAGACATTGTTGCTAAGTCTGAGACTGTTAAGTTCAAGACTTCCTTCGAGTATGAGTCAGAAATATCTATGGGTCATTGTTGGCATAATTACTGGTCACACCTTGATAAAGGCGATCATAAAAAAATGGTGCAGCTGCATGCCAGAATTTTTTATACATACATACATATGTATGTTTGTTAACATTTTATTTTATTATTTTTGATTTTAGAACAGATTGAAAAAATTGAAAGCAAAAATAAAAATTTCAACTTATTAAAGATTTATAGCAAGTACAAACCTAAAATAAAAATTAATATGGTTTATAAAGGGTTAATAAAACTATTTTTCGTTTATGAATACAAAATTTTTAATTTTTTGACATAAACCTCTTATAAAGCAATTATAACTTTTTATGAATACAGCCGTTAATATTTAGCTAAAAACAACAAATACACTGAGATTTTTTATAGATAATAAGTGTATTGTACATAGTTAAGTTAAGCATATCAGCCTGAATAATTAAAATTTTGAGTTGAGTCACTTTCAAACTAGGTGTGCGATATTATATTCATACATATGTATATTTATTATGTAACATAAGACAATTTTTTCCATGGGAATTGGTCAGGAAGTTTTAAAAAATTTCCTCTTGTCCAATTTTATATTAAATTATTATTTGACAGTTTTGTAGTATTTCAGTTATTATTAAATTTTCATTAGCTTATTAACTTAAATTTTGTTATTTTACTTCTTTGCATATGCAAAATGTTATTTCGAAAGCTTTCATGCTTACGACTAAAAACTCGCAATGTTGTGTTTGAAACAAACAAAACATTTTATTCGATAACGAATGAGAGAGCCCCAAAACTAAAAAATCGAACGTTCCAGTAAAAATTCGATCTTATACGAATGCGAGAATTAACCATCAGGCTTTTAGCTGTGCTATATGATCCTGGAACTACCTATGTAGTTTCTCTTTGCGGGTCTCCATCAATGCTTAAGGTAGCTGTACCGTCGCCAAATGTTGAGGTATGGGTAGACTGCATGTTGGAATATCAGATTTTTTACGTTTAGTTAAATATTCTAGTAGTAGGTTGCAGACATTTGTTGCCTTTATGGCACCAAAGCCTATGATACGTCGATAAACAGATATAAGTAGTATTTTTTTCTCAAAGAAACTACTAACTATGTGTTTGTTAGATTGTGTTGTGTTTGCTTCTCAATCCAAATTCTTGATTTAGAATACACTCATCTTCACTCAGCAATGGATGTAACTTTTTAATTAGAGTTTTCTCGGACAACTTGGGCTTATTACACAACAGGCTTATTGGCCTATATGAATCTAATCTTGTTTGATCCTTTCCAGGCTTCAGAATCATAGAAATAAGCGAAATTGTCCATGCTTGATGAGAATTGGTCTTTTCGTTAATAATAATATAATAAAATAATTTTTCTTCAACTCCGGGTGCCTTCTTGAGGTTTACATCGTTAATAATGCTTTCAATATTATGAAACTCAAATCTCAATGTTGAGGCTGTACTAAACCGTGATGCTAATGATGGTAATTCTCTGACGTCATCTGTATTATTAGGGTTGAAAACCTGTTTCATAAGTTAAACAAATAAGTTCAATTTTTCAAAATCATCTCTCGCCCAGTCTCCATTCGAATTTCGCAATGGAGGTCTGCTATAACTGGTCTTTTAAGGTTTCTTGCAGAGCGCCATAAAGAATAATCGAAATCTGCGATTTTGAGGGTAATTGTTTAAAGAAGCAGTTCTTCTTGTTTCCAGCAGGTTTTTAAGTTTATTTTTGTACACTCTTTCTTAGTCCGAAGTGATCTATATTTTTGCCACGCTCATTGTATTCATCTCTTTTTAGCTAATAACTGCTCCACAACTGCAAAGTAGCGTGCAGAGCAGCATCTTGATATATTCTTTAAATCATCTATAGATTAATCAACGTCTACCGGAGTTCTACCAGTTCATGATATATTTTCTGTACTTCAGCCAATTTATTCGCGTGCTTGTCTGAGCAGAGCAATTAGCAGAGCACATAATATTTTAAGAGCACAACTCGATGACAATAGTAGGAGAGTGCTACGATGACAAATTTAACGAAGTTAAAACTTGACCAAAGTCAATCAAATCGGGAATCTTGTGCCGGTCAATCGGCCAATAGATGGGTTGTCCATTTGAAATCACTTTCAGTCCTAATTAGACGAGATCCCCAGTAATTTTGTTTAGCATTGTTGTCGCCAGCTGGCAAGATTCAAGGTCCCAGCGATTGAAAAATTTGCACTACTGCTCTCTAGTAATGGGACGGATATTTGTTTGGAAAATACACGGATGAAATTACAAATATGTGTCAAAAATCCTGGATACTAATTGTGATGGTCTGAAGGTAGCTCTGGCAAAATTAATTTATTTTATTGTATTTTATTAGCGATTTAATTAAAATCGCTGAACCTTCATATGTTGTGTCCCTCGAAACTTTAATATAATAAAAAGTGTAACCATTAATTTTGAAGAAACTGTTTGCTGTGAGATGAGCTTCAGGGATTAACAAGATGTCTTTTTGTTTTTAATATTCAATTTCGTTTTTATGTTAGCGGTTGCCGTTAGCGTTCCAAACACATATTTTCAGACAGTTTATTGAGTACAGACTGCAGAAGCATCTGCTGCACCCTCTGAATTTCCGTCGTCATATTGGTCATAGAGTTGGTAAAATTATTCATCATTACTCATGGCGTTGGTAAAATATTTGTTGTTTGCACTATATTTTCTATGGTAGACTCAAGTCGACTGAAATTGAGTTCGGAAGCTCTCACTTTGGTTTTCGAGTGTGGTGCAGGATTCGATTTATTTTTCGTGTCAGTCACTGTGGGCTGACTTAATCTTTGGATGTCAGCGTATGAGAATTGGCTAGTGGCAGGCAGTGGAATAGTGATGTTTCCGGTAGTGCTCACTGGTTTCAGTTGTACTTTGTTCATTTCAGGACTTCGAGCATCAGATTGTTTTACAAGCATCAGACTGCTTTCGTAATTTGCAGTGTTGATACTACCACAGTTACTGCATATACTGATTTTAGGGATACTAGCGCAGTTACTACATTTACGGGTATTAGGGTTCTCTTTTGGTTTGTCCCACATGGCTGAAGCATGCAGTTCTCCGCACATAACACAAATAGTTGGCAGCTTGCAATACACCCTAGTATGACCAAACTCCTGGCAGTTTCCACATTGGATTAGTCCTGAACATTTGTGAGGCTCTTCTACGATCACTCTGTAATGAAGCAAGTATTTTAACCGTAGATGGGCTTGGTCTCATTTTTCTATAGTTTAATGTCAAAAAGGTGCTTAGAACTTTCCTTTATTTTTAATATTTATAACGGATTTAACTGTAAAGCCCTTATTCATTAGACCATGTTTTATCTTTTAGTACTGGGCACTCTCATCAATTAAGATAACGGAAATTTTTTACCCAGTACTTAATTTTTTTTATATTTTGACTATTTTATAAATTTTACAAAGAAAACAATAGAGGCAATATTTTATCATTACCAATATTGCAACAGATCACCTCTTACTTTTTTTCTTGCTGATACACGTCCGTCAAGTACAAGTGTCGCGATCTCGATTTTTTGTAGTTTTTAGTTCGTCGGGGTCATTGAACCTTACTTTTTCTAAAATAAGGCTGGAACAATTGTTTCGGTGAATGGACAATGATTAATGATTTTGTATGGTCGAATTTGGAAGATATTGATGTTAATGAAGTTTTTTTTTCAACAGAATGGCGCTACCGACTGAACAAGTAACCATCGCTCTTTTACGGGAGCAGTTTCCTGGTCGTATGATATCTCGAAGAGGCGATCATAATTTGCACCGAGACATTTGTTTCACAAGATTCTAAGTCTATAAATTGCTAACAATCGATTTAAGACCTTAAAGTTGAAATTCGTGAAGTTATCGAAGACAAATAGCCACAAATATGCGAATTGGTTATATAATATTTAATGATATTGTTTTTCATTATTAATGGCATAGCTTCGTTTTTACACTTAAATGAAAATTCGATGATTTTGTTTAAAAATACTTGTTTTTTCATATCAAAATGAATCCTCATATTGGATGACCCAGTATATTATTAGACAAAATATAATTTTTCTAAATAAATAATATTGTGTCTTATTGTGTATTCTTTTAATACTACATCCATATAAACAATAAACCTTGTTATAAAAAAGAAAGTTTTTTAGGTTTGCTTGCAGCAAATAAGCTGACAACCACTGTAAAATTTTACACCAATTAATAAAGGTTTTGCTGCAGCATAAAGTGAGCCCATAAAGTGAGTTTGGCCGCGACAAAATAAAAGTCGCGTGTCAAAGGTATATGCAAAATTTTCACAAGAAAGTGAAGTAATAACACAAAGGAAATCGTTTATATACAATTTAAAATGTGATGGTTTAGTAACTGGACTATCAGCCACACCGGACCACAAAGAATTGACAGCGCCCACTTAATTAAGAGTACATATGTATGTATGTTAAGCTGACATGTCGTATATAATTGTTAAAATTTTATCCAATTATAGTAACTGGATGATTTTTAATAATCAATAAATTTATGAAAGGTCATATTTTGCATGCATTTACAAACATTTAAAATGCAACAGTAGGTTATAATATAGACTTAGTTGTTTTTATTCAATATTTTGTAGAAGAGATTCATTCATAGATTTATAAATGGACGGATTTATAAATTCACGGTAAATACTTAAAAATAGTAAATTTTTTATTATAGAAATTATTATTATATATTTTATTATACTTTCTGTTTCTCTATTTAATTGTATAGAACATGATGACAACAGTTTAGCCACGCCCCGACCCAGACGCATGTCTGAGGTTAATACAGCCACCAAAATTCAACCTATACCAGAGGGTTCATCATTCTTTCTATTTTCACAAACAAACAGGTTTTTTAAATAGTTTTTTTTTATTAAATATGTAATTTTTTTAAGCATAGTGTTTAATTTTGACTTTTCTTTTCGTTTATTTTTTAAATGTATTATTAATCAAGAGAGGGTAACCTCCTAAAAAGTACGGTACCGAGCAGAAAAAATGCAACATTGTGATATATTACTGGTTCGTATTTCTTATTATAAAGTTTTTTCGATACCTTTTATAGTATTTTGCAGGCTTGATGCAGGCAAGGTTTTAACGTGCGAATACGAGTAATGAGAGAGATAACACAAAATTTTACGGGAGAAAAAAAAAACTCTTTAAAATTCCTTAACTTTAATTAATTTAAATTATAAATAACACATTTATTTTATATAAATATTGTTAGGTCACCGTTAAACATTTTGAATATTTTATTCTGTTTTTTTTTTAAGTTTAATATAATTTTTTATGCAATTATGATCTTCATAACACTAGCCAGCAAGGTTTTGGACTGGAGCAACCAAATATCTTTCCTAGGGTAATTTGGTGGGCTGAATTCGAATCTGTAATTGGTTTTTCTCTATTTCGTCAGATTTTCGAGATACAAAAAAATGTTTTTATTCGTTTTTTACATAAAAAATCGTTAGTTTATTTAAACGTTGTTTTTATTTTGTTGGTTCGGTTTTACGTATTAGAGTCTTAGAGTCTATTGTCTTGCTGCGGAATCTGAATCATTTTAACTTTATGGTTTTTGTGCCTCGTCACTTCGCGCATATGGATACAGTTTTTAAGGCCTCAATAGCCGACCGTAGAAATCGTAAATGTATCGTAAATGTAAACGCTTTGTCACTTTAGAACACTTAAAAACGTGTCATGTGTTTTTGACATAAAGAAGAAAAAAAAAATACATCAAACACAAGCACGTGTATATTAAAAAAATAATAACAGCTGTGAAAAGCATTGATGGCTCTTAAATATGTGCACATTATTTGAAATTATGTGAAAAATGTATGGAAATTTTTAATTGGTACCAAGACATTACTTTAAACTTTCATATTTAAATTTGAATAATTTCTGAAGCTTAAGGTTTTTTAAATGAAAATTATTTTATTTTTATATCAATAAATATATACATCTATATGTAATTTATTACAAATAAATATAATTAATTATATATTTTCTGCCGAAGCTACACAAAAAAGTAGCCAAATATCGACAAAAAAGTAAGGAAATTTTCATTTAAAAATATCTTAGGCTTGTATAGTTATTAATATTTGATCAATAAAAGTCGAAAAACCATAATAATAGAATAACTTTTATATGTAATTACATTATAATTCTAGTTTTCCTCATACATGCATACATTACTGGATACATATAATGTATTATACTTATAAAAACCTTTAAATTTTTTTTCTTATTGTTTACTTATATTATCTACGCTTGTACGTACAATTATTTTGCAATCCTTGGCATAAAAGTACTATATACATACATGCATAATATATAATTCATATTAACCTATAACTTCTGCTACAAAGAAACACATACGATTGACAAATGCTCTTATTAGATTTTACAAAAACAAAAAACAAAAACTGATTTGAAACAAATATATTTTATATTTTATGTATTTACTCAAAAATATAAGTACCAAAAAAAGACCATAACATTCCACATATAAACAGCTCATCACTGCTTGACAAATGTCACGTAACGTTGCCTTCAAATTCTATTTTCAACAGAATGGGACGTTACAGTTACGTTTCATTACGGTAAAGTAAGCACTTTCATAGCTTTTCATATAACAAAAGCGATCAGCTGACACGACTACATTTACGGCTTCTACGTTTACAATTGGCTAATTCTACCTTTACTTATGAGCAGCGTTGCCAAATGTGCAGATTTATCTATATTTTGCAGTTTTTTGAAGCATTAAGCAGTTTTGAAGTTTTTTGTTTTCTGTTAATTGTGCAGATTTTGCAGTTTTTTTGCTTTCAATTTTGTTATTTTAATTATAATTTCTAAAGTAATAATTTCATCCCATTTGCTTAATATAACCGTGGTGAGGTTTACTCGTACCTTTTTCATTTCAATTTCACTCGTTTTCGGTTTACAGAACGTACCCGATACGAGAGTATGTATATATATATATTTTTTTTTACTTTTTTAAGTATGTGTAGTTTTTTGACTTTAAAATCAGTTTTTTACTCTTAAGTTTTCAGTTTTTCTAAAAAAAATTATAGCAATACTGCTAATGAGTTAAGACTACTTCTGGAAATGTATTTGTTCGACTTTTTGCTGCTAAATCTAAAGTTGCCCCTACAAAAAGAAAGTCGTTGCCAAAACTTAAATTGTACGGCGCACTAGTTTTGCAAAATTGTATTCTAAAATCTTTTAGAAATAATAATCTTCATGTGGTTTGATGTACAGACCTCTCCCAAGAGAATCAACAAAAAATTGACAAAGATAAACGTAAAACCGTACTCCGTATTGAGGCAAAATCGAATTACTTACTGAATTCGATTGAAAACTATAGTTCCTATTTGAAAAATATTCGTATTGTGGCCTGGTTACCTCGTTTTGCACAAAAATCGAAAACTAATATTTTGAATTATGACTCCATAGCACCAAGAATTAGAAAATGTATTACATCGAATCGGATTCAATATCCAGAAAATAACATTTCAGTAATGATCCCAAGGTGTCCTAAAGTGGCTTAACCCATTCCTCGATACATCAAATGGCTTCAATTTGCTCAAAGTTGGTGGTCGTTTGGAATTCGCAGCTATTTCTGAAAGTCAAAAGCATCCTTTAATTTTCCCTAGTAAAAATCACTTCGTGAACTGTTATGTACACCACTTGCACTGATATGCAAGTGGTGTACATGATGATGGACATAAGGCGTTATTTTCCCTCATACGATACAGATTTTGGATCATATTGTTAATTCCTGCCCACAATGCATTCGCAATAGCCATAAGTTACTGCAACAAATGATGGGAAATTTACCTGTAGAAGTTGTAACCCTTCAAGGACTTTCGCTAGGTGTGCTTTGGATTTTTGTGGTCCGGTAAACATCTATCAACAATTCTGAGGAAAGTTTCCGTATAAAACGTATATTTCTGTTTTCAATTGTTTCGCAACCAATGCTATCAACATTGAAGTTGTATCAGATTTGTAAACTAATGCCTTTATTGCCGCTCTAAAGAGGACGATTGGTTGAAGAAGACTGCCAGCAGATATATTTTGCGATAATGTTGGTGTAATAACTAGTAGTTATTATATATCAATTTCCTTCTACAAGTTTGGCCTTGTGGGAAGAAAATTGTCGTTACGTTAAGGAAAACGAATGAATGTGAGTAGATTTGAGTAAATTACTTTGTATATTGCAGCCAATGTGTAAATGAAAAGGTGAGTAATTTTCAAACAACGTTATAAAATTTATTCTGGCTTAAGGGGTTAATGAAATGGATTTAAATTCAAGTTATTTGAGAAAGAATACAGAATACAGAATACAGAATACATTCAGGTTAAGGTAAGTATAATTCATAAAGGGTGAGTATCATTAATTAGAGGTAAGTGTAATTTCAATTACTAAGGTAAGTATAATAATAATTATAATTATTATAATTAAAATTCAAATATATATTAGTATCTAAATTACTGCCCTGAGGCGAGGTGGAGTAGGTCTGAGCCTTTCGGCATGCCAAACGCTACTCATCTGTTTCTTTGAAGTTCAAATGGAAAGAAGCATCATAGTTCAAAATAAGTATAAAATTACGCTCCTTTTCCAATGCTATAATGGAAACCAATGTTATTATAATAAAGAGCGCCAAATAGCGAATAATGTTAGTACATATAAAAGAAATGACAGGTATATAATAATTCCAAGAGTAGATAATTAATTGTCCAAACTACTTTGGACATAGGCGCCGGCCTTGACGTATGTCAACTGGTTAATTTGGGCACAACATTTGAGCTAGTGACCGAATCGCCTCTACTATCGCCCTATTGTCCGGCTTCGTGGCAGCATTTGATGTTTGGTCGCTGGACGTCGTAGTTGCTTCAGCATGTTGTTGCCGAGGACGTTGCCTCTGCCGCTTACGTTGCCGCAATTCTTTCGTTCTTATTCCCCTTTTACGTTGGTGATTGCTTGGGTGGAGGAGAGTGTGGTGGAACTTATCGCATTTTCTGCAAGTGTCCAATGAGGGGCATCCGTGCAAGGTATGGCTTCGGGCCAAGCAATTTTCGCACAAATTATACTGATCCACCACTTCCTCTCTTTTTGCCACAGACATAGCCAGAAATCTGCGACACAAACGCATGCTATGTCTGGTTTTGCAAAGCGAGCAGATCAGATAACTTTTCTCTTGTTGCTTCCGACGTCGTGGGTGCTGCTTATGTGCTTTTGTACACTGGTTGCAATGATGATTACTCCTGAGGGGGGAAAAATATATTGGTTAATAATTTGAGGATAATGAGGAGGAATGAGATGAGATGTGATATATGTGAGAAATGAGAGAGGGTTTTGATTAGACTTATCTGTTCCCGAATGAAGGAGAGTATCTAAAAAAAAAAGGGGAGATAGAGTTCGTCAAACAGTGCTGTCCCTTAGAAAGGGAGATAGCACAGTTTAACAATTGGGCGAGTTATGACACCAGTAGATATCCGAACGCTGGCTGTGCGTACGTTGCTATCCGGACCTGGAAAAACTGCCTCAATTCGTCCTAATCGCCAATCATGTGGGGGAGCTAAGTCCTCCATTACCACAACGAGATCTCCTGTGCTCAAATTTGGGAGAGAGTCTTTCCATTTGTAACGTTTCTGCAACGATTTGAGGTAATCGTGCTTCCAACGTTGAGCAAATTGATGATGAATGGACCTGAGCTTCTCCCAATGGTCAGCGAGAGATAGATTTTGGAACGTATGTTCCGGGAACGCCAATAGAGGGGCACCTCGAAGAAAGTGACCTGGGGTTAGAGCCGATATATACAGTGGGTCCTCTGACATGGCGGATATCGGACGAGAGTTTAGTACACCCCCGATTCGTGCGAGAATAGTGGCAAATTCTTCGAAGGTGAGTTTTTGAGCACCGACGATCCGTTTAAAATGGTACTTAAAGCTTTTAACAGCAGCTTCCCATAAGGCACCCATATGAGGGGGGTGTGGTGGTATGAAATTCCATTCGAAACCGTGCGTGATGTATTTTTGGGCGATGTCGTGGGATATGTTCTTAACGAACGTAGAGAATTCCTCTTCAAGAATCCTGCTAGCGCCGAGGAAATTTTTTCCATTATCAGTAACTACCCTATGGGGTAGTCCTCGCCTCCCAACAAATCGAAGGAATGTTGCCTGAAAAGCTGCCAATGAAAGTTCTGAGCAGAGTTCCAGATGTACCGCCTTTGTGCTGAAACAAACGAAGACACTGACATAGCATTTAACTGATGGGGATTTTCTCATCGATGATGATCTCAATTCGAAAGGGCCTGCGAAATCAATGCCAGTTATCTGGAATGGTGGCGACAAACTGCATCTTTCAGGTGGGAGAGGGGCCATTATCTGCTGGGTTGCTTGTTGTCTGTATATCAAACAAGTTTTGCAATGGCGTAATATCTTTTTATCCTGGGCTTTAATCTTGAGATATTGTATTCTGTTTGAGCCATTCTGCACATTAAATTATAATCAGCATGAGATAGATTCATGAAGATAATTGAGATATAGATGACAGAGTCTTGAGTTTCCCGGTAATATTATGGGGTACCGTTCATTATAAGGGAGACTACATAGAGATAATCTACCATTGACACGCATGCTTGAGTCAGAGTCAATGAATGGGTTCAGGCATTTCAAAACATTTGTTTTATAGAGTGGTTCCGAATTCGAGAGACTGTTGTATTCCTCAGTGTACAATGTTTTTTGGTCCAACATTATAAGACGAGATTTCACGAATCGCATTTCCCAATGGGTTAGATCCCGTGGCGTAGTAGATTCTGATATCTGCCTTATTTTCCTGGAGCATTTGTTGAAAAATCTGAAAATATAAGAAATGACTCGTAGTGCTCTCGCGTAAGATGAGAATAGGGTTAAAATGTCCTCGTTTTCCACTTGGACGTGAAGCGAAATGCTGTTCTTGGGTTCTGAAATTGAATTAATTGGATTCCTCCCGGGCCACTCTGATTGTGGCCTGGTGAGCCATGATGGTCCATGCCACCAAAGGAAGTTGTAAGCAAGATCGAGTGGTTTGCAACCACGCGTTCCAAGATCTGCTGGGTTATCGAGTGTTGGGACATGACGCCATTTGATATCCGGTACCAAGCTATGTATTTTTGCTATTCTGTTAGCAACATATGTCTCGCAAGATGATGGTGGTTTTGATAGCCAACTCAGAGTTATAGTAGATTCGGTCCAGAGATGAATTTCATGGGGTTTGAGTGTTAGAGAAGAGACGATGTGATTCACTAAATTTGCCAATAATAGTGCTCCATTAAGTTCCAGTCTAGGGAGGGAAACTGTCTGAATGGGGGCAACTTTGATCTTTGCCACCAATAAGTGTGAGAAAACTTTGTTTTCATTTTCACACCGGATGTACAGGGCTGCGCAATACGCATATTTTGACGCATCTGAAAATCCGTGCATCTGAATATGATCCTCTGGAGAGTATTTTATCCAACGGGGGATGTTGATTTTCTCCATTTCCGAGAGATCCTGGGTGAGGGTATTCCATTTTTCGAGGGATTCTGGTGAAATATTTTCGTCCCATTCTAGTCCCTCTAACCAGAGTTGTTGCATTAGGATCTTTGCTCTGATTATTATCGGGGCCAGCCATCAAAAAGTGGATCAAAAAGTTTTGCAACATTGGAGAGTATCAGTCGTTTTGTGATATTTGTTGAGTGAGAAATTGGAGGGGAGCTGTAGGTGAATGAGTCCGTGAGAGCGTTTCACTTGATGCCAAGGGTCTTAGTTGAACTTGTGTCCTGAAAGCGGAGAATTTGGGAGTCATATAAGTTATCGTCATCAACATGAGGAAATAATTGTGGGCTATTAGCAGTGATCTTCTTCAATGGGAATCCGGCTGACCTTAACATTTCGATCGTTGGGTCTGGGCGGAGATGGTTTCTTCCAACGTGTGACCGCCGGAAAGTATGTCGTCTACATACGTTTCCGAACGGATGATTTCGGCTGCTCTAGGATATGTGACTTCGGAATCTTGTGCAAGTTGTAAGAGTGTCCTGATAGCCAGGTATGGGGCACAGTTTACTCCGAAAATCACGGTTTTCAGATGATAATCTCTGATGGGGCCGTCATCCTGGGGTCGGAAAAGAATTCTCCTGTATTGTCTGGTGGTTAGGATATCCGGCTCGAAGGACCATGTAATAACTAGTAGTTATTATATATCAATTTCCTTCTACAAGTTTGGCCTTGTGGGAAGAAAGTTGTCGTTATGTTTGCAGAGGAGCAAACATAACGTTGGGTATCGCTTGGGAGAAAAGGAGCTAAGGAAAACGAATGAATGTGAGTAGATTTGAGTAAATTACTTTGTATATTGCAGCCAATGTATAAATGAAAAGGTGAGTAATTTTCAAACAACGTTATAAAATTTATTCTGGCTTAAGGGGTTAATGAAATGGATTTAAATTCAAGTTATTTGAGAAAGAATACAGAATACATTCAGGTTAAGGTAAGTATAATTCATAAAGGGTGAGTATCATTAATTAGAGGTAAGTATAATTTCAATTACTAAGGTAGGTATAATAATAATTATAATTATTATAATTAAAATTCAAATATATATTAGTATCTAAATTACTGCCCTGAGGCGAGGTGGAGTAGGTCTGAGCCTTTCGGCATGCCAAACGCTACTCATCTGTTTCTTTGAAGTTCAAATGGAAAGAAGCTTCATAGTTCAAAATAAGTATAAAATTACGCCCCCTTTCCAATGCTATAATGGAAACCAATGTTATTATAATAAAGAGCGCCAAATAGCGAATAATGTTAGTACAAATAAAAGAAATGACAGGTATATAATAATTCCAAGAGTAGATAATTAATTGTCCAAACTACTTTGGACAGTTGGTGCAAATTCCAAGTTGTCTCAACTCAAAAAGTTCCTTTTTGAGAGGTGGCCATAAAATCAGCCAAATGTCATATAACTAAAACAGGAAGATTTACGTCCGAGAAGCTTTCAACTGCAGTGTCGAAGACAGAGGCCAGAGTTGCATTTTTAATGCTCGATACTGTACATTAACATCGATCAGAACACTAAATTTATATACAAGAAGATATTATTATGTAAACAAAACTAAGCACGAATTTACAAATTATTTTTTTTAATTTTAATCAATTAATATTACTAAGGAATATTTAGAGATAGTTGCTTCGAAATGGTTTGCTTGCTATTAAGGCTCCAATTAGGCGCGACTAAAGGTAACACCATAGTTGTAACGTAACGAACCAACCTTATGGGCAACACTGTGTTCGATTAGAGGTGATGGTATGTAACCGACGTCACCGAATAACTGAAATTTTGATGTTTCGACTATGTTTACGATTATGGCGTTGTCTTAAGTCACGTCCTATTGAACCTTTAAATCAGCGACAGACAAACTTTTACCTCTGTGAGTAATTTAAGAGTAAATAACAAGGTGCATGCAGATCTACAACAATTTAAACAATAACGTGAACAACAGTAATTTTGTTTTTGTATTTTTATTTGAACCAGCTCGAATATGTCAACGCAGCTGATGAGACATAGAGTTGTCAGACGTTCTGTTTTACCAGTTCATGCACTGATTTACATTACAAGTGTATTTGTGATACAAATGTATATGTGGTGTTAGAAATAGTTTCCCAGATTTAATGTAATTAAGGTTATAAAAATATGATTCCGAAAACATTCTAATTGCAAATATTTATGAATTTAACCATGCAAAAATATACGTATTAACTTTTGTGAATCTATAACTGGAACCATCTGTATTTTATTATTGTTCTATTTAGGGAAAGAGCTGATAGGATTTATACTTCATTAGAATCTTATATCGAAGAGTGTTTTGAGATGAAGGTTAATAATTTCGAAAAGCTCAGTGTATTTAATTTAGGTTCGGATATTTCTCTTATGTAGTGAAGAATTCCAAAACGTCAAAATACATTGTAGCGATGGTGTATCAATACAAAGTAAACTGCACTGTTTTTTGCTTTGTAAAAAAAACTTTTTATACTTTTTACTTTTGCTACAGTCAGCACCGTTTTCCATAAAACAATTCTTTTCCTTTTTTTGAGGCTTATAAACAATGGCTATTTCCATCCAAAAGTCTATTATAATTTCAATTTGAACAAAATTTTAAATTGTAAACAAGAAGCATCGACAAAATTTATACTACACAGTTAGCTTTTGTTTGCGCAGTTAAAACTTTTACAATACATTTAGGAATAGGTGACTATAAATATTCGCATGTTTGCGTTTAGGAACGCATAAAATTATTCGGTTGTTTCGTAAATTACGTTTTGGAACTCAGCCTCAGTCCGAAAAAACCTGGAAGTTTAATTTTTTTTTAAAAGCTTCGAAGTATTAGTGCATTTTTGAATTTTGAGAAAATATTTTACTGAATTATTTTTTATGATTAAAAGTGTTTGAATTAAAAAAAGAGAGAAATAAACTGAATAAGTCTTGAAATCGAATTGAAAGTTACGACATTTATTGGTTATATTTGTAATTTATTTTACGATTTTTAAAAAATTTTAAAATGACGAATAATTATACAGAAAGTAGAAAAAAGATAGGAATGTATATAACCTGTTTGCATGAACATATCTATATTGTTTTTCATATTTTCTTTCGTAAGATCGCTAAAAAAATAACGGTATCTTTTGCAATAATAAAATTATTAATTTATTGCCGTTACATATTTTATTAGGTACATACTGTTCTTTTATAAATGTACTAATTAATTTCTATTATGTACTGATTTCTTTAATTTTAATTCTGGCAACTTTTCAATGTAAAACAATTTAAAGTTTAAAAATGGCTGTTCTAAATATGTAAACAAAAGAAGAAAAAGTTTAAGAGTTCAAAATTGTAAACGGAAAATATACATATGTATATAGACTAACAAGCACTTTGTTAAGTGTGCCCTGCTCTGCCTACATACACATGTATGTATGTATATTTTAATTAAAAACATGTCGCTTAAAAAATTAACAATTTACACAATTAGACAAAATTTAAATAATTATTGTTAATAGATACTCAATGTTTTATGTTAAAAAATTTTACACTGGTCGTAGTGATACAGGGTGTCTTTTAAGCACGGTAGAACTGTCGAAGCAATATGACAATTCCTACGCTTACTTTTGACTTTTATGATCAGTATACTCTGGCAAATGATCATAAATAGATCGACGCTTAAATAACGCTACTTAATTATCCACTTTGAAAATCAATATTTATTCGAGCTACTTATACGGAATATATATATATATATATATATATATATATATATATATATATATATATATATATATATATATATATTTATATCAACACTAAGTCAAGATAATAAAGTCATGATATTTAAAGCCATTTTTATGTATTTATTGTATTATGTTGCTCTTGTTTAGAATGATGTTGCAACTTGCCATGTCAAAAACTTCAAATTAGTCAAAATATATATATATATATATATATATATATATATATATATATATATATATATATATATATATATATATATATATATCAAAATAAATCAAAAACTTCAAATTAGTTAAAATATATAAAAATGGCTTTAAATATCATGACTTTATTATCTTGACTTAGTGTTGATATAAATATATATATAAATATATATATATATATATATATATATATATATATATATATATATATATATATATATATATATATATATATATATATATATATATATATATATATATATATATATATTCCGTATAAGTAGCTCGAATAAATATTGATTTTCAAAGTGGATAATTAAGTAGCGTTATTTAAGCGTCGATCTATTTATGATCATTTGCCAGAGTATACTGATCATAAAAGTCAAAAGTAAGCGTAGGAATTGTCATATTGCTTCGACAGTTCTACCGTGCTTAAAAGACACCCTGTATCACTACGACCAGTGTAAAATTTTTTAACATAAAACATTGAGCATCTATTAACAATAATTATTTAAATTTTGTCTAATTGTGTAAATTGTTAATTTTTTAAGCGACATGTTTTTAATTAAAATATACATACATACATGTGTATGTAGGCAGAGCAGGGCACACTTAACAAAGTGCTTGGTAGTCTATATACATATGTATATTTTCCGTTTACAATTTTGAACTCTTAAACTTTTTCTTCTTTTGTTTACATATTTAGAACAGCCATTTTTAAACTTTAAATTGTTTTACATTGAAAAGTTGCCAGAATTAAAATTAAAGAAATCAGTACATAATAGAAATTAATTAGTACATTTATAAAAGAACAGTATGTACCTAATAAAATATGTAACGGCAATAAATTAATAATTTTATTATTGCAAAAGATACCGTTATTTTTTTAGCGATCTTACGAAAGAAAATATGAAAAACAATATAGATATGTTCATGCAAACAGGTTATATACATTCCTATCTTTTTTCTACTTTCTGTATAATTATTCGTCATTTTAAAATTTTTTAAAAATCGTAAAATAAATTACAAATATAACCAATAAATTTCGTAACTTTCAATTCGATTTCAAGACTTATTCAGTTTATTTCTCTCTTTTTTTAATTCAAACACTTTTAATCATAAAAAATAATTCAGTAAAATATTTTCTCAAAATTCAAAAATGCACTAATACTTCGAAGCTTTTAAAAAAAAATTAAACTTCCAGGTTTTTTCGGACTGAGGCTGAGTTCCAAAACGTAATTTACGAAACAACCGAATAATTTCATGCGTTCCTAAACGCAAACATGCGAATATTTATAGTCACCTATTCCTAAATGTATTGTAAAAGTTTTAACTGCGCAAACAAAAGCTAACTGTGTAGTATAAATTTTGTCGATGCTTCTTGTTTACAATTTAAAATTTTGTTCAAATTGAAATTATAATAGACTTTTGGATGGAAATAGCCATTGTTTATAAGCCTCAAAAAAAGGAAAAGAATTGTTTTATGGAAAACGGTGCTGACTGTAGCAAAAGTAAAAAGTATAAAAAGTTTTTTTTACAAAGCAAAAAACAGTGCAGTTTACTTTGTATTGATACACCATCGCTACAATGTATTTTGACGTTTTGGAATTCTTCACTACATAAGAGAAATATCCGAACCTAAATTAAATACACTGAGCTTTTCGAAATTATTAATCTTCATCTCAAAACACTCTTCGATATAAGATTCTAATGAAGTATAAATCCTATCAGCTCTTTCCCTAAATAGAACAATAATAAAATACAGATGGTTCCAGTTATAGATTCACAAAAGTTAATACGTATATTTTTGCATGGTTAAATTGATAAATATTTGCAATTAGAATGTTTTCGGAATCATATTTTTATAACCTTATTTACATTAAATCTGGGAAACTATTTCTAACATTATATATATTTATATATATATATATATATATATATATATATATATATATATATATATATATATATATATATATTTATTTATATTTATTTATATATATATATATATATATATATATATATATATATATATATATATATATCCAAACATGAGCAACATAATACAATAAAGAAATAAAAATGGCTTTAAATATCATGACTTTATTATCTTGACTTAGTGTTGATTTTCTATTTATGAAAGAATACATAAGTCTTGTAGTATTATTTATTTTGTTTATAACGTAAGATACATGTTTGGTGAAGGCGAAACTAAACCGTAACCATTTATATAACCATAATAGCCATTTTATATACACCCGGCCAACATCCAGCAGATAGTTCATCGCCTTCTCACTGCCCTCCAGTTTCACCTCGACTTGGCCACCGGAAGACCTCCAGGGGTTGCTCACCAAGCGAACGTACGTCTTGAACTTTTCCATTGACATCTTCTCTTTGAGGTTAATCTCGAACAGCTCCTGTATAAACACTGAACTTCCAAGCCGAACTTCTTATTCGACACAATCTTAGCCCTATCTGCAACAGAGGGAGTACGAATTACGGCACCACCATCACCACGCCTGATCAGGCTTGAGATCGTGCAGGAAGTATAGAAAAATTATTTATTTGTAAAGATATTCTGATTTTAATTTCTTCAAATGAATCATAGTAATCATTACTAATAGTGAATTGTAGGAGCTGAAAAGAATCAGTAACGTTGCCAATAGTATTCACCGTGGTAACATCACCGAGGTTCGCTGAATGCGTATGGTTCGATCTGAAAGTATTAGCAAGCAATTCACATTTTTCTTGGGCAGTGGAGTAAAGAGTACCATTATGTTTAAGTATTGGCATGACATTAAGTTTTTTCCGCAAGGCTTTCGATATATTCCAAAAGGGAGAAGAATTTTTATCAAGGCATGACAGCACAGCACTCCAAGATTTGTTCCTTTCAATAATTATTTCCTGCTTGATTTTCTTATTTAGTATGTTAGTTTCCATTTTATATACATTTTTTCTACTCGGCATCTATTGTCGTCTAAAAAAAATTACGATTTACGATCAGCATTCTGATATATATGTATATATGTATGAAGGTAAATGTTTGGTTTTGAGTAAAGTGGGTCCTTTTGGTTCGCTTATTTCGGTGTCATTCTTAATTAAATTTTTGAACTTATAAATCCTCATATTTATTTCGTTCCTTTTCATACATTCATTGTTAATTACTGAAGTGTTAATATTAAAATCGAGCCATAAAGGTTAACCTTGACCGGTAGGTGGTCAGAGGTTAATTCATATGTATGTTGGTCAAAAAAATCTAAGGTTGATGGGTTTCGTTGGAACGTACATATGAAGGGTCACAGGTCTACTTGTTCCAAATATTACTGGTTTAAATTTTCTATTGAAGAATATTTCCCCAGTACTTAGCCAGCAAACATCCTCACGGCCGATGTTAGCTTTTAAATTCACCTCCTAGAATAAAATTGTCATTGAAACCAGCTAGCTTTAGAATATCTGCAGCAAAGTTGTTCTGCTTAATGCCGTCACGTACTGCAGCCCCGCCCAGGAAAATAGCACGAAAATATTAAGACGGGTCCTTCAGCTGATTCTAATCTAACTCCGATGTTTTTTTTTATCAAAATAGTATTAACATATAAGTTATGATGTCTTTTTTATTATAATTGCTACACTTCCACCTCTGAAATTTTCTCCATCGTTTTTATAACACTAAAACGGATTATTTGCAGTAAAAACTTCTGGTGATAACATTGTCTCTGTTATTAATCTTATGTAAGAAAACAAATAATTTAGTTTTTTATGGCGTATGTCTCTAGCATTCCATATAATCATTTTGGTTATTTTTGTTTGATTCATAATGGTAGAAATTTATAAGACTTGATAGTTCTTCAAATTGGTGAAGTTTTGCTTTACTTGCTTTTAATTTTTGAATTAGTTCAAAAGTTATATTTTTTAAGTCATCAAATGAAAATAAGTAATTATTAGTGTTTTTAGAATTATACAGGTTTTTAATTACTGAAGTATCCCCAGACTGAAGATCCGAAAATCGTAATTTGTCACAGTAATGAGGGACAGGCGGAACATTAGTTTAGCGTATTGCATAATTATCACGTCTAGATATAGATATTTTTATCTATATCTATATATTTTTATCTATTTATACTGCTCTTTTCACAGTTAGGATATTTAATTTTATTTTATGAATTAAGGCAACTGAAACATTGGGTTACCTTGTTCTTCTTGTCTCTATGGAATTCCCATTTAACTCTTAACTGATCTATAGTAGAGAATTTTTTTTTCAAGCTCTTTTAGGATATTGGATTAACGTTTGGAATATACAATATAAAATATTATTTGGGTGATCCATTGACCCGGCTTTTGTATCATTTTACGATATATAAAATCTAATCACATAGCATAATCTTAAGCTCAGATAAATCCACCTTACCCAGTTCAAAAAGTAAATCCTTATATGGTCTATGAATTTTGGTGGCATAAGTGAAGAATTCTAACTTTTCTAGTTTAAGCATTTCTCCTATTCTCTCAACATCAGTTTGAGTTTAACAAAAAAAGTTTTAAATTAATAGAGATATTCCTAACCGCATATTCCGAATTTTTTGAATCTTTATGTACATATTTCTAGCAGCTTTTCAAAAATATATTTAAGTATAGTAAGTGGTGAAATTATTTGTTTTGTTGATTTATTAACTAAAATTCCATTATTGTCAATATCTAATGTTTGGAGTGGCTGATAGTAGTTGTTGTTTGCAGCGGTTCTGCTGCTACCAATATTGTTTTTTGTTTTTGTTATTTACTTGCAAATTGAAAGCGTTCGCGTCATGGTTGCACTTCTAAATAATTGGTACTACTTAAATGCATAAAATCAACCTAAATTATTTTTTTCAATAGCAATCATAACGGGACTAAAATTTTTTTTTAAATTTTTGTTGCTGTTTTAGTTAATATTTTGCAACAAATACAACAATGTAAAAGTTGCTTAGGTTTCGAACAGCGAATTTTTAAGTTAATTTTGTTTTTGTTTTGTAATTTCTTCCAAAGACATAAAATTTATTTTTTGTTGTTATTACTAGTATGTAGACTATATGTATAATAATAATAAACAGGGAAATTTTTCATTAATCAATTTAAAGAGAACATATACGACCATGAGTATTTACTGGGGAAAAGTTGCTTAGGTTTCGAACAATACTGTACATACATATTCTTTATTCATCGAATAATGATTCAAATGATAATATTTGCTCAATTCATCCAAACTATAAACTGTTATTATTAAAAAAAATTCTACGTTCAAATAAGTGAATAATGAGCCGGTTTTGCTTTTAGAGATGCACCATTATATTATGTTTATTTAAATTTATGTAAATAAGTGCAAAATTCAATGCGTCAAAATGATAAGGTCAGTGATTAATAAGCAATTAATCTAATCAGAAAGTATGTATAATAATTGTTTTTTTTTTTTTTGTAATAATTTATAATCCAAAAGGATTTTGAAAAAACTTGTAACAAACTAACTTACATAAGCCTTACGCTTAGAAAAGTATTGTGAATACTATTGTAAAAGGCTTATTAAAAATTATATAACAAAAAAATTGAACCTTAATATAGCTTGTCTATAATATGCAGTAAATTTAGAATTCTAATTATTAGGGTGGGTCAATTTTTTTGTAAGTAGGCGTATAACAAAAACGTAATCTGCAATAAATTCTAGGAAAACTTACCTAAGGGACTATGGATCTTAAATCAAAACATAACTCCCGCCAAGCGAATAATGGAATCTTGGAAATTGGGAAAAATCGTTTTGGTTTGACCACAGTATTATGACATAGCTGCCATATCAAAAAGAACTCAAGATGCAATTCTCAGTTAGGTTGTAAATAATAGGTAATGACAGCACCTTCAAAATAGCATTCCACATTTTTTTAAATAAAGACCAAAGGTCACTGATTAAGCCTTAAGTTTTGGAAAGCTATATCTCTATATTTTAAACTTTTTCCAAAAAACGTTTGTGAATACAGATTTCCTATCTTTTCAGAATAGAGAGTTGATTGGACCCTGAGATATCAATGGAAACATAGTGGCGGGTAAAAACGGTGTATTTTCTTTAAAAAAAATATTTGTTTTTCTCTAAGACAGTGGTACCAAAATATACTTTTCTAAATGTTTTTGGCATGCTTTGAAATGAATGAATGCGGAATTTAAATATGAACTTCGAAATGGTCTCTCGCTTGTAGTTTTTGTTTAAAATGTAGGAATTTATTTATTCCTCTTTAATAAAACATTTGGTTGTTTTAGTATTTTAAAATATGTATTATTTAATTTAATATTTAATAAGTTTAAAACAATATTTAAGATTTAGTTTTAAAGCATAGCCCAATTACAATATTTAGTAAAACAATTATGCCGCTTCGCCTTTTCTGTTCGCCTTTACCGAAACGAATGAATCCTACTTAACTTTACTCTTCTACTCTCGCTCAATCCACATATCCTATCTTACATTTATCTTTATCTCCATTTCGTCTGTCCTTATTGTCTACTCTATATAACCTTATACTGATCTCACATTCGGCCCTCCTGACCATACATTCGACCCGAATGTATCCATCTTTTCATATACCCTGCTACTGTAGTACAACGTCGAGACCCTTCTGAACCTCCTACTCACTCCAACTCGTACTGACCATGCTCAAGTTTCTTCACCACCTTATAGGGACCAAGGAATTTCGGTCTAAGCTTCATTCTCGCACCAAACTGTGTGCGCTTAATGGCGACTAAGTCGTTCAGTTCATATTCTGTTTCTGGAATTCGCTTTTTATCAATGGTCCTCTTGTTCTCTTGCTGCACACGCAAAATGTTATCCCTAGCCTCCTCCCTCGACTAGTTCCTCTCCTCATCAAATTCTCGCATATCCAATTCCTCAGAGTCCTTTTAAATCGGTATCGTCGGCAATTCTCATGTCCAATCCAGTTTATAGCTTGAAAGGTGCTATCTCCGTGCTTCGTGGCGCTGTATTATTTATAATCTTTTGTACTCGATCAACATACCAACTTATACCAATTACCTGGCCTTTCCACACACAACTTCGTTAGCATCGGAATTATTATACGGTGTACCCTCTCGACCTGCACGTTACCTCGAGGTACGCCTGTAGCAATCAAGGGATGCTGTATATTTTCGGCCTGACAATACTCTTTAAATTTGCTTGCGGTAAACACTGTACCTCTACCCGTTATCACTTTTGCTGGATTGCCAAATATAGCCGAATGTTTTTTGAGTCGTTCCACCACCTCCTCGGCTCCAGTGCTCTTCGTTAGGTGCAATCATATAAACTTTGAGAGAGCGTCGACGATGACAAGAATATGACTGTACTGTTTATTCGCGGCCTCTATCGGTCCAACGTGGTCTAGGTGATACGTCATCAAGGGTCTATCAGACTTGTATATTGGATTAAGGAATCCCTCTTTATGCCCCTTTTTAGACTCCGAAACAATACATGCTATACAGCTCCTCACTACTTGTTCAAGTCAGGTATATAAAATAATTTCTCTATCAAATCCTGTGTTTTACGGGTCACAAAATGGCCTTGTCGGTGCGCAATTATGACCTCTTGTTCCATAGCCTTTGGTATAACCATTAGTTCTTTGTTGGGATTCTTGTACAGTAAGTTGAATATCAAATAATAGTACTCGTATGAGTCCTTTTCTAGAAAATTTCGAACAACCCGAACCCAATCATCCCAGAGTTGCCCTTCCTTTATGCGGTGTCTCAGAGAATCCTCCATCATAAGGCAAGATATACTACTAAGAGCATCTACGTGCTTCATTTGAGAGCTGGATCTATACTCGATTTGATAATTAAACTCCTGTAAAAATAGAACCCATTTAGACACTCTGGGGGGAACATCCTGCTTCCTCATTGTTAATGCAAATGCGTTGCAAAGTGTGACCACCTTAAACTTCAAACCCAATACGTAGACTCTCCATTTTCTCAAGGCTTCTATTACGGCCAAAACCTCTAATTTGTAAGAGTGATATTTTTGTTCGGTTGGCTTCGTCTTACGGCTTATATATTCAGCTAGATATAATTGTAAATCGTCTTCGTTACGTTGTAGCAAAACGGCTCCATAGCCAAGCATACTGGCATCAGTGTGTATTTCCGTAACTGTCTTTGGATTAAGCAACCTAAGTACCGGCGCAGTTACTAGCGCATTCCTCAACTGCTTAAAAACAATTATTTTATTGTCGCTCATTTTAAAAGTAACGTTCTTCCGCAAAAGGTCTGAATTTGGCTTCGCTATTACCGCATATTCTAGTATAAAATGCCTAAAATAGGATGTAAGCCCTAACAATCTCTGCACAGCTTTTTGACTCTGCGGCAAAGGAAAATTAGATACGGCTTAAAAAATTCTAAAGGCTTAATCGTCGAGTCCTCAATGATAATGCCAAGAAAATGTATCTTTCTTCTAAGAAACTGACACTTTCAATTTTGTATCCAGCCAGTTAAATTCCGCGACCTTCAATACTATTTTCAATTTCTTATATCCTTCTTCTTCATTCTCCGAGGGTATTACCAAATCGTCCATATAAACCATGACCATATCATCATTAATCAGTTCCCTAAACACCGAAGAAATATATCTACAAAACAGCCGGCGAATCGGAAATACCAAAAGAAACAAATAAAAATTCATAAACACCGTTATGTGTAATGAACGCCATGAACTTCCGTGAATCTGGCTCCATGGGTACGTGGAAGAATCCGTTCCTGAGGTCAAATGAGGTATATACGAGGGCGGATTGATATTGAAGCTACCTAAGTAGCATTTTTTTTTAAACCATTCATTTCTCAACATAGTCTCCTTTTAGCTCAATACACTTAGTAAGACGATTTTCCAACTTTTTATACCATCTGAATAATACGATTTTGGGAACTCCTCGAAATACGCATTAGTTGCGCTAATCACTTCTTCGTTCGAGATGAATCTTTTTCCTGCGAGCCATTTTTTCAAGTTTAGAAATAGGAAAAAGTCACTAGGGGCTAAATCTAGACTATAAGGTGGATGATCAACCAATTCGAAGTGGCTTTCTCGTAGTTTTAGCATCGTATCTAATGCTGTGTGAACCGGTGCGTTGTCTTGAAGAAAGAGCACCTTTTTCTTGTTTAAATGTGGTCGTTTTTCCTTGATTGCATCAATCAATTGATCCAATATTGCACGATAATACTCTCCTGTGATTGTGGATCCCTTTTCAAGATAATAGATGAGCAATATTGCGTGTGCATACCAAAATACAGTGGCCATAATCTTGCCAGCCGATTTCGCTGTCTTCGCCTTCTTCGGAGCACTTCCACCAGCTTCCACCTATTGCTTCAATTGATTTTTGGTTTCTGGTGTGTAGTGGTGGACCCACGTTTCACCAACAGTTATTAATCTACGCCAAAAATCAGCAGGATTATGCTTTATCATGTCCAAACACCGCTGTGAAGTGATCTGTCGAACTCGTTTTTGTTCAACACTGAGCAAACGCGGCACCGATCTTGCCGATAGCTTTTTCATATGCAAATGCTCATGCGAAATGTTGAACACACGTTCATATGATATGTTTACCATTTCAGCAATCTCACGTATTCTGACCCGGCGATCATTCATAACGATATCGAGGATTTTCTTGATATTTTCTTCAGTAGCCACCTCTTTTGGCCTTCTTGTTGATGGTATTGTTGCAGTGCTTGTTCGGTCCCGTTAAAATTCAGCAATCCAAAATTTAACCCATAATATGACGGAGCAGATTCGCCGTAATGTTTATCAAGCTTTTCTTTTGTCTCTTTTACAAAAGTTGCTTACTTCAAACGACTACAACAAATAAACTAATTCATGAATTTGGCTAAAATTTTAACGGCTGACGTTTGGCAGATCGTAATTTCTAAGAAAGAAAAAGTTTTTGTGTTTGTGCTACCATCTAGCGCTAGGTAGCTTCAATGTCTATCCGCCCTTGTACCTTTGCCATTGAGAAATTGTCTCGCACTATTTTCTCGTTCAGTTTGCGGTAGTCACAGCAAAGACGTTTGGTTCCATCTTTTTTGGAAGCTAGTACTACCGGTGCGGCATACTCAAAACAGCTAGGTGTTATAATTCCTCCTCCGAGCCATTCTTACATTTACTCATTTACTAGAATTTTTTCAGTGTACGGCATTATTCTTGGCCTTTGTGCCACAGAACTTCGTAGCTCAATATAATTTTCATTTTCACGGGGTACGTCTTAGGTTTGGTAGGTTTATAGGTCCTAATCAAGTTCTCCATTTCCATGCGAATATCTTCTTTTAAGTTCTGAAGATCCAATTGATTGTTGCTTTCATCTTCCAGGGATAGAGAATGAACGATGTCTCCAAACTTCTATAACGGAATTCCGCCCTATCCGAATTTATTACCATATCGAACTGTTCAAATATGACAACCGAATATAAAATATCACCTTCCCTACAAACATGGAATGTAATGTCCAATTCAACCTCGTCTACCCGGACTTTCGTCACAAAATTTCCCATCGTAGTTATATTTTTTCCGCCTATTCCAACAACGTTTTAGTTTCCGGTCTAAGTTCAATATAGTCGAATAAAAATAATGTGTCGTAACGAATCGCACAGATGTCGCTTCCCGTATCCACTATGGCAGAAACAGTTTTCCCCAATATGGTAATTTCCTTAAATATTCTTCTTGACGGAATTATATTTTCAGCTAACGTATGAACGTTACCACGTGGAGTAGGTTCACTTTCATTCTTTTTCTTTTTTATTCTACATTCAAACTATTTATGTTCAAGGCCTTGACAATTAAAGCATTTAACTTGGGTGCTCTTACACGCGTTAGATAAGTGTTCTTTATCACCGCATTTGAAACAGCGCCCTTCTTCTTTGACATTTGTAAAACTTTTAGAAAAATTTCGTACTCGCACTCCCTTCTGGTTTGAGGACTCCGGTGACCGTATTTTACCGTATATGCTTATCTTTTCTTTTAATTCTTTCAAATTTCTTGCCTTGTATAAAATCGTCTTGTTCACCCTTAAATCTCCTATACCTTGTATGAAATAGTCCATTAAACTTTGTTCGTACAAACCGATAGGATATCCGACCTCACGTAGGCTATACAAATATTCGCTCAGAGTTTCACCTTACTTTTTCCTCCGATTTCTCAACACCTTATGGACCTCCAATGATGACAGCTTTTTCCCAAACTCCTTTATCAATGCCTGCCTCAAGGAACACCAGTCCCTTATACCAGATTCGCTTCTGGTAAAAGTCCTAGCAGCACCTGTCAACAATTGTTTAATGTATATATATTTTTGAAGTTCGTTTCATTTCACAGCATATGAACAGTCTTCGAACTCGTCGACCCATTGCCCAATTTCAGCTGAAACCGAATCCTCAACGTCCCTCAATGTAAAATTACTCTGTGGCGTTGGGGCAACATCAACAGCAACCACTGAAGAAGCTTCACCATAATTAGAACCCTCGTCATCGGTCCCTAACCTAAAATTATCTAAAAGTCTATTCTGCAAAGCATTCTTGTTTCCCGTCTTAGAAAGCCCTAACTCATCCAACTTAGATCTTAAACCCTCCATATTCAAACTAAATATTTCGTCTCTGTCCATCCCCTCGGCTTACAATTTTAAATTTAAGAATATCAATTAGTGATAAATATTTTTAAATATATGAATGGCTTATGTATGTAAGAAAGACCATATATAATAATAGATAAAATTCAATATTATTTAGTATACAAAATTATTACTTAAAATAGTGCTTAATGTTACTAAGAAATTTCAATATTAGGAATGTGTATAAAAAGATTTCAATTTCAATTAATAAGGATTTGGTATAGGATGGAAAAATAATAGACAGAAAAAAATAATGCTTTAAGAACCAATTTATCTTTTCAAACAAAAAATAACAAATTTAAGTGTATTAATTAATTAATTGATCTTAAATTTCCTCTTTAATCTTAACTTTAATATTTAATCATTTCATTACTTTACGTCTCTGTATTAGTTTCTTTTCTTTATTTTTATTTCTTTATTTTATATCAAGACATTTAAATTCAAGTAAATTAACCTCTTCTAATAACTTCTATTAGTTTATTTTCTCAAAAAATAGGTTTTCTCCTCAAATCAACTATCGTCAAAAAAAAAAAAAATAAATAAATAAATAAATAAATAAAGCTTCTATAATTTCTAGACTTCGGAAAAAATTTTTTTTTCTCTTTTCTTTAAATCATCTTTAATTACGAAAATTTTATAAACATCTATACTTCACAATTTTTGTTTCTTCTCCTTAAATCATCTAACGTCACAAATACAATCATTTAACGTCACAAATAGAAATCATATAACATCACAAATACAAATTATCTAACGTCATAAAGAAAAATACAATCTCCCTTCCACAGACTTCTATTCATCTCAAAAGATATTCTTTTTTATCTTTTAAATCAGATTTTTCACAATAAAATTTCATAATCGCTAGAATATTAATAAATAATATCAACTTTCGGAAAAATTTGCGTTATTCAAGAAGGTTTAACATTTGAAAATCTGGTTTATATAAAATTTGCGTATTTGTATATATAATAACAAACTAAATAAAATATTTCAGAGTGAAACATAACAAATTATATTTTTGCTGAGAAATTTTAGTGAACATTTTTCAAAATAGAATACATTAAAGTAACAAAGACAGAATACTAATTAGAAAGATACTTATAATATAAACGATATTAGAAATATATACATAGGCCATGAAGCTGAAATAGCAATAAATTATAAAAATATATCGGATAATAAAAATAAATATTTTAAAGTTTTACAAAAAACTATGCGACGAAATATTATTTTGAATCAACATTAATGATAAAAGGCTGAAAGTCTTAGGTTTTTTTTAACTGATCTTTTTTACAAGCACTGAAGATATTGGCTACATAGATCTCATGTCAGAATTTAATTATAAGTGTTCTAGAGGCTGTTATTAGCGAATATAAATTATTAGAGAGTAAGGCAGAAGATAAACAATATGAGTGCAATTTTGAGTTTAAGAATTGTGAACATTTTTGGCACACAATAGGTAATAGTAAAAATTCATTAAATGAACCTTTGTACTTAAACTTATTCAAGCTGGCTGTGTATATGTAAACTCACAGCATTGCGTGCGCTGAACGAGTTTTTGCTAAATTAGGCCTTGTGAAAAATAAGTGAACAAATAAATTAAAAGGAGAAACTTGTGGATCCAGGTTGTCTTCATTAAATTTATTAGATAAGGAAGTAGAAAATTGGATTCCAAATAGTAAACTGATAGACATATATAGAAAAAAAAAAAAAATAAATAAAATGCGAATAATTAGAAAAGTTTTATTGCACTTAAGGGTCTTTCTTCTTACGATATTTTGCTATTACTTAGTGAAAAAGGAATTAATTATTTACGAAATAAACCTATTATATTTGTGTATTCAAAATGTCAATAAAAGTAGTATATATAAAATTTTAAATACTTATATGTACATATAGTATATATATATATATTATATATATACATATATATAAATAAATACATATACATATATATACATTTATATATATAAATAAACCAATAAAAGTAGTATATATAAAATTTCAAATACATATATGTACATATAGTATATATATATTATATATATACATATA
Source organism: Wohlfahrtia magnifica (assembly GCA_023159175.1). Classification (NCBI taxonomy): domain Eukaryota; kingdom Metazoa; phylum Arthropoda; class Insecta; order Diptera; family Sarcophagidae; genus Wohlfahrtia; species Wohlfahrtia magnifica. The sequence continues at coordinate 797,684 of JAKWBJ010000022.1, read as the reverse complement.
TATATATATATATATATATATATATATATATATATATATATTATACATGTACATATATACTTTCTTATTTACAAATACATATATATATATATATATATATATATATATATATATATATATATATATATTATATATATATATATTATTTTATATTTATATATATATATATTTTATACATGTACATATATACTATTGCTATAGTTATATTATAAAAAATTTAGTTTTGATATTAGTAATTAATTATTTGTTATATATTTAGCTATTGAATTGTTCTTGTTTTCTCTCTCTTCACTTTTTATTGAAATAAAAACGATAAAACAAACTGTGCGACTTTTTTTTTCTAAAATGCAACTTTTTGTGCTTTTTTTTTAAAGATCCCTTTTTTGTGCCATTATTTGGAAAAAGTCAACGGTAACGCTGCAGATTCTTGTTTTTCTCTTCTCGTCTCTCTTTAAAAAAAAAAAAAAAAATACATCGATCTACTGTTTTGGTTGCGCAGTCTGCTTATGTTTGCTTTTCGTACTGTTTATTTAAATTTGCAAAACGTTACTGTTCTTATTGTTTTTCTTCTACAAGATTGTCTTCTCGTTTTATTATCTTACTTCGAGAAAAATAACTTTCTCCCTTCTGTAATTTCTATTAATTGTTCTCTCTTTTTTGTATTGCTTCTACGCGCAAAATTTTAAAATTTAACGATTTTATTTTATCTGTGTTGTTATTGTTTTTGTTTTTGCGTTCACTACTATAGCACTTTATTCTGTTGTCGGGTGGCATTTACTACTTATGTAATCAAATGTTTATGAACGTTTATACACGTATGTACGTGTGTATTATTTAAAGATGCACCACTTTTTATTGTCTTCTATTGTTCTGTTGTTTTTTTTTATTTTTAATTTGTTTTAGTTAACAGAATTTGGCGTCTATCTTCGCGGTATGCACTGAATAATATTTTTGAAACACACTTTATACATATCTCACTTATTAGTTTTTCTCACTTTTTAATACAATACAGCAGACAATTTAATTTTAAGTTTAGTCTTCACAACACAAACACTTGGGTCAATCCCGGTTAAGCCCCCAAAATTTGTGGGAATTTATTTATTTCTCTTAAATAAAACACTTGGTTGTTTAATTATTTTAGTATATTTTAATAAGTTTAAAGAATTATTTAATGTTTAGTTTTAAAGGGATAGCCCAATTACAATATTTCATAAAACAATTATGCCGCTTCGACTTTTCTATTCGCCATTCACTAAACGAATGAATCCTTCTTAACTTTACTCTTCTACTCTCGCTCAATCCACATAGCATATCTTACATTTATCTTTATCTCCATTTCATCTGTCCTTGTTGTCTACTCTCTTTAACCCTATACTGATCCCACATATATGTTTGAAAATTGCGTAAATCGAATAACTGTGCTTTTTAAATGTAAATGGATGTTCAGATAATATGTGGGCAGATTATATGGATTTAGTCGACTCAGATAGACTAAGCCCTGCTTTTTATAAGCCCTGGGTTTAGTTGAGTCATGAAATTGTTCATAGCAATACAAAATTTCGTTAATAGCTCTTTCACGAACAGGTTTCCCTTCGTCGCAAAGCATTGTTAACAACATACATATTTTTCGAATGGGCGAAAAATTCATTGTTTTGTATCGTTTTGTTTACAATTTCTCAAAGATTTTGTGGTAAAAATTGCGCTGACTTAATAAATTTACATAAAAGCGCACTGCCATGTACTACTGAATTATAAAATTTTATATAAAAATACATGGGTACATAAACTTTCATAATAAAGTTAGCTAATAGTTTTATGTTTATTGAAGCAAAATACTTGCAACATATAGGGGCAAGAGTCTGCTGGCTTTTGTTAACCAGGAGAATGAACAGTTTGTTCAGGTTTCATGCTATATCTTCTGGAGACGAACCTTCCGATACAGTTTTGGCTGTTCGGAAGAGATATAGAAGGTCAGTAGGAAGATTTTTACATCATCTTTAGCGTCCAAAGGTTGAGGCATATTTCCTAATAAAATCGGTTCTAAATCAGGTTAAGCCTACAGAGAAATACTTGTTTTACTGTAAGGGCAAACAAATAAAGCACTAAATTTTTGTTAGTGTTTCAAATATAAATAGACAAGTCACTCAACTTGTTAGACGAAAGTTTTCTTACGCTCGTCATCTGGAAACAGGCTGTTAATTTCGACAAAGCCCAACTAGCAGTACGTGGTCCACTTGTAATAGATTCTTTTAAGGCATTGAACAAATGGCGAAGCGGGTGTTCGTTAAATACAAAAACAAACAAATGGTTTATTCAACAGAACTTCAAACTTTCGTAGAATTCCATTTTCAGTTCCCATATTGGTAAGTTCCCCATCGCAGCAAACTCCTATCAAGCTGGTAAGCGACAATTTTTTTCGTTGAAGAACTCACATAATTGCAGCTGTTTAGTATTGGATGCCTCAGCGTCAACTTTTATGTGACATAACAACTTGCTTCCGGCTCTTTAATAATCACTATATGAGACTCTTTTTCCACTCTCGGATGGTATTTTCCACTAACTTTTTTCCATGTCAGTGCATCATTTTTTCTGCCAATAAAAGAAAAGGCTAGTAAGGCTGAATCATTTTTCTGCATACTACGAACGGAATTCCTGCTTTTTATTTTTTCACGACCTACTTTGGATATATCCATAATAATTGGTTCCCCATTTTCATCAGTAAAGTGTTCTGTCGTTTGTGCCGTCAACACGTGTTTCTGTTGTCCGTCCATAATGTTTCAGTGCCATTTCTAATATATATATTTATTTCTTTAAACTAAATTACAAACAATAAAAATAAAAATTAAAAACTAAAATACAACAACAAAAATTCAAGATCAAAAGTGAAGACAAAAAATTAAACAACAAAAATCATAACATAAACACACATAATTATAACACTTGACAAATAATTAAGATTTTAAATATAATAACAACAACATAACATAATTTAAGAGAATTTTATTAAAAACACACTAGAAAAACAGAGAACATAACAATAATTGCAACAACTCTTGACAAAAAAAAAAAAAAAATAATAATAAATAACAAAACAACATAAAATTATCAACCAACAAAAATTCAACGAAACAATTTCTCAAAAGAGAGTTGTGGAACAAAAATAACCAGCAATCCTAACGGAACATACAATAACAATATTAAAATAAATAAATAGAACAAGAAAATACATAATCAATAAGAACGAAAACAATAATATATTAATAACAGAACAAATTATTGGAATAAAACAAACAACAAAACACTAACATAAAAAATAAACACACACCTGACAATAACTAATTCGAATACGGGCAAGAATAAACATCGGCAAAATGAAAGACTGTTTGATCCATAGGGTAGAATTTAATTATGTGCCCTACCATCCGCAATAGTGCTTTCCCTTCCCCTCAGTATTCCTTTCCAAACCTTTGGGTGCGAACCACTTGGAGGGGTTGCAGTTGGATTATTCAGTGGTGAAGGTATAACACTGGCTGCTGAATAATCAAACAGCAGTAACCTATTTCCTTGTCGTACGCATTCAGAGGGGGTTTGTTTTATTTTTGTTTACTCGTGGTTAATGTATATATTTATTTTTTCTTTTATTTGGTTCAATTTACGTAATGGCAGGACGCTTTCGAATTGATATCTGCAATGTGCGTGAGCTGCGGGCGAACTTTTTCTCCGTGTATGCGCACATTTGTCTCCATAGGCCGGATGTTTTCGCCTTATGTGAGACCCAGGTTTCTGAAAATGCTGATCCACAGGATTTTCATATCCCTGGGTATCACCTTCTGTCCCTTTTTAATTTTCATAGGGGTCTTGCTATGTACATTCGCAATGAAGCTGTGTACCAATGCCAGCAACCTCTTGGCATGTATGATGCGGAATTTAACTGTCTATGGGTTAAGTTCAGAATTTGTATAGAAGCCCAAACGCGGGAAGAGAGGTTACCATATCTGGCTTCGACTCTCTTTCCGACTCAATATCGAGTATCCTTTCGAATTATCTGAACAGTGAAATTGTTGTTGCTGGTGATTTCAATGTTCATAATTCGTCTTGGTTACGCCATTCAGGCCGTACAACTCCGGAAGGCCAATACGTTGAGTTATTTGCCGCGCACAATCACCTTGCGCAATTAGTGAATGAACCTACACATATATCGTGTGTAGATGGGCACCAGAACAATAGCTCGACCCTTTCCTCACTACACACCCTGAAAAGTATGTAGTTGAGGTTCTTGCACCTCTCGGAAATTCGGATCATTGCACAGTTTCTGCCTCATTCTCGTCCACCGCTCTTCGCGAGGTTCCACCCATGGCTACGGAACGCTCTATTTTTAACTACGAGGATGCTCGTTGGGCTGAGCTGAACGATTTTTTTGGGCATTTTAATTGGAAACTTTGTTTCCTTGACTCAAACGTCAATGCCGTGGCAGAAATGGTGGTGAATATAATAAGGCTAGGGATGGATATTTTCATCTCATCCAAAAAGCTTTCGATTAAACCCAAAAACAAATCTTGGTTTAATCTGACGTGTAAATTGGCAGTCAGATCCAGAGAGGAAGCATTCAGGAATTGGCACAATAACAAATGTGCCCACACTGATTTGCTTCGCAAACAGGCGAGATTTTCATGTGCCGCAGTACTTAGACGCGAAAAGGCTTTATACGAGCAGCGCCTTCGTGCTAAAGTTCTTACTTCTCCGCGGGGAAGTAAAAACTTTTGGTCATTCGTTAAAAGGCTGAGGAACAACGCTAGTTCGGTTCCTGCTTTTATAAAGAATGACCACTCATTCACGAACCCGGTTGAAAAGGCAAACCTTTTGGCCGAAATGTTTGCAAGTAATTCTCACTTGCCGGAGAGCGTTCAACCACTGCCCGAACTTGAAAGAGTATCAGTAACTATGCCTAGTATATTCTTTCGAGCTCGTTCTGTAAAAAGGGTTCTTGCAAATCTCAACGTTAACAAGTCTTCTAGGCCGGATGGCATACCAGCACTGGTCCTGAAGCAGTGCTCTTCGACGCTTGCGCGTCCATTAGCTCACCTTTTCAGTGCGTCATATCGCGCCGGTATTTTTCCATCTTGCTGGAAGATTGCTAATGTAACGCCAATCCTCAAAAAGGGCGAGGCTAGTAACCCTGAGAACTATCGTCCAATAGCAGTTTGTTCCACACTCTCCAAGGTTATGGAGAGTATGATTAATCACCACCTTGTGGGTTATCTGGAGTCTAACGATTTACTTAGCGATCGTCAGTACGGTTTCCGAAAGGGCCGTTCTACTGGTGAACGGTGTCGGTAGTCACTTCTCTCGATTTATATCGAGTTTTCTCAGAGATCGCTCTATAAGAGTGGTTATAGATGGGGTCTCATCCGACGAGTTCAGGGTAAACTCAGGGGTACCGCAAGGCTCTGTTCTTCCTCCTACTCTTTTTCTAATATTTCTTAACGACTTTCTTCTTCTCACTTCCAATCCTATCTCCTCTTTTGCGGATGACAGCAACATTTGTCACTCATATTCCTTTGATCGTAGACCGAGCCTTTTGGAGGTTGGGGTAAGAAGGATGAATATGAACGTCACACTCACAAGTGACCTGGTGAAGGTCTCCGAGTGGGGTCGTGCGAACAAGGTCGATTTTAATGCACGTACGACTCAATGTTGTTTTTTAACACACAGGCGTGGTGGTGTGCTGTCATCTGTGCCAATGGGTAATATGGATATTGAGGAATCAGATGCTCTTGATGTTCTGGACATGAGAATTCACTGTGACGTTCGTTGGAATGATCACATATTTCAAGTGTCGAAAGAAGCATTCAAGTGCCTTGGTTTTTTGAGACGGTGCAAGAAATACTTCACCCCATCTGATCTCCTTAATATTTACAAGACCTATATCCGTCCCAAAATGGAATACAACTCTCATGTATGGGCCGGTGCTTCAAAGTCTATTTTGGAGCTTCTCGACCGCGTACAGGAGAGGGCGAAGATGCCCATCAATGACGGTAGGGTAGCCAACTCTATCGATTCATTGGAGCACCGCCGCAATGTGGCGTGTGTTTCATTGTTCTATCGGTATTATAACGGAATGTATTCTAACGAAATTAAGGCATTAATTCCCAAAAATCATATATTTTTACGTAGTACTCGTATTTCTCGTAGAGCGCATCCCTTTGTAGTTGATTGTCCAGTTAATCGCACAACGCATTATAGGGAGAATTCGTTCTTTGCTCGCACTGTTCGGTTGTGGAATAATCTTCCAGCGAAAGTATTTCCTGCCAACTACGACATGAGTAAATTTAAATCTAACGTCCATGAACACTACTCCCTCTGTCCTCCTTCCAATAACCTATTTTCCTAGTACCAGCACAATGCACTGCATGAGTAGGGGCCATCCCCTGGGTGCTGGTCTTATATAAAAAAAAAAGTCAATGTCTTTAAACAAAGCTGTAGCTAAACACGAAGCAACTCTTAAATGCCGAATCACACATTATGGCAAAATCAATTATGACTTAACTCTTAGCGAAAGTTTCCCTTTGCGAATAATCGGCTTCCTTGCAGTTGGAATTGCAAATTCGATATCAGAAGCGACGTCTATTTCTAAAGAATCGAATATATACGATGGATCTAAGCTAGCTAAAAGTCCGCTGATCAGTTGGTCTACTATATTTAACACGAGAAATTGTATTCTTTCTGCTGGTGTGTTAGTCAATCACAAATACTTTGAGAGGTTCAGGGATTAATCCACAGGAGCATGACATTGTTTTTTTGCAACTGCATTTACCGATAAATGCATCATTCAGCGTTGTTTTAAATACTGAAAATGTATTACCTTTTGATATGCTTTTTACCTCTATATGGTATTTTCTGAGAAATGTATTTAGTTTTTTTAAATTCTTTTTATATTTATCAGTGCAATATCAATTTTTTCCCAAATTTCAATTATATTGTTTGCAATTATCGGAGAAAATCTTGCATATGATTGTTGTTTTTTTATTTTTCTTTTTCGCGTTCGCTTAAGAAAAAAGAATACTTTAAAATATTACGATAACTTGGCGAATTTAATTCACTAAATTTACTTCGCATGCCAATGACACTAGCGTTCTGATCAGTCAGAAAACTTGACCCGAAAGAGTCATTTGACATCGCTGATGATTCCATATTTTAATGTGAAAGTTTTTTCAAAAAGAAATTACCACGCACTTACTTTTGAAAGTTAACTATCAAGTGCATAAACGAATTAAAACAAATGTTGAACACCACGTTTATATAAAATGCATTAACGGTAAATTTCTACAATGACTTGAACTTAATATCGAATTCTAATTATTCTTTGTTGATAACTTTCATAGCAGATTACTAAATTATACTTGTTAAAAGAGAAGATCGGAGCTTAACAAAAATCATTCTCCTTCTAAAGCTTCCTAATTCGTATAAAAATTAAAACATAATATCGATGCAAGACCAATCTGTCATATTTCTTAAGCAATACTTAGTGGGAACATAATAATTTATTTGTAATCAAATAAGGTTTAAGAAATAATAGGATAAATAGGTCTAAAAAAACAACTATATTTGTGTTTTGTAGTGATATACCAGAAGTTGCTAGTTTTTTATTTTTCATAATCAAACTTTTAATAAAACACGGGATAGTAATCAAAATTTTAGCAATATGAAAGCAAATTCTTAAATTCCCTTTAAAACAAGACTAAATTAATAGTATGTATATTATGTTTGGAGTTGGTAATAATATATTGTTTTCCATTAAATCTATGCAAGTTTTTTTTTTAAATATCTTAAACTAAAATCTTCATGTCTCTCAGCGGAATATAGGTTTTCATTTTAGACCCATACCTTCTTTGGGTAATTTTCTTAGAATTTTTTTAGATTTCGATTTTGCTATATGCCTGTCACCTTTTTTTCATCCAAGCAAATTAACTCATCCTACTAATTATAGAATAAGCTAACAGAAAAAAAGTTTTCTAATCATGCTTATAATAAACTTATATTCGTAATATTTTTGTAAGCTTAGTAATATATCTAAATATACATATATTATGTAAATATACATATATTATTTAAGTATACATAGATTGCGTCAAATAAAATAAATAGCTTGAATTTATTGTTTTACTTATACACTTTTTTATACAGCCTATATTACTAAAAATGGCTGTCACCAGCGTTGCCGTTGGTAGCATTAAAGTGCCAATTTGACTCCTTTTTTAGCCATCTTGACACTTTTGATGTATGACTCAATTATGACACTTTACACATTTTTACGCTTTATTGACTCTACGTTTATTGTACCTCTAGTATAAAATTACGTTTTTAAAACATGTAATTTTGGTGCACATACGTTTCCCAAAAAAGCATTTGTATGTTGTTTATTAATGGCAAAAGGAATGTAAAGAGATCTTTCATAAGAAACTGCTTTTGAATGATTAACTATGAGTTCAGGAAAAACAGAGGCTGAAATAAAAACTGCTGAATTGTTGATATTATATACAAAATATTAATTTATTATCAAAAATTGTGTAAGGAAATAGTATCAAGAATTAATATAAATAGTAAAAAATTAAACACATTGAAATATTTAGATACATTTTATATTAAATCTAATAAAGACTAGTTTCGGAGTTTGCTGAATTTATTACTTGTTCTGAAGAATTTGTAAATGAATTAAAGTTATTAGAATGTAAGATCACTGGTAAAAGCTACGAACATATAAGTAAGATTTCTATTGTTGAACCTTTTTGGTATGAAATAGGAAAATGTAAAAACATATTTAATGGATGTTTATGGAAATTTATACGAGTTTGTTACTAGTGTATTTACTTTGCCACACAGTAGTGCTTCTACAGAATCTTTTCAAAATTGGCATTGATGAAAAATAAATTGTCCAATAGGCTTAGATAGATACTTGTGAGTCCATGCTTTCTTCTTTAAATTTATTGAAAGAAGATTTGGAAGATTGGACTTCAAGTACAGAACTTCTACAAAAGTAGAATCAATATAAATTTTCAAAAAATAATATATAAAATAAAAATTGTACATATTCAAATCCATAAAAGTTGCAAAAACTATATGTTTGCATATTTTAATGCTTATAAGCAGATAAATAAAATACATACAAATGTATTATATTAAAAACCATTAATGACAAAACATAAATATTGTGAATTGGTGAGATATTACAAAAAGTTTCGTAAAACTAATGTATTTTGAAAACATTTAACTTACAAGAATTAAATGCAGATATCTAATATTTGCTAAATGTAAAATTTTATATTATTAATTTTTTTTGTTCAATCTACCAAAGTGAATATATTTCCTTTGTTTGTTATAATATATTGTTACGCTTTTACCTTTTTAAAAACGCGTATTTATGAGTTCGTAGATTGTAGTTAAATTAAAAAAATTGTATGTTTAGTTTTAATTAAAAATCCTTTATTCAACACAGTTTTGTGCACCACTGCTTGTAATCATTTACAAGCCATAATAATTTTTATTCTTATTTACTCTTTCTGTTTATAACTTTGTAAACTACAATAATTACTCGTCTGATCTTTCTACTTAGAGATCTTATAACCGGATCGTAGTTACAACTTAGGTTCGATCAAAACCTTTTCAACCAGAGGTTATCCACACTTAACTCTTTTTACTGACTTAGCTCCAACTAAACTGGTTTTTTACTTCACGATTCACTGCATGAGTTTACTCCTTATAAACTCTCTTCACACAAACTGCACTCGCTGAGTTTACGACACATAAACTGATTGCTGATTGATGTGCTTTTTATATGGCTGAGTAAACAACACATCAAAAGCTCACGTACCTCTCAATATTTCAGGTAGATTCCACTTCTTTCTTTTAATTTATTTTTAGTTCTTTTGTAGCCATGTGTATGTAAACATCTACCTCTTTCTTTGTTTGTTACTTGTTTTCTCTGCTGCTTAATTATGGTTGTTGCTATGTTATTTTTATTTACTTTGTCTCTGCTAATGGTTGTTGTTGTAGATTTGGTTATTTGTAAACAGCACGTATAGTTGTTCTTGCAGCTTTTGTTTATTTATTTTACCGATGTAATAAACGCAGAGTCTCCTAATCTTATTTTCGTAGCACTGACGCCCACTTAAGCCTGTTCGTCTCGAATAGGCTCATTATTACTTCTACCATAACTTGCTAATCGTTCTATGTGCACTACTACTCATTTTAGTTCTTGGGCTGTTGTGTCGTTCAGTCTCTTGATTACCTTGTAGGGTCCATCCCAGTTAGACTGTAATTTGGGAGATAGTCCTTTCTTCCGCTGTGGATTATAAAGCAGTACTAATGCTCCCTCTTGGAAGCCTTCAGTATATGCCGCTCGATCGTATCTGGCTTTCATTCTATCACTGCTTCCAAAAAAAATTTTGGCGGGTGATCTAGACGTTGAATCGTGGACACCCGATCAGTAGGCTAATAGAAATTTCTGAATGTGTTCGTCCCAATTTTTTTGCCGCTCGCTAACCACTTTTCGCAAATATTCTTCTAGAGTTCGGTTGAATCGTTCTACCATTCCGTCCGATTGCGGGTGTAGCGGCGTCGTTCCAGTCTTCTTTATGCCATATATTTTACACATTTCTTTGAATATGCCAGACTCGAAATTTTTTCCCTGGTCGGAATGTAACTCTATCGGAACACCATAGCGACATATTGGGTATGGCATACACTTCTGGCCATTTGCTGAAATAATCCATTACAACGAGAATATAACGATTTCCGGAATTACTGACAGGAAAATGGCCTGCTACGTCCATCGCTATCCGTTCGAAGGGACGCCCGAGTGGTATTGTTGCAGCTGACCACGGCTTCTTCTTACTGGACCTTTAGCTGCAATACATTGCTATCCAATCCGCCACTGTTGGCTGACATCCAACCCAAGAAAAACGTTTTTTTTAGTTTTTCCAGAGCCTTTGTCATTCCCAGGTGTCCTCCGCTCACTCCATTATGGAACTCATTTAAGACTTCTTTCATCTTGGAGGAAGGCACCACTATTAAGTTGGATGAAATTTTACCGCCTGCATTTTCCCAATGGCGATATAAGCATCCATCAATCAACTTCAAAATGTCCCATTGTGCCCAATACACTATTGTAAGAGAACCTTCTGCTGATATTTCAATGCGGGTGAGCCGTCTGTCCTCTCCTTTTGCTGCTATAATCCTTGACAATATTGGGTCACTTCGTTGCGCTCCTGACCAATCTTCCTTTGCATCTATTTGCGTTAGCCGGATATCAACGATGGATTCCTTCTTCTCAGCCTTCACACAATGCTTACGATCCAAATTAGAAGGCAATGCGCAATGATCAGTCCTTTGCAGAAAATGTTGGCTATAGACATAGGTTCTTATGGTAATCTTTTATGCATTCCATCACTGCTAGTAGCTAACGTCGGGTCACCCAATAGTTAACCTCATGCTTTGACAGTGTGCGGTTATAGTAGCCTACGATTTTCTCCATTCCATTGACCACCTGTAAAAGTACACCACCAAAACCATATCCACTGGCATCACGGTCAAGCAGCTTTTGGCTTTATTTCTTTCTGGAGCTGCTAGACCTGCTACCCATTTCTCTACATTTTCGTCAAATACCTGTTGATCCTTGGCCGACATATTGGCAGGTTCCGGCAATTGTTCGCTGTTTATTACCTCCTCTACTGGAGCACATTGGCCTACCTTTGAGTCTTCACAAATGAATTTTTTTTTTCTCCCCGGGACTATTCCTTGTTTGTTGGATTTAACGAGGGCCTTTGCTGATAACAAATCCATTTTAATTTCTGCTGACTCTACCACCCACAAGCGGTTGTCCTCAAAATCTCTCTTCATACGTGCCCATATCAATGACTCAGTCTGAGGTGGTAGTTTTTATTGTTTGACAGCAAATAATTTTCTGGCCGGGACTTTATTCTCGTACCCTACTACCAGAAGTTTATCAACATTACGCCAACTCAATATCTGTTGCTCCATATTCAAATTGATACCATGAACTATCATAAAATCGGCACCAATGATAACCTCGTCTACAATATCGACGACAATAAAATTATGGCTTACAGTAATGTTCGCTATGGTCACTTGCACCTCAATTTTTACTTAGACGGTGGCAGACTTAACAGTAGTTGTTCGTAGTCTGGTATTGTTAAGTTTCTCACACTTTCCATTCACTACATCGGGTCTGATTATAGACTGTGTCGCACCGGTGTCTATAGTGAAGGTGTGTTGTCCGACGTTAATGTACCCGCACGCTGTGAGGTTGCTGTTATTTTTCTGCATCGCTGACATGGAAATTATAGAGCCCTCTCTTGTGGGTGCTAGCTCTTGCCCCTCAGTGCTAGCTCGTTTTATTTTAACGCGGACTCTTTTGTTTATTGATAGTAGTTGGCCCGTTTATTATTTATCGGTAGTGAGACAGATCTTGACCTTTTGAGTGGCGTTTTACAGTTCCTCTGAAAGTGGCCACTTTGTCCACAATTAAAACATTTTTATTTTGACTTCTGTTCAACTAGGAGCTGCTTAACCACCTCTTCTGTTTTGTTGATTTCGGCCTCCTTCTTTGCCACCTTGAGTATTTGTGCTTTGATATCGTGCGTGTGGTCTCCTGCGCCAGTGCGAATGCCACAGTATCTGCAAAGGTTGTCTTTTTTGTAGCATATACAGCTAGCTTAACATCGGCGTCTCGTATGCCATTTACGAAGGCTATGGTCTTGAGATAGTGAACCCCTGGATATGTAAGCTGTACCAACCTCTCAACTTCGATTGCATATGCTTGAAGCGACTCGTTAGCCTTTTGCGTTCGGCACCTTAACTGCATACGATATAGCTTTCGTTTATGCTCATTGCCACCTTTACGCTGTAACGCCACCATTAAGTCGTTGTATTTGTTTCTGCAGCTGGCTAGCAGCACATTTTAAGGCCAAAATTAATTCCAGAGCTTTTTCTTCATCGTCCCATCCGTTTCTGTTGGCTTTAGTATCGAACTGAAATTTGAATACGGATAGGGGTGAGCTACCATTAATGCAAGGTGTTTTTATTCTGCTGGAAACTTTGGGTATAATATGCAATGGTTCTTGTTTTGGGCACTGGTGACTGCTGATTTTCTCCTCCATTACAACAAATTTTTCGTCAGCAGTCTTTTCTAAATTTAACACTTCTGCTTCGTCTCATATATTTCCTGCAACTGCTCTGTTGTCGCTTAAGAGGTTTCTCGTATTTCGGCTCTACAGGTTTCTCAATAGAAGTTTTTTCAAGCTTCATTTCAATTTTTGCCAGAAAATTCTGGTTATCAGATCTAGAAGTTTCACGCACCTCAGCCAAAACTTTTGATTCTCAGCCCTAGAAGTCTCTTGTGCCTCAGCCACTACGTTAATTTTTTCATAAGCTTTTCGTTCTGTACCTGAATATTTTCCATCATAGCAGCCAGCAGCGAATTAACGTCTATAGAGCTTGTTGTTGTTAGGGCACATATCTTAGGGTCTTCTTCATAATCAAATTCATGACTATCAATATTAACGCCACGCCGATGAAATTTCTCTAACAATCGCTTTTGTAGTTCGGTCTTGCTACCAGTTGTTGAGAGCTCCAATTTGTTTAATTCGCTTTTGACCCTGTGCACTTTTAATTCTTGAAACTTCATTTTTTCTCCGTTTTTTATTTTTATTTATTTATTTAATTTTTATTTTATTTTAATTTTATTTTTAATTATTTTATTTTATATACGCAATTCCACTTCTGACAACGTGAAACTTTTTTAAACGTTTGAGTTCGTTTAAATTGCGTTAAAATAAAATAAACACGACTTTGTTGTTGTTTACAGTTTTTATTTACTATACTATAACTTCTTTACAGTTTATCTTAATACAACAGCTTAATATTCGTTTATACAACACTTTTATTTCCGCTTAAGTACGAATTTATTTTTTGAGAGCAAAACGATAACTAACTGACGTATAGGTAAAGCAGCCTCTTTATATACCTAATTGCCTGCAGCTTGGAAAGTTCCGGAAATGTTTCATATCCTCTATTTTATATCCGTTAATTCAAATGTAACGTAAAGATGATCGAATTGGTGGTGCTGCCAGATAACGCAATTAAGTACGGAATTGACAGGGTGACACATAATTACCAAATATACCAAAATCCTGCAAGACAATTTTAAAGGCAATAATGTGTGGTTTCCTTTTAGGCATTTTTATTTTCGTAACAATATAGTCGTGGTTATATTTAAAGCATGTATAATCACAATTGGAATGCTGAAGGCAAACCGAATTTTAGTAAAATTTGCAGAAGTATCTAGTATTACGTCTAACATTTTCTATATCTTTACAAATAGTACACTTTCAATGGTTTTTCAGTACCTCAGGGTCACTTTCTTGACTCAAAATATCTTTAGGTTCCTGAAATAGATAAAAGATTTTTATGTATTCTAAATAATTTGTTTTGATTCTCACTATCTGAATGGTTTTATTTAAAAAAGCTTATATTCCCGATCTACTAACGAAATTTGCAGTACCTTTTTTGTTCTTACTTCGTTCGTACTTCAACGCAAGGGTAAATAAAATGTTCCGAAAGTCGAGATAAACATTTTCTTCTTCACAGACATATTTTCATAATATATTATGTATGAAGCTAAACCCATTATTTTAATCATATTGTAAAAAAGTGCGGAGGCTCATCGATTTATTTTTCGTTTGGTTGTATATTTACCAAGCATTTGGTCTATTATATCTACACACATTTTGGTTTTATTGTAGTGCATGATTGCCTCCAGTTTTTTCTTTATGTAAATATAAATGTTCTTGGAACATAAGAAAATATCGCAATATTGTCATGGAGCCTAAATTTACTAGACAATACTTCTCGGGTTTGATGTTTTTTCATTTCTAGTGGAATACATCGCTTGTTGGTTCTGAGGGTGCCAACAAATTCAAATTTCTTTTTTTATTTGAAAGTACAATCCTTCCGGTTAATAATGGAAAATAATTTCATTCAAATGGCTGCCTCGGCTGGCCATGCAGTAGCCTACACGATCGGTCCAATTTTTTAGCACATTATCGATTGTGTGCAGCTGTATTTCACCAATGGCTTCACGAATATTGTCCTTTAAAGCGTCAATTGTCTTTGGCTTGTTGGCGTAACACTTATCTTTGACGGCACCCCACAAATAATAGTCCAATGGTGTCAAATCGCAGCTCCGAGGTGGCCAAACGATATCAGCTCTGCGGCTGATAATGCGATCTTCAAAAACAGGGCGCAAAGCATCGAGTGTAGCTTCGGCTGTGTGACACGTAGCGCCGTCCTGTTGAAACCAAATGTTGCTAATATCCTCCTCTTCAATTTTTGTGAACAAAAATTCGTTCAACACTAGTTGAAAAAAAAACGTTAGATGGCGGACTATACGTGTTGTTTTGATTGTATGCAATGTTTTTTTATACATAATGGTATATGTAATAGGGCTTGGTTGGGTCCTGGTGGTTCAAACGTGAATAGAAAGTTGTTAAGAGTGATTACCGCGCCCACAGACAAAAAATTTTAACTTTTTTTTTTATAAAAAAGAGTTTTGTTGTGGAATTCATAAAAATTCGGAGGCTACGTCTATGCTATCTATGTAAAAAATTAAAAAAAAAAATTTCAAAATTACCTGTTCCGGCCAGGTTCGCTTAAGGGTTAACAAGTTGACAGCAAGATTAAAAATGCTCGTCAGCCGAACTTCTTTCGAGTTATCATTTTTTTTACAGGGCTGATATATAAGAGGTAGAGAGTTTGCGTGAACAGTTAATTTAATTTCCGTTGTGTTTGAAATATAAAAAGAATTTGAAAATTTTTAGGTACAAATAGAAAATATATAAATAATAAATAAAATAAGTGTAATTTAAAACAATAAACTAAAATATAAAGTAAATTATATACAATAAAAAAATTTGAAAAAAAAAACTTTCCAAAGAGCATAATCTCACCAGGAGAAAGAGAAATTTTAGTACCAGAATAAGTACCCCATTTTAATCGTATTTTGGGCAAGGTCCTGAGGAAATCATGAAACAGCCATTTTTTATGACTTTGACTGCAATATGACAAAGGAACTGTTGAACCAATTTTTTTAGAAAGATTTTAACCGAAATATCATTACCTGTTATGCAACCATTTTATTGGCGTGCTTTTTAAAATAGAGTTTTATGGCAGCTATTTTTAAAATATTTTTTTGAACCTTTTTTAGAAAATTTTTTCCGTTTTCCGTTTTCAGTTAGTGATATTAACCGCGATTATTGCAGTATTATTTTAAATAGAATTTTATTGCAGCTATTTTTTTAAATATTTAATTGGACATATTTTTAAGTGAGTTACACACTATCGAACATCAAATTCATCATTGTCTTGAATAACCGAACTACTATCATTCATGTTCTTCGCTCAAACCGTCATTCAAAAAAAAAAATAAAATTTGATTTGAAAAATCGAAAAATCAAAAAAAAAAAAAAAAATTACAAGCAAACATGAAAAATAAAAAATTTGATGAGCAGTACTTATTATTGCAGTAAATCAAGAAACAAATAAAAAACGAAGTAAATGGATAGAGCGATGGGTAGCCACAAGAAAAGTTTTGTCACATATTAGTCTTGTAAGAGAAATAAGTGACTCTAAGCCAAATGATTTTCAAAATTATTTCAGAATGTCCAGTGAAAATAATAATTATATGGTAACACTTGTGTTGATACAAAGAAGCGATACGAAAATGGTATAAGCTATTACCGCCAACGAGCGATTCCTTTTGACATTGCGGTTCGTGGCAACTAGGCGCAATTTTCGTGACTTCAGCTACAGTTGTGAAATGGGTAGAAGCACTGTAGAAGAAACTATTTTGGAGACATGCCAGGCTTTAAACCAGGGGTGCGCAAAAAGAGAGAAACACTTAATATGATAAATACACTGAAGTTAAAACGCTGTAAAAATATGTATTCATACAAATTACAAACCTGCATAAATTTATGTAGCTTATTATTAACACTTCTCTGTGTAATCAAAATTTTAGCTCTCTTTAAAATCTCTTAAAATTAAGAAAATACAAAAACATGCGCTACACCCCTTTTTCGTTGACGACTGACAAGCCACTGAAATACTTTTGTGTCTCACACACATATTTTTTGTAACTGTGGTTACCGTCTGAATAATGTAAACAAAGCGTATGAAGTTTTTTTTTTTACAAGATTTTTTAGCATTGTTAATTTATTCCCATATCTTAAGTTTTTTGTATAGAAAAATAAAACAAAATTTTTTTTTAGGAATTATAATAGCAATATCGATAAATACTGTATGATATTTAAATTAAAAGAGTATGTAAGAAAGAAGTGACAGAAGTGAAAGAAGTGTATGTACTGTATGATATTTAAATTAAAAGAGTATGTAATAAAGGTTAGCGATACAGTTGATTTTGGCACATTTTAAGAAAATTTTTTGTAGGTTTTTTTTTCTTGTAGCAACCCTGGTTGTAATATTCCCGAAGAGAATAAATAAACAGCCGAAAAACTTCGAAATCCGAGCAATACGGATGAGCATCACTGCTTCAAGACTTCATTAAGGTAATTTTCAGCAAAAATTTTTAGTGGATTAAATGTACCATTGAGTGGTAAGATTGCCTTATTATATACAGGCCTCTTACCAACTAACTTGACAAAATTTTTATATATAACGCCGTTAAATGTTTAACTAAAGAAGCCTATAGCTTAGATTTTATAATATTGTTACAGAAATCAGTTTGGGTACCACTGCATTTATTACGTTGCTAAAAAAATAAACAAAAGCCGTAAAAACAACTATAAGTACTGTTTACAAATAATCAAATCAACAACAACAAACATTAGTAGAGATAAAGTAAATAAAGATAAAGCGGCAACAACAAAAACTAACAGCAAAGAAAAGAAGTAACAGACAATAAACAAGCAACAACAAATACTAAGAGCTAAAAGAAGTATATGCTTACATTCGCATGGCTAAAAAAGAACTAAAGAGAAAATAAAAGAAAGAATATAATCTACCTGATATATCGAGAGGTTCGAGAGCTTTCGATGTGTTGTTTACTCAGCCATATAAAAAGCGCATCGATGCGACCATCAATTACTTTATTTGGTGTAAACTCAGCGAACGTGTTAGTGGTTTGAACTCAGGGTAAGAGAGTTTAATGTGGTTAAACTCTGGTTGAAGAGGTTGAGATCGAACCTAAGTTTGAACTACGATCGGGTTGGAAGATTTTTAAGTAGAAAGATCTGTCTAGTAATTGATGTTGTTGACAAAGTTGTAAACAGAAAGAGTAATTAAGAATAAAAATTTTTATTACTTTTAAAAAGGCTACAAGCAATGGTACACAAAATTGTGTTGTATAAGTGATTTTAATCAAAAACTAAGCACAAGTTTTATTTTATTGTACCTACAATCTACGAACTCATAAATACACGTTTTGAAAAAGGTAAAAACGATATATAGTGTCCGCCAAATAAATTTTTTTTGACAACAGGGAGCAAAACATCGAGTGTAGCTTCGGCTGTGTGGCACGTAGCGCCATCCTGTTCAAACCAAATGTTGCTAATATCCTCCTCTTCAATTTTTGTACACAGAAATTCGTTCAACATGCCCGATAACGATCACCATTGACTGTAACGGCCACTACTTGTTCATTTTCGAATTATGCCTCTGGACCAAAATCCACACCAAACAGTGACTCGTCTTGGGTGTATCGGCTTTTCAATGTATGCGTGCGGGTTTTCTGTGTCCCAAATGCGACAGTTTTGCTTGTTTACATACCCGCCAAGATCAAAATGAGCTTCATCTGAAAAAATGATTTTTTTGCAAAATCGACATCTTCTGTAAGTCAATCGCAGGCCTACTTAGCGAAGCGAAAAAAGCGTATACACAATCATATTCGTTCAGCGGAAGGATAAAACTAATTATCTGTCAAATCAGACATGAGCTAAGTGTTACCTTTCACGAAACAAGCACTAGTTGAAAAAAAAACGTTAGATAGCGGACCCGTTATAAGTCAAATACCATTATATAAAGTACGTATGAAATATATATACATTAAAGTTATTCATCGCTACTTGGTCTCAAGGTACGTGTGTATTTGGTTATATAAGGAATACAAAAACACAAAATAAAAAAATATGTGTATTAATGTATTTTGTTGTTTCGGATATAACGACATACGCACATATTCTGATAACCAGGTTGTCGTGAATACCCTTATAGCACATTAAAGTATAAATATACCCTTATTGCCCATTAAAGTATATATAAATATAGGAACCACTTAATGTTTATATTGGTCTTATATTGGTAATATCCGTGTTAACGTAAGCATTCCAACATCTTCAAAAGGTACCTCGCTAATAAGCCTTTCACAGATTTTATTTTGCGTTGGTTGCATTTTTCGCAGCTTCGCTGCCCAAGCGATTCCTAATAATTCGATGCTATCGCTTTCTTTCTCCAGGTGGGTTATGGATAAGTTCATCATTTTTTATTGTTTGTTGTTTTTTTTGCCTCTTCTGGCTCAATATTGTTGCTGCTACTAAATTGCTCGTTGGAGGTGGCATCAAGAAGCTGAAATTAAAAATAAATAAATTTAAAAAACATTCGTATATTTGTAGACATATATAACAATAATTTTTTCAAGATAGCAACATCAGAGTCAGACTGTAGAAAAGTTGCCATGAATTTTGGAAACAAATGGAATTTTTTAACTGCCTGGGTTCAATGTATTATAACTTCAAGAACTTTTTTAGTATTATTTTGATGGCTGTAGTAAATGCTAATTATTATTTGATAATGGTGCACGTTGGCGCAAGCGGCAGATTGTGAAATGGTGGTGTAATGTTTTACACAGAATTTTGACAAATTTAACTGCCGGCCCCACAGCCGCTTCCAAGGTTGACTGATGAAACCCTGTTTGTATTTATTGCAGATGATGCGTTACCATTGTCAGAAAATTTAATGAAGAGCAAAAGATTTTTATCCACACGCTTAGCCTGGTAAGACGCATAGTGGAAAATTCGTTTGGAATCCTTTCCACAAGATTTGGTGTTTTCCAAAAACCAATGTATTTAGAACCTAAAAAACAGCAATTTTCACACTGTCATGCTGCTATTTATATAACTTTTTAATAAAGTTGAACAAAAAAGAATATACCACACGTTCTGTAATGACGTATAAAAATACAGCAACTGGTAAATTGTTGTAGGGCAATGATTGCAACCACTCAAATCTGGTACCATTACAAGCCACCAAAGCTAGTGCATCATACTAAGAGCAAAAAATATAAGACAAGCCTTTGGCAATTATTTTAATAATGCTGGTCAGGTTCAATGGAATTGGCAAATTTGTTCGTAAATACATCTACATACATATATATTAAAGGATTTTTTTTTAATATTTAAATAAAAAATGAAAAAAAAGAGAGAGCAAATCTATCTGAATCGATATTTTTCGATTTTTTAGGTGATCTGCCCTTAAAAATGAAACCAGATATATGAATTTTGAAGAGGCAAGTCTTGGTTTCCGAGATATAGACCCGTAAGGTCCAATATTTGTCCGCGCTACATATCTGAAATTTGAAACATAAACGTAATCAATATTGGTATAAAAAAAAGGTCTTGTGAAGACCTTTTATTTAATGCATAAAAATTTTAGATCCATTGATACATTGTAGAAATTTAAAAAAGATTTATTTAGTTGACTTCTTTATGAAATGGCCATTATCTTGAAAACTAGGAGGCAAATCTATTTCTGTTCTATGCCAATTTTCTTAGACAATCGAATGAGCTTTAATTTGTTGCATAATTTGTAACAGACTAAATGTCGGAGATGGGGTAAGACAAATTTGTAACTTTTATATTTTTATACAAAACGCCGAAAATCTGCATCAGAATAATGGATATAACCATAAGCATAACATGAACCTCAATCATTATTCTATGTTGGTGAGGTTTTGGTTGCCATATAACGTCAAATCATAGTTAGAGTAACTACTTCAATCTACCAAACTTATGTTTACTTAACACCTGTGGGTATGTAAAAGATACAAGTACAAGAAACGGAATCATCATCTGTTCAGCATCTTAAGTCAATTTTAACGGAAGAAGGTTTCACCAGAATTAACCTAAAAAACTAGTCTCGATGCCTAAGAGACTAAATTAGGTTGTAAAGTTAAAAACAGATTGCATTAATTATTAAAAAATGTGTAGAGCACTGTTTTTTTTTTTGTTTTTTTTTTAATAAATAATTTTATTTAATAAACTATAAACAAGTAGTTAATATCTTATTTATATGTGTACACCGTCTCCTAGGTGGGATCTCAAGTACATTTACTATATATTTAAGGTATACTATATTTTTCAAATAATTTATCCTTTAATACTTATAACACATTCTATGTTATGTAAGTTTATTTTATTTGTAACGAAAAGTGTTCGGAAAAAAAAACTTTACTTTCATATTGCAAGGATGTGATCAAAACTACAGTCAGTGATGTTAAAAAAAAATTTTAAAGAAAAATTTTTTGGTAAATTTTTTGTTCTTATTTCTACACGATGTGTTTCCATCTCTCGAATAAATGCTAGTGTCAAATCTGCAATTTTCTGGTGTCAGCTGTTTGCAAAGTATCGCCCTGTTATTGGCCCTTCCATATATATGGTAGAATATGGGAATACCATTTTCGTCCTGTATAAAACCTTTTCTATCAAGATACAAAAAAGCCTCCGGAGGAACATATCCACTTCGTAAGGAGTTCTGTATGTATTGTTCAGCAACATAATATGGGGCTAATATAAAAATCTTCTCTGTGCAATCTATACTTCTATTTATGTGCTTTCTAATAAGATTAATAATGAAATTATCAATTCTACATATTTTTGCTTTGTTGTATAGTATCCTGTTCGAAATATAATACTTATAATTGCTGTTAGCCGATCTATACAGGGATGTACAAGTTCGGAGGCACCTCCTTTCAAACATACGAATTTTCTCCATATTAGATGGGGAAATATTATAACATACTTGGCAACCATATGTCAGTATAGGTCATATTAGGGACTGATACAAAATAATTTTCACCCTTGGGTTGACGTAATTAGAAAAAAACAATTTCCTGTACATAAAGATTTTTTTCTAGCCTTATTTATTTGAGCAGCAACATGATCATGAAAATACAATAATTTATTCCAAGATATTTTACCGTTTGTTTGTTGGCAATAACAACATCACCATATTTTATACAGAAATCTTTCTCACATTTAGTATAATTAATTTTCATTTTCCAATCGGAAGAGTATTTTTCTATAATATTGAAATAACCTTGAAGTTTCCCATTTATCTTGTGTGAATTATCATCCGAATGATAAATTATAATGCCATCAGCAAATGCTAATATATTATCTATTTTATTCAAAAGATCGTAAATAAATATATTGAAAAGAATCGGAAAATTCACAGTTCCCTGCTGTAAGCTATTTTCCATTGTAAATCTTCTTGTACAGATCATATTCATGTTGCTTGCACGAAAAGTTTTGCCGTTTAGCATACAATATATTCGAATTAACAAATGCATTGGAAACTTATATTTGAGGAGTTTACATATTAATCCAGGGATCCATATATTGTCAAATGCCTTTTCAAAATCCACCAGGCAAGCTCCCGTATATAATAACTTATTTAAGTTCCAATTAATATCTGAAGCAAGCAGTTGAATGGCATGAATTGTCGAATGCTTGTGCTTAAATCCAAATTGCCTATTATTTACTAATTCTGTTCCCTCCGAAAATTTCAATATATTATTGTTGACACCTACTTCTAAAATTTTGCTTATGTTTGGAAGTATGCTTACTTCACGAAAGTTCTTCGGGTTACTATTATCTTTATTTTTCTTGGGTAAAACAACTACCTTTGCAACTTTCCATGCATGTGGAAAATAGGCATTATTAAGTATGTTATTAAAAAGGGTACAAAATTCAGATATGATAACCTCTGGAAGTTGTTTAAGAATTAAAGCAGGAATATTGTCTAATCTCGGTGAAAGTTTCCCTCGTAAGTTTTTAAAGATATACAAAAGCTGATCCCTAGTGAAAAAGAGGTTATCTTCCTCAGAATCATTTAATTCATTAGCTCTACTAGATGCATTAAATACTGTAGTTGTTACTTGATTAGCTTCATGCTCAGTTTTTATTTCCAAAAATCTGGAGAAACATAGTTCAACTTCAAGTTGCAAATGGTTTTCGTAGTCAATCACTTTACGAGAGTGAACCGATTCGAGATAAGAGCCGATTACATTCAGAATTTGTTCTGCATCATCTACTACAAAATTATTATCAGTACCTTCTCTTCCTAATTCATCAGTATTTATTCCAGCATTTCTTAACAAGTTTTCTTCTTCCGGGGGAATGTGGATAATTTTTATATTCTGATTTTCAGTCAGTACGACGTTTGATTCATACATATTGCTACTTATGCTTATCGTTATTGTGAGTATGAATGAGTATGAGTAATTGAATTTGGATGATGTGTATTCACTAAAGAGATCGGACGGTTATTATTCGACCGGTTTTAACAGGTTTTTTTGGTTTTGTCGAATACAGTTTTTTCAAAATCTTAATTTTTCGAATACCAAATAAACTGGTTTGTTTAACATGAATAACCGGCTAATTCAAATAAGTATAGTTTTTGTATGTTTGTATATTTTTATTTTATTGCAAATATGCTCATCGTTTAACTATTTGTATAAATTTAGTTATTATTTTTGTAAAACGGTGGGCAAATTTGATGTTAGGAAGTAAATTGGCTTAATTTTTTTTTGACAAATTCAGTTTTATTCATACCAATATAATATAGAAATATGGGAATTAAAAATGGAATATGATGTCAGGCAAATGTCCACCTCAAGCACGTCGGCAGACTTCCGCTCTTTTCACAAAGTTTTGAACCACATTTTGCAACAAAGCTTCGCTTATCTCGTCAATGCAGAGCCGAATTTCATCTTTCTGAGTGTCAGTTGTTTGTGGTTTGTTCACGTGAACCCGGTTTTTCAAATGGCCCCAAAGAAAATTCTCCAGCGGCGTTAAATTATAAGAACGAGGCTGCCAATTGATATTGCCAAATCGAGAAATTACGCGATCAGGAAATTTCTCATGCAATAACTGAATTGTTTGGTTGGCTGTGTGGCTTGTTGCGCCGTCCTGCTGAAACCTAAGGTCATTGATGTCAAAATTAACCAACTGTGACCACAAAAAATTGGTTATCATGGTTTGCTAGCGCAGATTATTCACGGTGATGGCGTTTCTTTACTCATTTTCGAGAAAATACGGGCCGATGATGCCGCCTAACCACAAACCGCACCATACGGTCAATTTCTTTGGATTTAGTGGTTTTTCGAGGACTGTTTGTGGATTTTGTGAGCCCCATATGCGACAATTTTGTTTGTTTACATAACCGCTTAATTGAAAATAGGCCTCATCACTAAAGATTGTTTTGTCCAAAAATGCATTGCTTTCGTTCAGTTTTTGAAACAGTAAATTTTCACAATTAAAATTCTTGGTTCAAGAGTGTAGCGTTCCATAGTTAAAATTATTCAATTTTTTGACTAAATAAGTGTCAGTTCTTGTGACAGTTCTTTTAACTATGGAACGCTACACTCTTGAATCAAGAATTTTAATTGTGAAAATTTACTGTTTCAAAAACTGAACGTAGATTATTGCTCTTTATTGTAAGAATATGTACATCTTTAAATAAACATACATATAAATGTACGACTGCGTGCCGTTATCTCATATGATGTGTAGGCAGTCACAATTTAGTATTTAAGCAGAACAATAACAATTTAACGAGTAGAAATGTATATGATGAAACGAATAGAATGCGTTGTACAAAGAATATTGAAATAAAGAGGAGTCTTGAGTGAGCATTCAAAGAGAGCAGACTAAAATATGTAATAAAAAACTTAAAAAAAAACAATTTTTTCGCAATAAATACAGAATATGTAAGAAAAAAAAATTTATGAAAAGTTAAATACTTTTAATTCTTTAGCTCACAAAAGTCTGCGAACGACTGTATTATACAGTTTTATAACTAATGCAACCTGTTTTTAACTTTACAACATAATTTTATCTATTAGGCGTCGAGTAAACTAATTTTTTGGTTAATTCTAGTGAAACCTTCTCCCATTCTTCCGTTAAAATTGACTTAAGGTGCTAAACAGATGATGACTCCGTTTCTTGTATTTATATCTTTTATATACTCACAGGTGTTAAGTAAACATAAGTTTGGTAGATTGAAGTAGTTACTCTAACTATGATTTGAAGTTATATGGCAGCCAAAACCTCACCAACATAGAAGAATGATTGAGGTTCATGTTATGCTTATGGTTATATCCACTATTCTGATGCAGCTTTTCGCCGCTTGGAAGAAATTCCTCCTTTAAAATATAGAGGTACACATGCGGATCCATTACTCCGGCTATGAACTTTAACCTACCGATATCATTTGCCGACATGCACTCTATACCATGACGTATCAGCTGCCGTATTAAACAGTAGATCTTAGATTTTATGTAGCTAAAGCTGAATTGAGTTTTTTTGACATATTCCAAGCTTCTGAACACGAAATATTATAAAAATTAAATTCATTAATTAACTAACTTAATTGTTTTCAGAAGACACCATTTTCAGCATTTCATTCTCTGAACCGAAAATAATTTTTGTTGATTTCAATTCTGATTCTGACAACAATCAGTTTTTGTAACACCCGTGATTGTAACATATTCTCAGTTATAAACCGAATGATAGCAGTTTTAAAAACCGCCTGCCCAAAAATCTACCAGTCTTATTCAATCCACTTATTTAATATTTACATTTCCGTTATAACTAAATTACATATTTAAGAATTAAAGATGTTTCTTTTTCAGCTTAATAATAGATTTGTATTTAAAAATTTCTATATACTTATTATTATAAAAAAAAAACAATGCCTAACACTCGAGTCAAAAAAAAAATCTTTTTTCGGGACGGTAACTGTCCGCCTTATTCGAATGTATTCTTAAGACTAAAATACAAAATGTTACTTAACGACTATTATATGAAAAGAGGTTCTTTGTCGTAACATGTTGAAAATTACAAATATGTTTAACTCAATGATGATAAGAGGTTCTTTGTCCTGAAAATATGTTTGTTTACTTAATGAATATTCATATCTGGAGATTACAAATATGTTTGTTTACGTAATAACTATTTAAACAATGTTTCTCGTCTCAGAAGTAATTATTTGTTTACCTATTTTATAACACTATTGTCTGAAAAATACATTTTGGTTTTTCTATGTCTTTACTAATTAGCTGTTCTCTGTTAATAGGTATTAACTGCCCTCTTTCCTAAAAAAGTCTCCTCACTTTATACACGGCTTATTTATTTTCTCGATCTATCCATTTCTATTCCATAAATGTGTTCAGCAATTCAGTTTCTTTCAGCTTGTTTTGTTTCTTTATACAGGTTACTTTCTTTTATCATGATGTACCCACATAGTATTGTTCCGAAGTCTCTAAGACTGCAGTAAATGGTAAATTGTATGGGATGGTATTCTACAGGGATTACATATTTCAACATTTCTTGTATGTGCGAAAATTTGTGGTTGGCGTTTGAAGGTATGATATGAAGGATTTCCTTTTGTTCGTCATGTTTTTGATGAATGGCGTCCATTATTTCCTGTTGGTGATTGCAATAATTCATGGCATCTATATTTGTTGAAATATGAAATTAAGTTAGGATTTTTGATTATTTAGGTATACCAAATATGTTAATTACATTGGTCTGCCAAAAACAAAAAAATTTTTCGCCTTTAAGTAAAACTACTTGGAATATAATGATTTTGATGCGCTGAATTCAAATTCGTTGTCAGCTTTTTTCTATTTTTTTTTATGGGCGTGACAAATTTTTCGCCCAAAACAAGGCAGTTATATCAGCATATTTAATCACGTTGAAAACGACTTGACCGATTATAATGCAAGTACCAGCAATTATCCATTTTTCAAATTTCCATTTTTTATAAATTGTAATTACGGCTTGAATTAACAAACAAACGTAAATGTCTGAATACTCTAGAATACTTATTAATGGTAAGTCGAAAGCCTCATTGGATATGATTTATTTTACATCATTTAAATTTAATGTTCCTGAATAAAAACTTCAATTGTTTGCAAAATTTTTTGTATTCGTTATAGCTTCAAGTTCAGGATATTGAACGTTCATTGATTATCTTCTATAGATTTAGGATCTAATGTTTCTAAAAATTTTTCCAACCGTGAGTTTATTATTTTTTGCTTGTTACTATTTTATATTAATTGATTAATGTTATGAGATGAAATCACTCTTTCATAAGTCTGAACCGTATTTGAACATATACGGCCATATGCAAAAAGAAATTAACAAAGCTTGTTAAACCATTGTTAAGCAAAATTTCTTAATGTTATGTGCAAAAACGTTTATTAGCTTAAAATCCCTTTGTTAAACCT
This sequence comes from Wohlfahrtia magnifica, assembly GCA_023159175.1. Lineage (NCBI taxonomy): Eukaryota > Metazoa > Arthropoda > Insecta > Diptera > Sarcophagidae > Wohlfahrtia > Wohlfahrtia magnifica. The sequence goes on along the minus strand of JAKWBJ010000022.1, from coordinate 770,086 downwards.
ATGTTAACTTTAAATATTTCAAAGCAGGAAGCTACCTACTTTAAGGGTACTTTAAAGTAACGTTTATGTTATGAATATTTAATATAAAAAAAAAATATCTAATATAAAATAAAAATGTTTTGGCATCAATGCAAATTTTTTGGAGGCATAAAACCTTACCCAAAAGAGAAAGTCATCATTCAGTAAAATGGTGATCCAAGCAAGACCACTAAAATTGTCAAAGAATGGATGTTTCAACAGAAAATTTTGGTTAATTAGTGATAACCGTAAACCCTTAATTCCAATCCAATGGTGAAATTTTGGGCAATAGTAAAAATATAATTGGACTTCATGAATGGGACCAGATTTCTTTTACGTTTTTGGGTAGTATTGTAGAGAGTATATCTAAATTTTTTAAAAACACCACAAAAAATGAGTTCTAAGAATAGTGTTAAAAATATAAGTTCCTCTCTATTTAAGCGAAAAGTGCAAAACTAAGTGCATGCAGATTCTTTTATATCATTGCCTTTCTCCCATTCCGTATTTGAATATCATACCGTTTGCTAATGTTTTTTTTGAAAGGAATTAACAATGAATAAATGTGTGAAGTTTTGTTTTATTTAATTGAGTATTTATTTAAAATTTTATAGGAAGTTTCAGCTTTTCTGTTCAACTTCAAAACATGTACTTGGTTTTGCACCCCACTATATGTATATAAATTTTTACACCCACTTTATCATCCTCGGCTTATTTTCGAAACTTTTTCTTTTAAAACTAATTTTTTCTAATAATTTTTTTCATTTAAGCACAATAAAAAATTTTTTCCTTTCGTGATGTACATAAACTTAGAACAAATACACAAACCACATTATTCGGGTATTTATTATTCCACTAATAAAATTAATTGTCTTAATTTTTTAGAATTTGAAGAATTTTTGAAATACTCGTAAATGTGTATAGCATTAAATAAAATATAAAAAGCTAATGAAAACTGAAACAGATTTATTAAAAAATATGATTTTATATTAAATTAATATATATAAATCTTTTTTATATTTCGCACTCGTTTTTTGTATCGGTGACACAAAATATCATGGTACTGCCAGCATGAAAAATTAATTTTAATTCTTTAAATTTTTACAACAGCGTCATTTAAAACATAACGGAAATTTTCAGTTGTTTACATGTTTAAATGATACAAAATCTAAATAATTTTGATACTACATTTTCTTTTTGTATGCCAATAATTTTGTCTGCCAAAATTCATATCCTTCAACTAAAATTAACATTTTTCATTAACCGTCTAATAAACTTTGGAATTAAAAGCTACCATTACATTAAGAATATCTTTGAAGAATGATCTGTGTTTAAATTCTCTAAAATTATCAAATTTTCTAGAAAAATTTAAAGTTTTATATACAATAACTTATTATGCCAATAATATAGTCCGTCACTATACTTACATTTAGTGTGAAGAGACTCCCAGTATAAGGAAAAATTAATTTAAATATCAATTATAATAGCACTAATTCTTTAACAACATTCTACAACGAAATGGATTGTAAAAACGTAATAGGATTAGATTTGGCTGTTCAATTCAATTAATGGTATAAATTTGAACAGCCTTGGAAAAATTGAAAATTGAAGGTCTAGGGGAATTAGAAAAAGAGTGTCATTTGCAAGTTACAGAAAACTGTTTGCCTATAGTAAAAGCATCGCACCGTATTCCAATGGCACTTCTTGATCCGTTAAGGAATGAACTGGATAGAATGGTAAAGTAAGAGAGTAATAGTAGGAGAAAATGAGCCCACAGAGTGGGTTAATTAAATTGTTTTAGTGTCCAAGCCAAACGGAAGTCTTCGGTTATGTCTTGATCCGAAAAACCTAAATAAAGTTATAGTAAGACCAAGGTTTACTTTTCCAAATATTGACGAATGTAGACGCAGATTTTAGTAGTCTCGATCCTAATTCGGGCTTTTGGATGACAAAATTGGAAGAGAGTTCATAGAAATTATGTACGTTTAACACACCTATGGGATGTTATAGATTTCTGCGTTTAGCATTCGATATTAGTGTTGCACCGGAAATTTTTCATTCGGAGGTGGTACGTGTTTTTGTTGACATAGATGGTCTTATCATCTATATGGACTTTGGAAGGGTATAATCAGATATTAGTAAAGGTTTTCAATATGGCAAAAGTTGTTGGTCTTAGATTCAATAGGTCAAAGTCAAAAATTTTAGTAACCGAAATTATGTTTATTGCACATATTTTTAGTGGTGATGGCGTGAGACCAGATAATGAGAAGGTGAGGGCGGTTGTTGAAATGGCAAGACAAACAAAGGTGATAGAACTGCAAAGATTTTTAGGATTAGTGAACTATTTTGGGTCATTTATAAAAAAATTTATCTTTAAAAACAAAGCATCTCAGAGATTTGTTGAGAAGTATGGCTGAATGGCAATGTAACGCGGAACAGGAAAATGAATTCAGAAATTTGAAGAGATAGATTTGCATTTTAATTTCATTATGTCGCAAAATACTTGTCAGATTTAATGGTGAGGAGAATAAGAAAATCGGCGAAGAAGGATGAGGTTTTTTAAATTTTAACAAAATACATTAGAAATGGGTGGCTAGATAACAGGAAACAGGTGAATGCAATATTGTATCCTTATTACTCCCTTAGAAGCGAGATTACGGAAGTTAATTTCAATGATGAATAATCGGATTTTGATTCCAAGTGATCTAAGACGGGAAATGTTGTCATATGTTCATGAAGGGCACATGGGCGTGCAACGTTGCCAGAGCTTAGCACGGCAGACAATGTATTGTCCAGGTGTGAATAATGATATTGATATTCTAATATCGAGCTGTGAAACGTGCGCAAAATACAGAAACTAAGGTCCAAAGGAAAAATTGTTGACTCATGATATTCAGACTGTTCCCTGGTACAAAGTTGTTTGTGACCATTTTGAGTTGAATGGGTAGTAGTAGATTACTTTTCGAAATTTGTTGTAATAGAAATTTTAAGCTCTGATTATAGTAGTCAGCAGGTAATCACTAAATTGAAGTCTTTGTACGCAAGACCCCCTTGGTATTCCGGCTATTTTTATGTCCGATAATGGTTCGTCATTTAATTCAAAGGAATTCTCAGACTTTTGTAGAAGTTGGCGGGTGGAACACATTACATCTAGTCCATATTTGCCTAGGTCAAACGGTCTGGCTGAACGGACTATACAGACCATAAAGAAAATGGTTCGCAAATGTGTAAATGATTTTTCTGACTCATATATAGCATTGCTACAGTATAGAACCACAAGTAAGGGTAACATTCCAAGTTCAGCTGAGATGTTAATGAGTAGAGTGCTAAGGACTAAATTGCCTTCTTATTCCGAGAATTTAAAACAGAGGATGATTGACTATAAGGAAATTGGGTTTACGAAGGAAAAATATGTCAGAATATTATAATAGAACAACGAAGAAAGTTAAGCCGATAGAAACAGGTGAAAGTATTTGATTTAAAAAGACTCTATCGTCCATGTGGTATCCTTGCACTGTAATATGAAGTTGTAAAGAGCCTAGATCTTTTATCGTGCAAGACAAAGAAAGGTCAATTTACAGAAGGAATAGGCAACATATTGAGAAGGACACCGAAAAAGTATTTAAATTGAAGAAACAGTATTTACGTAGATTGGAAAATTCAAAATACTTTTTAGTTTTTCACTTCAAAGTAGTAAAGATTTTGTAATGAATTTGGTTTTTGAATAATAACTAACAGCCGTATTTATAATAGAAATCTTGAAAGTTGGTAGCATAAGTATAGTTTTAAACATACTTACTGCTATGTTTGCTAAGCTAAGATCAACATACTTTCAAGCGCTGACACAAATTTGACACCAATCAACTTAGTCATTGTATAAAGATTATTGATCTGAGCTTGGCAAACATAGCAGTAAGTGTGCTAAAAACCATACTTATGCTAGATACTTGCTAGGTTTTAATTATAAATACGGCCTTAAATATATAACTAAAAAGTATTTTGAATTTGAAAACAAGGGTAAGATGTTATGAGATGAAATCACTCTTTCAAAAGTCTGAACCATATTTGAACATATTGTGGCGGTTTAACCTTTTATACCAAATATATCAAAATTTATGCATTTTTTATTTTCGTAACAATATGTATATTATTTAAATAATCAACTATGTATAGTTTTAGTACTTTTTATATTTATAACCTACTTGTAAGGTAATGGAACTCTCAATAAATGAATATCAAATAAACAACAATTAGGTAGTGTCTTTATTTCGATTAAGTCGTCGTAATCTGGTGTACCGGTGACGAACTTTAACATTGAACCCAGGAAGCTTAGTGCTCTTTTCCCACGGTATGTATTCAGTATAATATCCACTCGTTTAATGGTTGTTCGATTAATCGAAAGATTTTTTTTATCATTATTTAATTGAATAATGAAAATAGCCAATTTTGACTAATAAATAACTCGAACAATGTGTGTCAATTAATGGAGCATGTAAAATTTGGGGTGTAAAATAACATATGCTTAAGATTATTTAGTTTTACGCTTATATTATCCGTTAAAATTGTATTAAAAAATTAGACATGTATAAATGTTACTTCTTTTTGATTTCATTACACACTTTTCAAACATAATTTTGCTTGCTTTCAGATCAGCAAATTTTTACTGGCTTGTTAGACATTTTAGTTAAAGTTTTTAAAATCAACCTCAATTCCGCAAGGTCCCCCAATAGCGATAACTTTTAAAATATATATCAAGAACCAAAACAAAGACTTTGCAATCAAATCATACAATCGATTGTTTAGTATTGAACATGACCTAAATGTACCAGACGATGATTTTTAAGAAGATGTGAATCTGGACGAATCTTTTAGATGAGCTCAGCAAAAGAATACAAAGTATTGCAAATTTTAAAAAATGTAATACAAAATGTATCAGTATAATAAACAATTTCATGTATTTAGACAAGACAAAGATCAGAAAAACTTTTTAATGCAATTTTATTGCACCACAAAGCTATGTTGTTTCTCCTACGCTATTTCTAATATTTCTTAACGACTTTCTTCTTACACTCAATATTATCTACTCTTTCGCAGATGACAACATTTGTCCTTCATTTTCTTTTTATCGTGGGTCTAGTCTCTTGGAGATTGGGCAAAAAGGATGAATATGAACGACACACTCTAAGCGATCTGGCGAAATTCTCCGAGAGGGGTCGCACTAACAGTCTCGATTTTAATACAAGCAAGACCCACTGTTGTTTTTTAACACTCAGACGTGGTGGTGTGTTGTCACCTGTTTCTATGAGTAATGCAGATATTGGGAAATCAGATTCTCTTGATGTTCTGGGCATAAGAATTCACTGTGATGTTCATTGGAAAGATCACATATCTCATGTGTCGAAAGAAGCATTCAAGCATTAAGACAGTGCAAGAAATCTTTCTCATTAATATTTTCAAGACCTATATCCGATCCAAAATGGAATACAACTCTCACGTATTGGCCGGTGCTTCAAAGGCTATTTTATAGCTTCTCTACCAAGTACAGGAGAGAGCGAATATACTCATTATTGACGGTAGAGTATTCAACTTTATCGATTCGGTAGAGCATCGTCGCAATGTGGTGTGTTTTACTGTTCTATCGGTACTATAATCGAATGCGCTCTGACGAAATAAGGGAATTAATTTATAATAATCACATATTTTCACGTGGTACTCATTTCTCTCGTAGACCGTATCCCCTTGTAGTTGATTGTCCAATGAATCGCACAACGTATTAAAGAAAGAATTAGTTTTTTTGCCGCGCCGTTCGTCTATGGAACGATGTTCCCTCGACAGTTTTCCCTGCCACTTACGAAATAAATAAATTTAAATCAAACGTTCATAAATACAATTTCCTCTATCCTCCTTCCCATAATTTACTTTCCTAGTACCAGCACAATGAATCACATGAGTAGGAGCCTTCCCCTGAATGCTGAAGAAAAAAAAAACTTCGACCTCGTTTTTAAATTAAAAAAAGCATGAAAGCATTAGATTAAATTTTTTGGATAATTTTGGAATTATTCGAGTTATTCGAACAATTTGATAATCTTACTCGACTAATCGAGCAATTTTAGAAGTTTAAATTCAATTAATTTCTTACTCGAACAAAAGTAAAAGTCAAATAATTGGATACTCTAGAATTTAGTCGTCAGTGAATAAATTCTGTATATTAATATTTGTTTACGCTTTGTTCTGTATTATACAAGCTTTGCATTACGTTTTTGTACGGTCTTAGTATTTTTTCAATTTGATGTATGATATAAATACGTTCTATCATCGTGTAGGTATGCTGGGTCTGTTTCTACTAGTACATATTTTCTATCTGTTAGGTCGGTTATTTTGTCACCGAAATTCGATGCGAAAAGTGACATTCAGATTATTGTTCGTTCGTACATGCTACCTTCTGTCTACGTATACTGTCTTTATGTATGACCTTACCCTTCCTTGCTAAGATCGTGTCCCCATAGCCTTCTTTTTCTTTGTATTGTAGATACTTAATTATATTTTTATTTCGGCGATGCGTCTTGGCGAAGAGTATGTCTTCTTCTTTGTAAGTTATTGAGTGGTGAATTTTATTATGGTAATTCAGTAGTTGCTCTTGTTTATCTTCGAGTTTTTCCTTCTTCACCTCTGTATCCTTTTTCTATATTGTTTTATTATATTGTTTCAGCGCATTGAATAATTCGTCTTCTGGTGAAGTATTATTCTGTTGTGATAAAGCTTTTGAGATTTCTATTAGAGTGCTGTGGACACGTTCAACTTGACTGTTGGTTGTCGAATGATGAATGGGTGCTACTGTATGTTGTATGATGTGTAGATCTGTACTTTTTTCCATTTTGGCTACTTATTCTGGAAGTAAAAAATAAAGATAATGATTTCTTTTAACGTTTATTACTCAGGTTCTTACTGAGTGTATCTCTTTAAGAACTGGATTTTTTGGCAAACTTAGGCTTTTTGTTGTGAGTATGCTATGACCTTTCCCATCCTTCCGGTAACATATGGATTTCGTGCCAAAGGACTGCAGTTTTTGAGGCCAAGAACGAATCGAACCAATTTCTTATATTCTGTTCTAAAGAGAAAGGTACTCCGATCGAAACAAATGGTAGTCTGACGGGCAATGTCTGGATTATAAGGCGGTTGAAACTATTTTCTAAATAGTTTCACCTGATCTTGGAACATTTGATCCAGCGTTGTCCTAATAGATCTATTTTTCATGAACTGCATAAATGATATTGCGCACTTTGAGATAGATGGAACATATTCGGGATAAGCTTTGGCAAGCAATCAAAGCAATAAAACTTCGTTGATTTACTATTTCGTTCATTGGCTAAAAGAGAATAAATATCAGATACATTTCAATTCAACGCTATTGTTTGGTTCGGGTATTTAGCGATTCATTAAGATATCTATTAGTAAAGGCCATTGAGCTAAAATTATCCACAAATAAATTTTAAAACCTCATCATAACTAAAAATATGAGAGAACGATATTTTCTATTGTGCGAAGTTTGTTAATATATAATTAAAATTTTTAGATGCATATGCCTCATCAATTGTTGTACCAATTTTTTTGACCAGTCTATATTCAGTCAATACTGCTATAAATTTCTATATATAAAATTATATTTTAATGTTTTTTGTGTTAAAATTATGATTCTAAATTTTCGGTTACTTTTTGGTTAATTTTTTATTGAAATTTGGTTACAAAAAGATAGAAGTTGTGGCAACGCTGTCCATAAACACTTTTTGCTACCAACAAATACATTTTCGTTGTCAGTCATTAAATGTTTAGCGTCTTGGTTTATCTGTGTAAGGATCTCTCCAATATACTTATGATAATTCGTTTTGCTATGTAATTTACGTATATAGCAGTATTTGGAAAATTGTACTTATGTATGTTTCATGTAAAATATATCCATCTGTATCTATTCTCCTACTTTTGTTGGTATTGAAGTTTTTCCTATCGGTTGTTTATTTGGTCTTCGTTCGTATTTTTTTTTTTTTTTTGTAGACAAATATTACAATCTATACATTCTTTTTTACACATTTCTTTAATCTTTGGCCAGTAATATGTTAGTGCTACCTCCTGAACATTGTTTTTACAATTTCTATGTGCTCTTCTATGTATTATTATTATTTCCTTTTGTGTGTTTAAACCAGTTACGTCTTCTAATTGAGTTTGTGTAATAACGATCAAATTATATGAAAATGTAGCGCTAATGTCGCCTTGTAGATTAAATAGTGTGTCTTCATTTAGTTTTAATGCATTCTGTACTTTTGGGCTTACTGTTCGTTTAAGTCTATCTAATAATACGTTCTTTGTTCCATAATGTACAGTATAGTATGCCTAACCCGATCTGTAAAAATTTTACATGTATCTATTTCAGTTATTTTATTTTCATCAAATATCGGTATTGTCTGATTTATAAAAGCATTCAGATGTTGCGTGACTTTTATAATGCCGTCTATGGCTGAACTGTAAACTAATTTGGCTCCATATTCTTTTATGAAATTTTTCCATATTTTAAGTTCGGTATTTGAATTCTTGTCCGAAATGGAAAATATTAATGACTAATGATCAGTGTATATTGTTAAGTCAGCGATACCCTAAAGTTTCATAGTTTTTGCAGAACCCAAACAATTGCTAATAATTCCTTCTCGTTTGTACCATAATTTTGTTCTGTTTTATTCAAAGCTCGCGAAATAAATGCTATAGATTTCTTATTTTGGGAAAGAACTGCGCCGATAGCAAAAATTTCTTGCGTCTGTAGTTAACACAAATGGTTTGGAAAATTCTGGTTGGAATAACCCGACTTGTGCTGGAAGGGCATCTTTTATTTCATTCAATGCATTTACTACCGTTCGGTCGGGATTTATTTTTATTTTCGCACCTTGATTCTTACTGACTCCACCATTATCTCCCCTGAGATGTATTGTGAGTAGGTGGCTGCAAAGTTTTTAATAAATTTTTTGCAGTAATTTGCTAAGCCTAAGAATAATCTAAGTTCTCGTAAGTTTGTGGCAATGGGACAGTTCTTTATTATTTTCACTTTATTAAAGTTTACTGTTATTTTATTACGTTATATAATATGTCCTACAGAATCTTGAAAGAAGTGCGATTTTTCATCGAATATTTTCATACTGGCGTTGTGGAGTCCGTTAACTATATTACGAAAGTTGTCCATATGCTTTTCAGCTGAGGAGGAATATATCAGCACATCATCTATGTAAACCCATGTAAATTTTCCTATAAAAGGACGGAGAATATCACATACGTATTGTTGAAAAATGGAAGGGGCGTTCTTTAGTCCGAACTGCATCCTTAAAGTTCATCCTTCGCGCCATTCACACTGAATGCTGTTTTTTTTTTGTGTGATTCCTTTATTCTAAGTCTAGTGAAGTGAATACCTTTGCTTTGCCTAAGTTCTGTATTGTCATTCCAACATCAAGAATTGTGTAAAGGTCAGTAATTGTGTAAGAATTCAACTTCTGAAAATCTACTACCACTAGTTTTTGGGTCTGCCTTGATCATCGGTACCCTTTTTCGCGGCTGTCCACATGGGGAAATTGTACGGACTCCTATGTAATTCGTTGTTAATAAATTTATTGTCTGATATTGGATGAGGATACTGTCTTACATAAATAGAATCTTTTGATTTTGTTCTAATGGACGCCTGAATGGTTGTAGTGGATGGCAATCTTTCGTTAGTTTTATTATTCCTTTCCATGAACTTTTCAATGTCTTCTCTGTCAGTCTCTCTCACTTAATATATAAATTAGTTTTTGTTCATTTTCCCCAATTTTTTTCCTATATTTATATTCTAAACTGTAGTCAAAGAGATTGATCTCTACTTCGACTGATCTTAGTCCATGTTCTCCCAAAAGCATATCGAATTCTTGAATGGCCTCTGTTTCACAAAAAGTTAGATGGTGGTTTAGAGCAGTAATTATTATTTTTTTTTTTTTTTTTGTATTAACTACAGAATATCCATGAAGTGTTTTGACTTTCACAAGATGAATTTCTGTTGTCTCCCCTATTTTACAGCTAGTACTAATATAATTATTTGTAGCACCTGTGTCTATTAATATATTTATTGATCTACCTTTTTCTCTGCAAGTGTGTTTTGTACATAGCAGACCAAATTATCTTCGGTGTATTGAGGCTGAAGTGATCGGAAACCTTCACCCTGTGTTTGATGTACACGTTGAATCTTATTGAAGTAGTAGGTTGAAGAATTATTCTTTCTTTTTGCGTGCATTTGATTGTTGCTACGAACTGGATTGTGATGTATTGTAGTGTTTTGTGGAGGATTATTAGTACTTCATCTTTGTAGTTGTGGGAAATTTTTGTACTATGCTGAGTTGTAAGCTTCCAATGATTCGACGACGTTTCGTCGTGATGCTTGGTAATAATGATGCCGTTGCTGCACCTGATATGCTGGACTTAGTTGGCAGTGTTCATTACTTTGGTAATGAGTATGCCGTTTTTCATTACGATGTTCTAGTCGTCTTATGGTGTTTCGAAATGCCGGTCTTTGTTGTCATGGTATATAGTACAGGCAATGACATAAGCCTCTCCCAGACGTTTGGGTTGGATTTCATAAAGGATCCCCCTTCCGTAGCTACTTCGTAAGCCCATGATAAAAGTGCGGATTGCGTGTTTGTTTGCATCCGGTAGTCGTCCAGTTCTCATATTTATTCTGAAGTTGACATTTTTTGTTGTATGAGGGTTTGGGCTTGGTGAATCTCGTTATGGAATTCAGTTGGAAATTTACTTCATTGTTTGATTCTCGCCATACTATCTCTAAGTATACAGTATACAAGGGACGCTTGTCAGCATACGTACAGTCAAAATGATTTATTATTGCATAAAAATTGAATTCTGTCGCATTTACAGATATAACTTTTGCTGCAGAGCCAATAATTTTTAAACGGATTATGCATACGCAGTTATAATATTTGGAACTATTCATAAATTTTTTAATATTTTCCATTTGAGTTCATACTTTAATACTTCATGGCTTATATTCACCCTCTATTTCATAGAATGTTAGTAAGCATTTAAATATTTCCGTGTTTATTCGATTGGCATTCGTAATTATGGTTTTAGTGCTGGCATTGTTGGTACAATGGTTACCGCAAATTGTGTTTGGTGTTTTAAAGTTTCGAGGTCTTTTTTTAGAGATATTAATTGCTCAGTTGGCACCTGAATGCGAGCTTGTAGCGCTGCTGCTTCGGCCATGTTGATTTTCTCTTCAAATAGGCGTAGTGAATTAAATAATTGTTGTCGTTTTGCACGTGGATCCAGTGTTAAAAAACTTTTGTAAAGATACACTAGTTTTATTTTATCAATATTTTTATTTTCTTTTTATACTAAGGTTTCATAACCTTTTTATTTTTCCAATATTCCAGGAACTTTAATTGTATCCTTCTTCAGGATCGAGGAATTTTTTGGCTGGGAATACAAGATTATTGCGCTTGTTTTCGGTTGAGCCCCCAATTAAATCCTTTGTTAACGATTGAGTGAAAAAGAAAAAAAAATTTTCTGACAGAAATTCTCCGCTTTATTCGAATGTATTCTAAAAAAAAGTTTGTTTACTTAATGATTACTTAATTAATTTACTAAAATATTACAAATATGTATGTGTGTTTACCTAAGGTCTATTTATGACATCTCTGGAAATTACAAATATGTTTGTTTACCTAATAATTATTTATAAGATGTTCCTTGTCTTAGCAGTAAATATGTCTTAAATACATTTTGCATTTCGTTTGTAAATACTAATTACCTGTCCTTGTTAATAAGTATTAACTTGTACGCAGCTACTTTGCTTTTTAAACTACGCATAAACTTTTGGAAACTTTTTTTTATCAATTTTTCCACTGTCTTAAGTTTATAAATTACTCTTTTCCAACAAATATTACGTTATTTTTTCTGAATGCTCTTACTGTTTTGTGGGAGTAAAGGATTGTTGATTAATCAGGCCAGAATATTGACGACATAGAGTAAAGTTTGTACCAAGGTAACAAAGGTTTTTCTAAGCACTATTTTCTGTACATTTGACAGCTCAATGTTTCTTTTACGTCAAATGACTTGGTGAATTGATCACAACTGAAAATTGTTTGCCAGACAAGGAACTTTTTGCAAATTTCTACCCTTCTGCATTAAAATATTTTTGTTACACCTTTTTCCATGAATGCTGTGTAGTACTGAAACCAAGAAATATTAAAGTTCCGAGTAGTTACTTGAAATGTTTCCGTTAACCTCCGGATAGTTGGAAAAGAGACATTTGGGTGGAGTAAAAATTGTCAAAAAAATTTTTTACATTCTTCCTTAACCTTGATATTATGATTTGTACATACAGATATAAGTAAATATTAGAAAAAAAATGTTCTATAAAATATTTACATTTTCTTGCATGTGCATATTCATACACATATGCATGTATCGGGTGGGCCATTTAAAAGTTTAAATATAAAAATGCAATAAAACAAAAATGGTTTGAAATTTAGCCAAATTTATTTTTTTTTTGCTGTGAAGTAAAATTGTTCCGGGTAGAAATGAAATACTATTTCATTCATATGGTTGCTGCGGCTGGCCTCACAGTACCCCATTTTCGAGAACTTTTTCGAGTGTATGGGGTCGACTGTGGCATGAGATGTGTGACTAGTTGCACCATCCAACCAAACATCGTTCACATCAATACCATGAAAAGCGGGCACAAAAAATCGGTTATCAAGGTGCGGTAGTTGCCTTCATTGACCATAATGGATGCGCCGTACTCATTTTCAAAGAAATATGGTCCAGTGTTCCCTCCGCTCCACAAACCGTACCAAACAGTCACTCGTAATGGGCTCTTGTAAAAACACGTTTGGGTTTTCTGAGCCCCAAATACTGCAATTTTGCTTATTAACGTACCCACTAAAGTGAAAATTAGCTTTTTTTAATTTCGTTCAGTGGAGATAATGTACTGAATTTTATGACAGTATAGAACGACATAAGTATTGCTAGATTCTAAATAACAGCTGGTTCAAATTTAAACCGATTAATGGCCTACCCGATATATGATTTCCTGTAATAATTCCTATGACGCACATAGGGCCCCAACAAAATTGTTCCCATCGTCTCTTTCATCTGCCATACGCTCTATTTCAGTATTTGTCCTGATCTTCTTATTTTTTATTCTAATTACATTTTCAACGAATGGGTGGGTTTGCTAGCACGTCTCTATCCCTTGGGGTTTCAATGAAAGGCAATTCAGGTAATGTCGTCCGATGATTTTCTGACTTCCGAATTCAATGTCATTTCCGCCAACGAATCTCTGTTCAGATGGCAGTGTGTTAGTATTTTGTACACAATAATGAATATTTTTGATGATTTTAAAATAATTTTTTTATTTTTTATGCAAATATTAAACATAAAAGTTCGTGCATAAGTTTTGTTTACCACTCTATTATAGAACTGACATAAAATTATTTATTTTTATGCATTCGTTTTCGATCACAGTATCTATTTAGCGGTAACTACTAAAATACAGGCAACATTAATGCTACAGAAAATTTTTCATATATACTTCTCCTAATTGATACCACAAAATTTGAATTTATCAATAAGCTACAATAATATATTCTGTTTATAATTTTTATGTTTAAACAGATTCCGAGTTTTTTGTCATAAGCTATGCAATCACAGCAATTTTGGTAATTTTATATTATGCTGCATTATGTTTTCATCGGCCATGTTAGCTGCGGAAAACCCTTTAAAGGCAGACGCAAGTAGGAACCTTGTAAGTATTAATCCATACACATATATTATAAATTTATCTGTAAGTTTATTTATTTGTTTTTGAGATATAGCTAACGAAAGTGCAATAGGATATGCTCTTTTTCAAATTTGGGCCTAGGAACGGTTAAAACCGGGAGAAAACGGGCCAAATTAGTGATATGAGTAGACATTAATACCTTAGGAATCAAAATTTAATTTCTTTAAGCACACAGTATTGTAGATTTATTAAATTGGCGACCCTAAAATTATGTGAAGGAAACGATAACGATATTTTTTGAAATTGGTTTTATTTTACAAATATACGTTTGAAAATTATGTTAAGTGTTTTTCTTTTGTGTTTGCACAGTTTGGCAATGATAAGCTACCTTAAAACAAATAGTATGGCAAGTTTATACGTACCAAAAGTATCGTACGCAAGACTAAACGGTAATTTGTAGCTGTGTTTTCAGTTCCAATATCTTTAAAAGCATCAACATAGCGGTTTTTAGAAGTTTTTTGATTCAAATTGCAATATTATTCAAGAAAAGGCGTCCAGAAATGAAATTAATATTGAAGAACGTAAAATTATAGTACGTTTATGGAAACAAGAAAAAACTTAAAACGAAATCAGACAAGTAGTTGAAAGGGAAGGGATTTTTAAGCTCAAAGATTCGTTCTGGTCGCCCAATGAAAATATCCGAACGCAAAAAAAGCGATATAGTGCATTTGGTGAAGAAAAAACCTAGATTAGCAACGTCAAAAACTGCTAAAAACATAAATACACAATTCGCTATAGAAGTTTACAAAGATTCAATGCGTAGAGCTTTGAAATAAGCCATTTACAGAAGCCATGTAGCTCTAAAGAAGCGATAAGTGTAACAATTCATTAGAGAATAGCGAATTGCTTTTACTGAGGAACACATAAATAAGTCTCCAATAAGTCTTGAAAAAGGTTCTATTTAAAGATGAAGTTAAGTACTGTATTTTTGACACAAAAGGTCATCAGCTCCTGTGAAGGAAGCCTTCTAAGAAAGCTTTGAAAGCGCTGAGTGTTAAAACTTAAAACCAACAGTTTAACTTACTAATAGTGAAGTGATTATATGGGGTTATGTGGCAAGTACAGGCGTAGGAAATTTGTTGTTTACTCCATTGACAATGGATCATAGGGTCTACTTAGGCGTTCTGTAAACAAATCTTACTGAAAGTATTATAAAATTGGGCATCTAAGATGATAACACATTCTAGAAAGACAGCGGACTTAAAACATATTGCACACAAAACAAAGGTTTTGATTGTTGTATACTGTAAAAAACTATCAAAACTACAACAAACTAACCTGACCCAAGTCCCATAGAACATTTGTGGGCTTTACTAGAAAGAAGAATACGAACTCGGGTAAAAATATAAGAAAGGTTTTCCAAACGTTACTAAATGGCAAATGGGCATAAATTAGCAGTAATTACACTAAAGAATTGGACGCAATAATGCCAAAAGAGCTTTGTGAGGGTATCTGAATTTTTATTAAATTCTAGTTTGAATTATAGAAATCTTTGATTTATTTTTATTTTATTTTATGTACGCATGCTTTTGTGTATGTGTAAAATTGCCATACTCTTGTTTTAAGCCTGGTTATCATTGCCAAACTGTGCAAATACAAAAGGAAAACACCTAACATAATTTTCAAACGTTTATCTGTAAAATAAAACCACTTCAAGAAATACCGCTACCCCTTAGAACCACAACCAGACCCTAAAGTATACTAGATAATCAGTACGCATATTTATGCGGCCGAGTGTACATATAATCGTACATCTCAATAGATATATCATTCGAAGACTTCAAATGTCGTCTTAGAATTTGCTTTCGGAAGACAAATAGGTGGCACAAAACGGGTAAGATCGGGACAAAGGGGAATTTATCTCCCATACAAAGTAAATAATTGTTATCGTATATTCCAATAAGTATAATGGCGGAAAACTTACAATTTATTGTTAGCGTTTTCTTTATAAAGACAAAAGGATGGTAAGAAAGCAGACAATTTTCAAATAGCTATTTTCATTAATTGCAAAAAGAAATAATAGGGAGGGACTTTAAATTTCGTCTTAGCATTTACTTTACAAAGGTGGAATAAAAACTCATAGGATCGGAGCAAAAAAAAAAAATTATAAAATACAGTAGTTATCATATACATATCTCAAGGAGTATAATATAATATTTTTCTGAACCATTGCATTGTTAATTCGAGAATAATATTCACGTTTTATACAATGATTCCCTGGGAACGCTGCATGGGTAAAGATAGTTCCGAAATATTGCGTTTTTATATTAAATAAGACACCAAATAAGTTAAGAAAAAATGTGTTTACTAAGCGGAAATACGAACAAGCAATAAATTGTTTTAAATGTTATTGCACTTGTCGGCGATTCAAATTAAGTGTTTCGCAATAACATTGAGACATAAATATTGCTGATGTTGTGTCTAGTGTAAATTATGTTAACATTAGCATTTTAATTATTTTATCAAAAATTTAAATTTTTGAAAGTATGTTGCGATTAAGATCTAAAATAATATAAACCCTTCCAGATTTTGAATTTATTAAAAAATAATAATTATTTTCTTATTGAAATGTAATATAAATTTTTATACAAATATATAGATTTCATTTCATTACACCTAATCTTAAACTAACAATTAATATTTTTCTGTTACATAAAATTCATTGTAAATTAACAATTGCTAAATACTGCGGCTTGGTTCTGTTCAGTCTTCTAGAATAAATCCGATCATTACCAAGTATGGCAGCCTTCGACTTTATATTAAAAATTAAAATTTTTTTTAGTGGCCTTAAGGAGAACAGTTTTAAAATTGAATGTACAAAAGTACACATTTTTAATGACAAAAATCGAATATGTGGGGTATGAAATTTGTAATGGTGTAATTGCCACTAGCGCTGTAAAAACAGAAGCTGTCGTCAGTTTTAAACGCGCAATTAATGTACACGAAGTTCGTCAATTTATCGGTTTAACCAGTTATTTTCGCAATTTTATAGAAGAATACGTTTTTATTGTAAGACCACTTACACATTTAATAAAGAAAGAAGTTGTTTGGAAATGGACCGAAACAGAAGAAAAAGCTTTCGAAACTTTTAAAGAAGATATTAATTGAGAAACCTGTGTTATCAATGTATTGTAAAGATGCAGAAACAGAAGTTCATACAGTCGCTTGGAAAGATGGCTTGGCAGGTATTCTATTACAAAAACAAATTGATGGTAAATGTAATCCAATTGCTAGTAGCCAAAAAACCAAAAGAAGAATCTCGCTATCACTCTACCGAATTGGAATCATTGGCCGTTGTAAGGGTGTTAGAACGTTTTCGGGTTTATTAATTCGAATTCCATTTACCATTAAAACAGATTGGAAGATGGTGGTTGAAGCTGTCTGAATACGATTTTGATATACAACACAATCCAGGAAACCAAAACAGGTGTGCTGATGTACTGAGTCGAAATCCAACAAGTCCACCAGAAAATATCACTCTGTAGGAGTTCTTCACTCAAATTTAAAAACATCAGACTACAAGAAACCTGTGAGAAAATTATTTATATTTAGGAGATTCTATAAAAGAAGTCTGAGTTGTTCAATGACGATGAGAGAATACATAAAGAGTATGCATTCGAGGATGGCAATGTTGTCCAAATAGAAGGCGATAAGAAACTTTTATATATTCCGGATGGTGCTAGATACAATATTGTACAATCTTGTCATGACGAATTAGGTCACTTTGGTGTTGATAAAGTTGTATTTAGAATTAAGGAAAAATATTGGTTTCCAAGACTGATAAACTACGTCAGACGATTTGTGGGTGCATGTATCGAATGTCTTTATCATAAACAACAAGCAGGAAGAAAACAACTATTTTTATACGCGATTAATAAGATTGGAGTACCATTTCAGACTATTCACGTCGGCCTTTTGTCAAAGGTATGTATGAAAATGAAATGAAATGAAAATTTTGGTTCTAACTGACGGTTTCACCAAATTCTGTGTTTTGAAACCCGTTCGCAATGTTCGAAGTGAAACTACTGTGCTCGCATTGAATGAAGTCATCTCTATATTGGGAACAACACCCGGCTTGTATTGGAGGTACAACTTTTACTGGTCACGCGTCTCGAAAGTTTTGCAGCGATAAAAATTTTGTCCATATTCTGAATGCCACTGCAACCCCAAAAGCGAACGGTCAATGCGAAAGACTTAACCATAACATAACCCCTATGTTGGCGACCTTGTGTAGAAAATCAAATGACAACGATTGGGACCAGCATATTGGTCTTGTCCTGTCGAGCGTGAACAATACAGTCCACATGTCCTGAAAACAACCCCGTTTAAATTGCTATTTAATTATAACACAAGAAGATTTACACCAAATAAGCTAGATAATGGGATTACTAACGTTGAACAGCAAGACATCGTTAAATTGCGACAAAAAGCCATTGATCGCATAAGAAAAGATCATTGAAGATAGAGAATACAATTCAACTAGAAAAGGTGTTCTGCTACCGAGTATGTATGTACCTGGTAACACTGTGATGATCCTTCGAGATACTGCCAACACTGGTGAATCAACAATTTACCTCTATATAAAGGCCCATACGTGGTGACTGAAGTATTGGCCTGTGATCGCTACCGTGTTGCTGATTTTCCTGATAATCAACGAAAGGTGTTGTAGCTGCAGAAGTTATGAAGCGAGTCGTATCTCTTCCTGATGATTTAGCTGTTGATTTCCCAATAGAAAACGATGATATAGTTGTTGATTTCCCTATAGAAAAAGGTGATTTAGCTGTTAATTCCCCAATAGAAGACAATGATTGTTAGAAAAAACTACAAGCTGGCAGTCGTCTGAGATAATACAGGAGGTTATAAAAAAGAGAACTCGCGTGTATTAATATATTTTTCACATTAAATTTAAAACTAAATAGAATAAACTAAATAAATTAAAGTACTTACATCTTTAAAATTAACTAAAATTTAAATAAACAAAACTATTATCTGAAATTAAAACATCCATATTTAACATATTGTTACGTTTTTATCTTTTTAAAAACGAGTTGTTATGAGTTCGTAGATTGTAGTTAAAATAAAAAAAATTTTGTGTTTGGTTTTAATTAAAAATCCTCTATTCAACACAGTTTTGTGCACCATTGCTTGTAACCTTTTTACAGGCAATAACAATTTTCTATTCTTAATTACTCCGTCTGTTTACAATCTTGTAAACAAAAACAATTACTCGACAGATCTTTCTACCTAAAGATCTTCCAACCCGATCGTAGTTATAACTTAGGTTCGATCCAAACCTTTTCAACCAGAGGTTATCCGCACTTAACTCTTTTTACTGAGTTAGCTCCAACGAAACTGGTTTTTTAATTCACGATTCACTTCACGAGTTTACTCCTTATAAACTCTCTTCACACAAATTGCACTCGCTGAGTTTACTTTACTTCAGCTGCACTCGCTGAGTTTACGACACATAAACTGATTGCTGTACGCATCGATGTTCTTTTTATATGGCTGAGTAAACAACACATCGAAAGCTCTCGAACCTCTCGATATTTCAGATAGATTCTATTTCTTTCTTTTAATTTCTTTTTAGTTCTTTTGTAGCCATGCGTGTGTAAACATCTACCTCTTTCAGATCTTAGTATTTGGTGTTGTTTGTTTATTGTCTGTTACTTGTTTTCTTTGCTGCTTAATTGTTGTTGTTGCCGTGTTATTTTTATTCGCTTTGTCTCTGCTAATAGTTGTTGTTGTTGTCGATTTGGTTATTTGTAAACAGCACATATATTTAGTTGTTCTTGCAGCTTTTGTTTATTTTAGCGATGTAATAAACGCTGTGGTGCCCAACCTTATGTTCGTAACAATATGTATGTCTTTATGAATATTAATTTAGCAGAAAAAAAATAAGGAGGAAAAGCAAAGAATTAAAACTAAAATTTGCAAAAAATTAATAAACAAGATGTAATAACTAAAAAACGAAAATAATTCAAAATTAAGAATATTATCTATTAACTATCTGAATAAAAAATAATAATTCGAGTTGGCGTATAAAAACAATTATCAATATTGAAGGGAATAATTAAGAAAAGTGCTTATATGGTAGTTTTGAAATGGTTTGCATTGCTTATGATCAGTATCTGAGGGGGAAATTGGCTCCAAAGACGTAGAGAATTAATAAAGAAAAGTTACTCAGATATGGCTCTATTATAATTTAATTAATAATTTATCCTGTTTTCTCTATTCCACCTTGAGAATTATATTAAATGATAAAGATAGGATGGTTGCTAATTATATTTGATTTTATGCAGAAAAATTAGTGTTGGGTACTTCAAAAGATTTGCAAATGTGATATCGTAAATTTGTTTTCAAAAATGTGACATGCTGCTGGTACTTCCAATATCAAGTACATATCTAGCTATACTGTTATATGTTACATCAAAGAATATACAATATATAGAATGTGCATGTTATGGTATAAACAAATAGACGACAGTAAGCATTACGGCATATTTTGAAGACAGCAGCAGCTGTTGTTAAACGATTGTCTTCCCTATCAAAATTTAAATGAATTGATGGAAACTTGTATATATTTTTATTTTTTATAATAAACAATTTATATTTAAGTAGTGACCATAACAAATTGACTGCAATTGAAAGAATGCCTAATCTGGATGAGAGCTCAATTGTTTGAAGTTGTATGATTTTATTTTATGCAATTTTGAAAAACCATTATTGAGAACATACAATAAAGCTTTACCGCAGGTAATTTTTTAAGGCGCTTAAATTCACCAAAATTTCAAGAATTCCATTCGCGGTTTTCTTAAAAGGCTCTTTAAATAATTCATTCAGTTACATTTTAAACGTGACAATGACGAAACTGAATTTTGTATTCTGTGGCAGCAGTTGCTAAGATAGTACAATTACGGCATCAGTTAACGAAGCCTAAAAATTAAAAGAAAAAAATGGTGGGTTCGTTCAGTAAATCAGATCGAGATGAAGAGGGATTTTATATATACAACATGTGTACAACATCTAAACAAAAAATATGTAGAATATTTTTTCAAGTCAACACAGAAACTTGAAAGGTTTTCAAATAGAATGGCCATTGAACTAGAGATACGCCTGCCTGTAACAATAATGTAAGAAAACATTTGTTTTTTCAGTGTTTTAAATTAATAAAAACAATAATTTTGAATTCTTGGCGCAAGGATGCAGTATCCAAGTTCTTGCTTGAGCGTATAAGCTACGAATTTCTACAGTTCGAAAAATTCAATTTGGAATGAGCTGCAGGCTGTGTATTTACCACCACCCATTGTGACTGATCTTAAGACAATAGCGGACGAGTTTATTGTGAGCAATTGATGGAAAACATATACGTATAGTTTGCTCAACGCGATTTCCTGTATTATAATGATGAAAATTTTTTTAATATTGTATTAATGGCAGTATGTGACGCCAATTATGTTTTCACATACGTAGATGTTGGTGCTTTAGGTAGAGTTATGGTGGAGTTTTTGCTAGAAGAATCTTTGGAAAAAAATTATTAAGCGGAATTCTGGAAATTCCCTGAGACGCAAATCTACCAGGAACTTCAACAAATTTCCGTTCCAATTTTGTAGGCGATAACGCGTTTTCACTAAAAACCATTTCCCGAACATAACTTACCAAATGATAAAAATACCTTTAATGCAATGTTGTCAAAAGCCCTAGTGCATATTGCAAGTGCTTTTGGCATTTTAGCCAACAGATGGAGAGTATTACATACAGCGATGCATATGTCCCCAAAAAATGCAGACAAAATCGTTTTAGTCACTTTCGATTTTCACAATCTTTTAATGCTGCGAAATGACAGGAAATATTTCACTAATGGGCTTGCTGATCACTCAACTGACAACAGAGAAATTCAAGGTCAGTAGAGAAATCAAATAAACTCTTTACCATCAATACTATCTAACCGATCATCTATAACTGCATTTTAACTACGAAATAAATTAAAGATTTTTTTCAAAATAATAATAAATGTTGGAAGACCCAGCACCCAGAAGTGCTGTTTTGTTGTGTTTTTGTTTGAATTTATGTTTTGAGTTTAATACAAAAAATGTTTTTCATTTTTGTATTAAAAGCAGTTTTTATTTTTAAAAAGCTAAATATAAAGCATTTTTGTATACATATTATTTTAAAAAAATTTTTATTTTTTATTTACGGATTTTTTTGTATTAATCACAAAAAGTTTTAAAATAACTTCAATTCAATAAACTCAAAACAAAAATTCAAACCCAAACACAACAAAATAGCTAAAATTCGGTACATACATATGTACTAAATAAATAATAAAATAGCATATAATAAAAAAATAATAATTCTTGAAGTCTATTAATCAGCTATCACTGCTCATAGAACAAAATTTTTCGATTTCAGCAAAAACTAGCGTTGAAAATATTGTTTCTATCCTATGTATGTATTATATTAAGGGGCATATTTGCTTCGCGTGTTTAGCTGCCAAACTCGCGAAGTGAACTTCAGTGGAATCCTGTGGCTGTCTTTCGAAAATAGCTTCGCAAGTTTCGGAATTTTTCGAAGCAGCACATTTCTTTCCATAATACTTTCTGAAATGTAATAGTATCATTTAATATAAAAAAGATTATATAAATGCTTATGTACTTACCACTTTCAATAAACCGAACCAAAACAAAAAAAAATTTGAAAAAAATTTGTTTGTTATAATAATATATCGGGTAGGCCATTTATCGGTTTCAGTTTGAGCCAGCGGTTATTTCGAATCTAGCAATACTTATGTCGTTCTATTCTGTCATAAAATTCAGTATCGATTTACGCTTAAGCAACGTTGGCATTTATTGGAAATTTATTTCTAAAACAAAGACAATATGTCGGAAATTGCAAAAAAATCCAAAAAATTGTAAAAATCAGCTTTTCGGATGAAGCTAATTTTCATCTTGGTGTGTACGTTTATAAGCAAAATTAAAAGAGAAGCCAATGCACCCATTACGAGTGACTGTTTGGTGCGTCTAGTGGAGCGAAGGCGTCATTGGCTCATATTTCTTTGAAAACGAGGATGGCGTAACCATTACGGTCAATGGAGAGACCAATCTCATAACCGATTTTTTGTGCCCGCTCTTCATGGATGTAAGCGGTGTTTGGTTTCTACAGGATGGCGAAACTTGCGTAACGAACTCACCCACGCGGTCTCACTATTACTCTAGAAATTAAAGCCACCCTGTATTCCGGCCGTGCTCAATCTAGGTTAGATTCTTCTTCTAGAGTAAAGCAAACTAAGATTCGCACACAAAATAAAAAATTTATTGAGGATAGCAATTTTAAACTTTCTGCCGAAATTATACCGGTCTACTTCTTACCCTTATTCCTTTTGCGATAATTAACTAACACATTTAGGTTTTCATTTTTTTTTAACCGAGATAAATAAATTTATTACGCACAAAAAAAATCAAGTTTAAATTTAACATATATATTAAAACAACATGTAAATAAAAAAGAAAAAAATAACAGTAAAAAAATAAAAAAAAATCTTTAGTTGTTATGAAGTTTATCAAAATTCAAACCTTTTTTTGTTTCCTTTGTGTTTTCTTTTTTTTTATAAAATTTAATACTCAAAAATAAAAATTTTACTCACCTATTTACGCAAAAAAAACAGGTGTTCCCAAGCGCTTGTTCACAGTTTGTAGTGGTGAAAAGTGGTGCAATTGAATTTCTAAATTACTTTAGCTAATTAAAAAAATTAATAGTTCATTAAAATAAAATAAGCAAAAATAATGGAAATGAATATATAGATTGTAAAACAAACAACATCAAAATGAATTTATATAAAAAAATTTCAAATAATAAAAATGCTTAAAAAAAATTATTTATTTTCTTTCTATTTATCCTTTATCCTTATCTATTTTCTGGCTATTTTTCTTGTTTAAGGCTTACGAAATTGTTGTCAATTGAATATACCTGCTCGTAGTTATTGTTTTAACGTATCATCTTGTTTTCTTTTTAGAATCCTTTTTTATTACAAAATTACTTTTTTAATTTTTTTATTGTTGTTTTTTTAGTTGAAAAGTTATTTTACACCAATAAAAAAATCACACGAACGAACAAATTTCACAATTCCTTAATGCTGCTAATTATTTTTTGTTATTGTAGTTGGTATTGTTGTTATTCTTTTTGTTAAAAATTCTCATCTCAAAAATTCTTTGTTTATAAAAAAGGCAATTGCAATAGTGCCAGGAACTCTTGCTTTTAGTTGGAAAGATAATTAAAAAAAAAATCTTTTATTTTTAAAGTTTCGAACTGCTAACTCCTCTGAAGTTTTGTGAAGAATGAAAATTAGTGGGACGACATGTTACCATTGTGGAGTGCTATGCCCCAACGGAAGATGCTGACTAACATAATAAAGATGAATTCTACACACAGTTAACATCCATGCTCACGGAAATTTGAAGAGGTGATATCATCATACTCATGGGTGACTTTAACGCAAAGATAGGTAGTGACAATACCAACATTCGGTTCACTATGGGAACACACGGTTGTGGAGTCAAGAATAAGAATGGAGAGCGACTAATAGAATTGTGCCAGACATTTCAACTCGTCATAGGTGGCTCCATCTTCCCGCATAGGGAAATACACAAGTATACCTGGACATCCCCGAGCGGCAACGCGCGCTATCAGACCATAGTATATATATATGGACCATATATGCGTGAGCAGAAGATGGAGAAGCTCTTTATCGGATGTCACAAATAGGCGAGAAGCTGACACCAGCAGTGTCCAACAGCTTATCACTGGTGAAATCAAGAAATGTCAAGGGGACACCATCAGGTACACAGGGCGAAAACGGCTCTACCTACAAAAACTCCAGAATGATCCAACCAGTCACGCATTAACCTTGGCAATCCGAGAACGGCTACCAACAAACCAACGTCTTCTATGGGAAGATATCAAAGCAATATATAATCAAGTCGCGGAGGAAACACTTGGTGTAGTGCAACCAAATCGAAGAGTTTTTTTATATAAGACCAGCACCCAAGGGATGGCCCCTACTCACGCAGTGCATTGTGCTGGTACTAGGAAAAAGGTATTGGAAGGAGTAGTGTTTATGGACGTTAGATTTAAATTTACTCATGTCGTAAGTGGCAGGAAATACTTTCGCTGGAAGATTATTCCACAACCGAACAGTGCGACCAAAGATCGAATTCTCCCTATAATGCATTGTGCGATTTACTGGACAATCAACTAAAAAGGGATGCGTTCTACGAGAAATACGAGTACTACGTAAAAATATATGATTTTTAGGAATAAATTCCTTAATTTCGTTATAGTAGCAATAGAACAATGAAACACACGCCACATTGTGATGGTGCTCCAACGCATCGATAGAGTTGACTACCCTACCGTCATTGATGAGCATCTTCGCCCTCTCCTGTACGCGGTCGAGAAGCTCCAAAATAGACCTTGAAGCACCGGCCCATGCATGAGAGTTGTATTCCATTTTGGGTCGGATGTAGGTCTTGTAAATATTAAGGAGATCAGATGGAGTGAAGTATTTCTTGCACCGTCTAAAAAACTAAGGCACTTGAATGCTTCTTTTGACACTTGCAATATGTGATCATTCCAACGAACGTCACAGTGAATTCTCATGCCCAGAACATCAAGAGCATTTGATTCCTCAATATCCACATTACCCATTGACACAGATGATAGCACACCACCACGCCTGTGTGTTAAAAAACAACATTGAGTCTTACGTGCTTTAAGATCGACCCTGTTCGCACGACCCCACTCGGAGACCTTCACCAGGTCACTTGTGAGTGTGACGTTCATATTCATCCTTCTTACCCCAACCTCCAAAAGACTCGATCAAAAGAATATGAGTGACAAATGTTGCTGTCATCCGCAAAAGAGTAGATAGGATTAGAAGTGAGAAGAAGAAAGTCGTAAGAAATATTAGAAAAAGAGTAGGAGAAAGAACAGAGCCTTGCGGTACCCCTGAATTTACCCTAAACTCGTCGGATGAGACCCCATCTATAACCACTCTTATAGAGCGATCTCTGAGGAAACTCGATATAAATCGAGAGAAGTGACTATCGACACCAAAAGTATTAAGTTTCAAAAAGAGACCCTCGTGCCAAACTCTATCAAACGCCTTTGAGATATCCAGGGCCACAACCTTACTCTCGTCAAAACCATGAATGAACTTGTTCCACTTCTCCGAGAGCAACGCCAGCAGGTCACCAGTTGAACGGCCCTTTCGGAAAAGGTACTGACGATCGCTAAGTAAATCGTTGGATTCCAGATATCCCACAAGGTGGTGATTAATCATACTCTTGGATTGGGTGTTACATTAGCAACCTTCGAGCAAGATGGAAAAATACCGGCGCGATATGACGCACTGAAAAGGTGAGCTAATGGACGCGCAAGCGTCGAAGAGCACTGCTTCAGGATCAGTGCTGGTATGCCATCCGGCCCAGAAGACTTGTTAACGTTGAGATTTGCAAGGACCCTTTTTACAGCACGAGCTTGAATAAATATACTAGGCATAGTTACTGATACTCTTTCAAGTTCGGGTAGTGGTTGAACGCTCTCCGGCAAGTGAGAATTACTTGCAAACATTTCGGCTAAAAGGTTTGCCTTTTCAACCGGTTTCGTGAATGTGTGGTCATTCTTTATAAGAGCAGGAACCGAACTAGCAAAAAACACCTGGAGACGCACAATTATCCAAGAACTGAGACAGAACAACCTAACATGGGAAGAGACAAAGTCAACAGCTGCAAACCGTGTTAGATGGAGATGCTATGTGGAAGCCATATGCTCCCAAGAGGATTAACAAATACTAAGAGATGAAAGAAGAAGATCTTTATATTTTCATGGCAACATAGGAACTAAAAAGAAAATAAAAGAAAGAAATGGAATCTACCTGAAATATCGAGAGATTCGAGAGCTTTCACTATGTTGTTTACTCAGTTCTGTATACGCTTCGCTAAGTGGGCCTGCGATCGACTTACAGAAGATGCCGATTTTGCCAAAAAAAAATCATCTTTTCAGATGAAGATCATTTTGATCTTGGCGTGTATGTAAACAAGCAAAATTGTCGCATTTGGGGCACAGAAAATCCACACGCATACATTGAAAAGCCGGTACACCCAAGACGAGTCACTGTTTGGTGCGGATTTTGGTCCAGAGGCATATTTGGGCCATTTTTCTTCGAAAATGAGCAAGGAATGGCCGTCAATGGCGATCGTTATCGGGCCATGTTGAACGAATTTTTGTTCACAAAAATTGAGGAGGAGGATATTACCAACATTTGGTTTCGACAGGACGGCGCTACGTGCCACACAGCATGTTTTGCGACCTGTTTTTGAAGATCGCATTATCAGCCGCAGAGCTGATGTCGTTTGGCCACCTCGGAGCTGCGATTTGACACCGTTGGACTATTATTTGTGCCGTCAAAGATAAGTGTTACGCCAACAAGCCAGAGATAATTGACGCTTTAAAGGACAATATTCGTGAAGCCATTGGTGAAATACAGCTGCACACAATCGATAAAGTGCTTAAAAATTGGACCGATCGTGTAGGCTAGCTGAGGCAGCCATTTTAATTAAATTATTTTCCACTATTAACCGGAAGGATTGTACTTTCAAATAAAAAAAGAAATTTGAGAAAATATTCAGTAGTTTTTTTTATAGCATTTTCACAAAAAAAAAATTTTTTTTGGCGGACCCTATATTATGTATATTATAACATATTTTTGGCGGGCAATATTTGTTTCCTTCATCGATAGGAAATTCAAAGTAATGTTTATGGGAAGTTACTATATGGCGTTTGTTCCTGACAGAACAAATCTGAAGAATTTTCGCAATTCCAAGCCCTTGAGATACGGTAATCTAAAGCAAAAATCCATTATTAATAAATTAACTTTATGTATAAATTTTGTAAAACACTTACCAAAATAAAAAATATAAAACGGAAATAGTCCTTAGAGTACTTTTCAATATTACCTTTTGGTTTTGATAAAATCAAATATCGGATAGGATTTGTCTTTTCGGTTTCGTAGTGTTGAATGATGAAAAAAATTGTGTTATCTTTCTCAAAAGTGCATTTTGTACTAGTTTTTTTTACCACAATATTAAAAAAAATCTTATTCTTAATATATTTTTTACCTACCATAGCCATTAAAAATGAGCCTTTTACTTTTGTCAAAGTTAGGCACCTGCCTTTGTAAGTTATTTTACTTTCGACATATCTGACTTTCATTTTAATGCTTAAAGTGTAAAATTTTGGAAATAAAAGAAAAACAATTTCCAATAATTTTGCAAGAAAAAGTTTGTTCGTTAATTTTGGTCAAAGTTAGGTACCAGCATTTAATTTTGAATAAAATCGGCAATAACCGACCGATTTTCATGATTTATAGCTTATTTTATTCTTAACATTTTAAGCTTTAATTTAAGTGCTTAATCTATATAATTTTCATTGTGAAAAATTTTTGAACATTTTGACTTTTTTAAAAAAAAAAATTACACTAATTTTGCGCGAAAAGAATTTTTTTTTTCGTAACTAAATTACGAATAACTCCGAAACTGTGAAAATACAAGAAAAATTTATTTACTTGATTTATATGAAATTTTGTTCCTAAATATTTGGTGGTAATTGCATCAAAATCGGTCATCGTTTTCAAGTTATGATGAAATATATTGTCATTGGGCGAAAAATTTGCCAGACCCATAAAAAAAAAAAATTTAGCCCGATGGAAAAAAACGGAAAACGGATTTGAATTCAGCGCATCAAAATCATTGTATTCCATATATGTAGTTTTATTTAAAGGCGAGAAAATTTTTTGCTTTTGTAGACCAATGTAATAATTTTCTAAAATATTTGCATTGAAATCACCAGATAGGACAATGTGATTGTATCCAAGAGTATATGAACTAAGTATTTCCAACATGTGCTTCATATTGGTATGCCTGTTGGATATATAGACAGTGTCAACCGGTAGCTTTTCGTTGTCATTATAAATTTCCATTAACGTATACTCAATATTGCCACCACCATTTCTACTCTTCTCCATTTAAATTATACATATTACTACCAACATTGGAAAAAAAACATGTTTCTGATATGCAAATTATATCAATGCTTGAATCCTTAAAAATAAAACTGAATTCATCCATTTTTTGTTAAAACTTTTCTAATTAATACGGCAAATCTAAAATCCGGTATCATTATTGGAGAAAATTTTCAACATGGTGTTTAGATTATCTCTATAACCAATGCTCATAATATTATAAGTTATCATCATTATCTGAAAAAATTATTTTAGCAATGCAAACATGTATTGAGTATATAAAAATCACAATTGAAGTTAAATTATCAATAATAAAACAATTAAAAACATATACATACAGATAAACAGCTGATAACACAGTGCGACAAAAATTAACAAAGTTGAAATACCTGAGAAACAACACTACTTTTCTGATAGGCGCTGCCGAGTAGAACAGTGATCTGTTTTTAGAATTTTCAAAATACCTTCAAAATCTGGAGTTACGGGTAAAAATCATTTATTCGAACCTTCATGCTCTTATAAGCTAAGAACTAAGTGGAATATTACCCAATTTAAAGGAAATTTTATTTTTAAAAAAGAAGTCCAACCAAATGCTATTTGATGTGAACAAATATTGAAATTTTTAAAAACAAAAACTAAATTCTTGGAATGAATTTCTGTTTAAAAAAACGCTTGTAACAAAATGTTTGCACATTTTTGAAAAAAAAAATCTTCCTAAAAATTGATGCAATAAAAATGTTAAAAAATGGTTACCAGATATTGATATACATATTGCAAAAATTTTCCAACAAAATAGGTCCAATTCAATATTTTAAAAAATAGCTCCACGGCAGACCCTGGTAGCTACCGTGGTCCAAAAGTTAAGGTAATATTTTATATTGTTTTAATAATTAATAATAATAATAATAATAATAATAATAATAATAATAATAATAATAATAATAATAATAATAATAATAATAATAATAATAATAATAATAATAATAATAATAATAATAATAATAATAATAATAATAATAATAATAATAATAATAATAATAATAATAATAATAATAATAATAATAATAATAATAATAATAATAATAATAATAATAATAATAATAATAATAATAATAATAATAATAATAATAATAATAATAATAATAATAATAATAATAATAATAATAATAATAATAATAATAATAATAATAATAATAATAATAATAATAATAATAATAATAATAATAATAATAATAATAATAATAATAATAATAATAATAATAATAATAATAATAATAATAATAATAATAATAATAATAATAATAATAATAATAATAATAATAATAATAATAATAATAATAATAATAATAATAATAATAATAATAATAATAATAATAATAATAATAATAATAATAATAATAATAATAATAATAATAATAATAATAATAATAATAATAATAATAATAATAATAATAATAATAATAATAATAATAATAATAATAATAATAATAATAATAATAATAATAATAATAATAATAATAATAATAATAATAATAATAATAATAATAATAATAATAATAATAATAATAATAATAATAATAATAATAATAATAATAATAATAATAATAATAATAATAATAATAATAATAATAATAATAATAATAATAATAATAATAATAATAATAATAATAATAATAATAATAATAATAATAATAATAATAATAATAATAATAATAATAATAATAATAATAATAATAATAATAATAATAATAATAATAATAATAATAATAATAATAATAATAATAATAATAATAATAATAATAATAATAATAATAATAATAATAATAATAATAATAATAATAATAATAATAATAATAATAATAATAATAATAATAATAATAATAATAATAATAATAATAATAATAATAATAATAATAATAATAATAATAATAATAATAATAATAATAATAATAATAATAATAATAATAATAATAATAATAATAATAATAATAATAATAATAATAATAATAATAATAATAATAATAATAATAATAATAATAATAATAATAATAATAATAATAATAATAATAATAATAATAATAATAATAATAATAATAATAATAATAATAATAATAATAATAATAATAATAATAATAATAATAATAATAATAATAATAATAATAATAATAATAATAATAATAATAATAATAATAATAATAATAATAATAATAATAATAATAATAATAATAATAATAATAATAATAATAATAATAATAATAATAATAATAATAATAATAATAATAATAATAATAATAATAATAATAATAATAATAATAATAATAATAATAATAATAATAATAATAATAATAATAATAATAATAATAATAATAATAATAATAATAATAATAATAATAATAATAATAATAATAATAATAATAATAATAATAATAATAATAATAATAATAATAATAATAATAATAATAATAATAATAATAATAATAATAATAATAATAATAATAATAATAATAATAATAATAATAATAATAATAATAATAATAATAATAATAATAATAATAATAATAATAATAATAATAATAATAATAATAATAATAATAATAATAATAATAATAATAATAATAATAATAATAATAATAATAATAATAATAATAATAATAATAATAATAATAATAATAATAATAATAATAATAATAATAATAATAATAATAATAATAATAATAATAATAATAATAATAATAATAATAATAATAATAATAATAATAATAATAATAATAATAATAATAATAATAATAATAATAATAATAATAATAATAATAATAATAATAATAATAATAATAATAATAATAATAATAATAATAATAATAATAATAATAATAATAATAATAATAATAATAATAATAATAATAATAATAATAATAATAATAATAATAATAATAATAATAATAATAATAATAATAATAATAATAATAATAATAATAATAATAATAATAATAATAATAATAATAATAATAATAATAATAATAATAATAATAATAATAATAATAATAATAATAATAATAATAATAATAATAATAATAATAATAATAATAATAATAATAATAATAATAATAATAATAATAATAATAATAATAATAATAATAATAATAATAATAATAATAATAATAATAATAATAATAATAATAATAATAATAATAATAATAATAATAATAATAATAATAATAATAATAATAATAATAATAATAATAATAATAATAATAATAATAATAATAATAATAATAATAATAATAATAATAATAATAATAATAATAATAATAATAATAATAATAATAATAATAATAATAATAATAATAATAATAATAATAATAATAATAATAATAATAATAATAATAATAATAATAATAATAATAATAATAATAATAATAATAATAATAATAATAATAATAATAATAATAATAATAATAATAATAATAATAATAATAATAATAATAATAATAATAATAATAATAATAATAATAATAATAATAATAATAATAATAATAATAATAATAATAATAATAATAATAATAATAATAATAATAATAATAATAATAATAATAATAATAATAATAATAATAATAATAATAATAATAATAATAATAATAATAATAATAATAATAATAATAATAATAATAATAATAATAATAATAATAATAATAATAATAATAATAATAATAATAATAATAATAATAATAATAATAATAATAATAATAATAATAATAATAATAATAATAATAATAATAATAATAATAATAATAATAATAATAATAATAATAATAATAATAATAATAATAATAATAATAATAATAATAATAATAATAATAATAATAATAATAATAATAATAATAATAATAATAATAATAATAATAATAATAATAAAACCGCAGGGCATTCCTAACTACAGGTATGACGGTCTTAACGACCCCGAGGTCCCCGAGTTAAATCCTAGTTGCGTCTGACTCGCAGCGAGCGGCAACTGGGTCAGCGTCTGATCCCCATGTTAGGGGCGGCTGTCATCGTACGTGTTTCGGGTAGGCAGATGTTAAGAAAAAATACCCAAACCCCCCCCCCCCCCCCCCCCCCCCCAAAAATAGAAAATGGAGCAAAAAAGAAATAATACTAATTTAAATGAAACACAACAACAAGCATTTGAACAGAGGACTAATTCGACCAGAAGTCCGCCTGTGGCAAGCGTTTCCTCCGTTGTATCACAACCCAGGACCGCAAACACAGGGCTGCCGCGACGCAGAATCAAATGGACCACAGAAATGAACGTTTCCGTTCTTAGGGCCTACTTCAAGGCAACACGCGACGAAAGCATTATTAGCTATAGGCAGCAAATGTACAACTACTTCCTCATTGACCACCCCGAGCTAGGTAATATAACTCTACAAAACCTTGCTGACCGACGAGCTGCAATAATAAGGAACAATCTTATACCAGCTGTACTTCAGGAAGAGATTCGGCAAAGTGTACTGCGCGAAGTAACCGCAAATAACCACCAACAACCCCCACAACAGGATTCTACCAACGCAATGGCACAAATTGAAACAACATCGGAAAATACACCAAACCAGCTTAGTGAAGAAATGCAAGGACAAAATACACCAAACACGCAAATCAGTAGCCCTACGTACTTACCCTATCCCCAACTTGACGATATATCAAGCACGATAAAGAACATTTTCAATGAGGCTAAAATTAAATATTTAGATATGGACCAACAAAGCAGACCGTACTTGCCGAAACAGAGACCAAGTAAGAAAACGCAACAAATAACTTCAATAGTAAACACCGAAGTTTTGCTTACAGAAATACCCTTAAATGCAGATTATGACCAACTTATTGGAACAATCTATTGTAGCGCATATACCATATTACAAACCATGAAACTACTGCAACAAAGAACCCCTAGATACAATAACAACCGAATGGCAGACGGAGAATACAACAATACAAATAGTCAAAGGAACAATTTAACAACGTGTAGATCCCCTGAAATTAAACCAATCTGGCAAATCCGACTTCAACAGAAAATAGATGAAATCAGAAAAGATCTTGGATACATTACCAGCCACATAAACAAGAAAACAGGTAAAAGAAGTAAACATAAACTCAGGAAGATAGAAAAAAAGTATAAGTTTCACACTCAATTCGATCCCCCCAACCGTACAATAGAGCAAATTCGCGATACCATACGGCAAAAACTTATTAAGTACACAACGCGACTCCGAAACTATACAAAAAGCTACAATAGATCAAAACACAACAGACTCTTCCAAACAAACGAAAAACTATTTTACAACACAATAGCAAAGCCGCCAGGCACCACTACCACCACCAGTAATACAGTTAACATACAGGAAATGGAGAAATTCTGGAAGACAATATGGAGTGAAGAGCGTGCTCATAATCCTAACGTTACATGGGTCCAAACCATCAATCAAAATGTCGCCAGTCATCCTATGAACACAAATACCATCACTTCAAATATTCTTAAAAAAGCAATTGCCAAGCTACACAACTGGAAACAACCAGGCGCCGATAAGATTCACAACTATTATTACAAATATCTAACAGCAACACATCCTCATATCATTCGTATTTTTAATAACATAATTGTAAACCCAGACATTATACAACCGGAAATGTGCGCAGGAATCACATACCTAAAACCGAAATGCCAGAACCCAACAACCGCCTCCCAATACAGACCTATAACCTGCCTCAATACAGGATACAAGCTATTAACCTCATGCCTTACCATAATAATTAGTGAATTCTGCGAGGATAATAATGTACTGGCGGAGGAACAAAAAGGCTGCAGACAGGGAACAAGAGGATGCAAGGATCAGTTAATAATAGACAGTGTCATTACAACTCAGGCAATAAGAAACAAGAAAAGCTTATATACGGCTTTCATAGATTATCAGAAAGCATTCGACTCAGTTCCGCATTCTTGGCTGCTGGAGACGCTCCGGATATACAGAATTAATCCGACTATAATACACTGCATAGGGTGTCTGATGGGCTACTGGAAAACGACACTACATGTGCGCGAGGGGAATAATAATGTCACTTCACAGCCCATACGTATACAGCGAGGCATCTACCAGGGTGACTCTCTGAGTCCTTTAATATTCTGTCTGGCTCTAAACCCGCTCTCACTTCTATTAAAATGTAGCCAATACGGGTACAAGCTGAAGACCTCCGACCCACACAGAATATCCCACTGTTTCTATATGGACGACCTTAAACTGTATGCTAGTACCAGGCAAAATCTGAAAAGCCTGATACAAATAGTGGAAACCTTCACGAAAAACATACAGATGAAATTTGGAATAGATAAGTGTAGAACTCAGAGCGTCACCAGGGGAAAATACTCTTCATCAGAGAACATACTCACCACAGAAGGGAAACAGATTGCACCGCTCCGAAGAGACGAATACTACAAATACCTCGGAATCAAGCAACATATCTCAATAGACCACACCAAACAAAAGAAGGAAATAGAAACACAGTTTGCAGGCCGAATATACGGTATAAGCAAATCTAACCTAAATGGTCGAAATCTCATTAAGGCGCTAAATACGTATGCAATTCCACTATTAGCATATACGTTTGGCATACTACACTGGTCAAGCACAGATCTGGCCAGTATGGATCGGAAAATGAGAACAATACTCACCAAAACAAAACACCATCACCCAAAATCATCAATAGAAAGAAAAAACATCCCTAGAAAACTAGGAGGAAGAGGCCTACTTAATATCCAAATGCTACATGATAAGCAGATTCAAAACCTGGTTAAATATTTCACAATGGCAGCCAATACATCCATACTTTACAGATCTATCGTAAATGCAGACGATAAACTGACACCACTGAACTTAAAGAATAATAGCAACATTACACCGCACACAACACAGAATCTTATAAGCACATGGAAATCCAAGCCACTGCATGGAAAATATCCCAACTATATATATCAACAACACATAGATCTGGAAAGAACAAATAACTGGTTATTGTTTAGTAATCTGTTTTCAGAAACGGAAGGATTTGTCATTGCTATACAAGATGGTGTAATTCCGACAAAAAATT
Organism: Wohlfahrtia magnifica; assembly: GCA_023159175.1. NCBI lineage: Eukaryota > Metazoa > Arthropoda > Insecta > Diptera > Sarcophagidae > Wohlfahrtia > Wohlfahrtia magnifica. The sequence continues at coordinate 733,997 of JAKWBJ010000022.1, read as the reverse complement.
ACAGAAAATATGTAATCCATGACAGCACAATAACCGAAGACAATTGCAGACGATGTGGAATTAGCCCTGAAACCATACCACATCTTCTGAATAATTGCACAGCTCTGGCGGCAAGCCACTATAAAGAGAGACATGATAGCATAGGGAAAATAGTATATATCTATATTCTGAAAACTTTGAAGATAGATGAAGTTACTACGTTCTACTACAAATACACGCCACAACCCATAGTCGAAAACCAAAAGTACACCATATACTGGGACAGATCAATCTTAGTTCATAATCCACCAGAGACCACCATCCCTAATAGGCCAGATATGATAATCATAGACAAGGAAGAAAAAACAGCGAAGATAATTGATTTCGCAGTGCCATACGACAACAATATACAAAATACGATAACTACAAAAAAAACAAAATACCATCAATTCTCGGAGTACCTCAAAAACACACAAAATCTCAAGAAGATAGACATAATCCCAATAATAATCAGTTCCTTGGGAACGATTCCAAGAGAAACAACAGAGTCAATGGATAGATTAAACCTGAAGCCGAAAATACTCACAGAGATGCAAAAATCAGTGCTAATTAGGGCGGCAACAATCTTGAGGGAGACAATTGGAGAAAGGATATAAAACCTGGATTATATCCCAACAGAGCGCAACCTTTGGTCACAGACCTGGTGCGTGAATTCCAGCACCTGCTGTGAATGCAAAATTCATAATAATAATAATAATAATAATAATAATAATAATAATAATAATAATAATAATAATAATAATAATAATAATAATAATAATAATAATAATAATAATAATAATAATAATAATAATAATAATAATAATAATAATAATAATAATAATAATAATAATAATAATAATAATAATAATAATAATAATAATAATAATAATAATAATAATAATAATAATAATAATAATAATAATAATAATAATAATAATAATAATAATAATAATAATAATAATAATAATAATAATAATAATAATAATAATAATAATAATAATAATAATAATAATAATAATAATAATAATAATAATAATAATAATAATAATAATAATAATAATAATAATAATAATAATAATAATAATAATAATAATAATAATAATAATAATAATAATAATAATAATAATAATAATAATAATAATAATAATAATAATAATAATAATAATAATAATAATAATAATAATAATAATAATAATAATAATAATAATAATAATAATAATAATAATAATAATAATAATAATAATAATAATAATAATAATAATAATAATAATAATAATAATAATAATAATAATAATAATAATAATAATAATAATAATAATAATAATAATAATAATAATAATAATAATAATAATAATAATAATAATAATAATAATAATAATAATAATAATAATAATAATAATAATAATAATAATAATAATAATAATAATAATAATAATAATAATAATAATAATAATAATAATAATAATAATAATAATAATAATAATAATAATAATAATAATAATAATAATAATAATAATAATAATAATAATAATAATAATAATAATAATAATAATAATAATAATAATAATAATAATAATAATAATAATAATAATAATAATAATAATAATAATAATAATAATAATAATAATAATAATAATAATAATAATAATAATAATAATAATAATAATAATAATAATAATAATAATAATAATAATAATAATAATAATAATAATAATAATAATAATAATAATAATAATAATAATAATAATAATAATAATAATAATAATAATAATAATAATAATAATAATAATAATAATAATAATAATAATAATAATAATAATAATAATAATAATAATAATAATAATAATAATAATAATAATAATAATAATAATAATAATAATAATAATAATAATAATAATAATAATAATAATAATAATAATAATAATAATAATAATAATAATAATAATAATAATAATAATAATAATAATAATAATAATAATAATAATAATAATAATAATAATAATAATAATAATAATAATAATAATAATAATAATAATAATAATAATAATAATAATAATAATAATAATAATAATAATAATAATAATAATAATAATAATAATAATAATAATAATAATAATAATAATAATAATAATAATAATAATAATAATAATAATAATAATAATAATAATAATAATAATAATAATAATAATAATAATAATAATAATAATAATAATAATAATAATAATAATAATAATAATAATAATAATAATAATAATAATAATAATAATAATAATAATAATAATAATAATAATAATAATAATAATAATAATAATAATAATAATAATAATAATAATAATAATAATAATAATAATAATAATAATAATAATAATAATAATAATAATAATAATAATAATAATAATAATAATAATAATAATAATAATAATAATAATAATAATAATAATAATAATAATAATAATAATAATAATAATAATAATAATAATAATAATAATAATAATAATAATAATAATAATAATAATAATAATAATAATAATAATAATAATAATAATAATAATAATAATAATAATAATAATAATAATAATAATAATAATAATAATAATAATAATAATAATAATAATAATAATAATAATAATAATAATAATAATAATAATAATAATAATAATAATAATAATAATAATAATAATAATAATAATAATAATAATAATAATAATAATAATAATAATAATAATAATAATAATAATAATAATAATAATAATAATAATAATAATAATAATAATAATAATAATAATAATAATAATAATAATAATAATAATAATAATAATAATAATAATAATAATAATAATAATAATAATAATAATAATAATAATAATAATAATAATAATAATAATAATAATAATAATAATAATAATAATAATAATAATAATAATAATAATAATAATAATAATAATAATAATAATAATAATAATAATAATAATAATAATAATAATAATAATAATAATAATAATAATAATAATAATAATAATAATAATAATAATAATAATAATAATAATAATAATAATAATAATAATAATAATAATAATAATAATAATAATAATAATAATAATAATAATAATAATAATAATAATAATAATAATAATAATAATAATAATAATAATAATAATAATAATAATAATAATAATAATAATAATAATAATAATAATAATAATAATAATAATAATAATAATAATAATAATAATAATAATAATAATAATAATAATAATAATAATAATAATAATAATAATAATAATAATAATAATAATAAATAGCTGCAATATAATTATATTTTAAAAAATACCGCAATTTCTCCTCGGGAGATTATGTTCTTTTGAAATTGTTCAACAATTGCAACAGTATTTGGCAAAAAACACAGGCCACCACGGGCTAAATTTGATTGTAAAAAATATCCTGACACAAAATGGAATACTCCCAAATTGCTTTTCCACATATTCCCACTGCTTTTATCACCTTTGGTGCGGAAAAGAAATTACACCATCAGCATTCTTCTTTTGACAAAGAGAACAAGTACGCATATTTTTTATATTTTATCTATATATTAAAAATAAATTTTTTATATAATTGATCATTTTATTTAAGATTATTTTTTGTTTTATTTATTATATTATTACAAAAATCTGGTTGTGCACGCCTGCGTTTATTACATCGCTAAAATAAATAAACAAAAGCTACAAGATATACTCTATGTGCTGCTGTGTACAGATAACCAAATCGACAACAACAAACATTAGCAGAAATAAAGTAAATAAAAATAAACCAGCAACAACAAAAACTAACAGCAAAGAAAACAAGTATGAGACAATAACAAGAAAAAATAAATACTAAGACCTAAAAGAAGTAGATGTTTGCATTCGCATGGCTACATAAGAACTAAAAAGAAAGTAAAGGAAAACAAAGTAATCTTCATGAGAGATCGAGAGGTTCGAGAGCTTTCGAAGTGTTGTTTACTCAGCCAAATAAAAAACAATTTGGTGCGAACAACAATTAGTTTATGTGTTGTAAGCTCAGCGAGTAGAGTTTGTGTTTAAACTCAGCGCGAAGATAATTTGTTGGTTTAAACTCTGTGCGAAGAGAATTTATAAGGAGTAAACTCATGAAATGAATTGTGAAGTAACAAACCAGTTTATTTGTGGCTAACTCAGTAAAGAGACTTAAGTGTAGATAACCTCTGGTTGAAAAGGTGTGATCGAACCTAAGTTTTAACTACGATCGGGTTGGAAGATTTTTAGGTAGAAAGATCTGTCGAGTAATTGTTGTTGTTTACAAAGTTTTTTGTTTACATGAGAATGGGGGACCAGGGAATGGTCCCTACTCATGCGGTGCATTGTGCTGGTACTAGGAAAATAGATTGTAGGAAGGAGCACAGAGAGAGTAGTGTTTATAAGTTGTTAACAGACGGAGTAATTATGAACAGAAATTGTTATTTCTTGTAAAAGGTTTACAAGTAGTGGTGTGCCAAACTGTATAAATAAAGGATTTCAATTAAAAAATAAACAAAAGTTTTATTTTATTTTAACTACAATCTACGAACTCATAAATACACGTTTTTAAATAGGTAAAAACGTAACAATATAATATACCTTTGTTTTTAAATTTCCAAATTCTATTTATACACTTGTATTTAAATACTTTTCACCTTTAACGGTTTTGAAGCAAAAATTTTCTTTATATTTCAAATACAACGGAAATCAAACTGACTGTTGACGCAAAAAGTGTACCTTTTATATCAACCCTGCACAAAAACGGCGTCGCAACAACTACTTTTGGCAACTCGACAGACGATCAGCTGACGAACATGTTTTATCTTGCGGTCACCTTGTTAAATTCATCATCTTGGCAGGGAAGAATTCGATTTATCCATATTGCTCATAACTGGTTTTTTTGTTGTTGTTCAATATTGTCTTAATTTTTGTTGATATTTTTAATTTAGATTTGGTGCAATATAAATGGTAATCATTAAAACAATTAAAAATTTGATTATTCAGGTGAGTTTCTAAAACTAAATTTTTTTTCCGTCACTCCTCTAGAGAGCATTTTGGCTTTCCACAAAGCATTCATTGCTTTGTTTCAGTTTAATTAATTAAGTTGATTTTTCAAGTTAAGTAGACGATGAATTCACTGTAGCCACCTGCATATCGATTGTGTTGTGGGGGTGAATATCCTTGCTAATTGGTGGTGATCTTTTTTAGCATTGTAATTTTTTCCCAGTAGGTGGCATTTTTTCTGTTCATTCGTCTGATGTTTGTCATTATCGCTAAAGGATAGCTGGAACGTCAGGTGAGCTGCTTCTTTATTTTTTAGATGGAGTTAACTGAAGGGAAAGTTCAAGCCTCTCTATTAAACACTCGAAACGAAACAATAATTAAATTATCTTTTCATATCCTCTGCTCAGAACCTGGCTCGCTTGTGTTGTTATGTGTGCACTCTAACCACTACACCGCGCTACCCCAATAATAACAACAATAACAATATATCAATTTTTTTTAAGAATTACTTTAGGCTCTTTTTTGTGATTGAGGAGTCCATTGGCCTTCCAAGCCATAATTTTTATACATCGCTTATTTTATTTATTTTATTGATTTTCAATTGTATGCATAAGTTTTTGACTAAATCCTATTTAACTTATTCAAGATTTTTGTCAATATATCATCAATTTTTGATCATAAGTTTGAATAGTATTATATATTTTAGGATTGGTATTATTTTCCGATGCGTTTTGATTTTTAATTGACATTCTTTTGTTTCTATTTTTCAGCAGGTTTTTAAATACGGAACAACCCCGATTATTAGCTGCATGATTTTCCCTACAATTGCATCATTTTGGTAGTTCATTATCTGTTTTTTTTGCATATGCTGGTTTCATAGTCTCCTGCAAATTTTACACATTTTGGTGGATTGCAACAGTAACTTTTAGTATGTCTAAATGTTGGTAGGATTTGCATTGAGGTGTCAATTTTTACGGTTTAATGGGTTCAATTTTAACTATGGTTTTAAGTATCTGTTGTATTCCATAAATATTTTTAATATTTTCAGAAGGATCGAATTCCTCAATAAACATATGTATTTAGTGGATATTTAGTTTTCCATTTGAGTTTATTTCTAGCTTTTGTAGTCTTGCAACCTTGTTGAATTAAATCTTCAACAATATATATAGGATCACAAGAGAAATTTAGGTGATTAATCACTGCTTTTATTTGCTTCGTTTGCTTATTATCATATGAGTGCCAAGAGTCCTTAAATATATTTAGTATTCCAGTTATAGTTCTGTAGTCTAAACTATCAAACAGATTAATTTTGTAAGAATCCTTAGACATCAATTTTAATAAAAAATCGTGCTTTACATTTGGTTTAAACATTTTAAAAATGTCGTTGTAACTTTTACCAGTGACTGAAACAATTATTGGAGCGGGCTTATCTTTTCGACAGAATTCTTTTCAGGTGAGTGTTAAAGTTTTCTCTTTTTTTGTTTTATCTTTTTGAGCCCTGATGAATCCATTCAGTTTCTTTTTCTAGATCATCCTCATCAGTATTGTACTGAATATTTGGAAAAACCTTTTGTTCCGTACAATGAGCTTCATTTTAGGGCCGCAATTTCCTGCTTTAGATTATCATTTTCAGTTTTTAGAGTAAAACATAATTTTACTAGATTATTATTATTTTAAGACTTTCAATGTTTTGAAGTTTTCCTCCACCTGGAGAAGGAGTTGTAAGCGCCACCTGTTGTTTAATAATGTTACTATGGTTGGTAGCTCGAGTGTAATAGAAAAAATAATATGGTATGGCAACCATGCCAACACCCAGTATATTGACAGAATAGAACAGCTGATCATATTTTGGTTACTATATTAAAACAAAAGTTATTTGCTGTATTTTTGTCCTTTTCTAAAACTTTACAATTTTTTTTTAAATTTTTAATGTTATATTAATAAAATTTATTTTAAATTGTAAAATTTTTTACCATCATAAAATTTTCAAATTAAAAAAAATAAAACTAAAATTTGTTTAATTGGAGACCGAGCAGGGACCCGCGTTTCTTCCGAAATTCAGTCATGCTCGAATAGTTAAAAAATCGCGGTTGAAAAAGAAAAAACAAAAAAGCAGCTCAGGAGCAGAAACCGAGGGTCCCAAAGTAAATTTCTACAATAGAAGAAAGACGACCAGAAGTTATAGAAGTCCCGCAGCCACATCATTTTTTAACTAGCAGGGTTAGCAAAGCACGCCAGGTTTTATTTAGTACTAAAGAATACACAATATATAGAATGTGCGTGTTATACAAAACGTTAAATATTTTTTCTGTACGTTTCATGGTAAAAAAAAAAAACTCAACCAAAGAGACCTTACTCTCAACAAAAGATAAAGAGCAAATAGCATAATAACAAAATATAAATAAATGTATATATTGATATGCATATATGAGAAGTCCTTTTTTCGAATTTTTGAGGAGAAACAAAAAACTGTAAAACATTACTTCTTTTAAATCTGCAAACGTTGTTTGATTAGTTAGTTCTTGCTCTTTAAATACTAATAATCGTAGAATTTCAAAATTGAACATTTACTGACTTATGGGTTTTTTAGGGACTTAGCATATTTGCTCACTAATATTCTCTATTTTTACAATATCCTTTTTATTATATTATTATTATTTTAGAAATATTTATGCATTCTGTCTTTCAGTTGTGTTAATAAAAATAAACAGTATTACTGGTGAGGTAGCTCATCATAAAATTTGTGGTGGTGTTTGGGTAAACTATATTATAAAAATTGTCTTCATATTTTACAGCCGTTATTTTTCTTCTTTCTTGATAAAGTTGTTCCAAATTCCATACTATTCACATTTTTATTTATTTTTTGATTTAATTTTCCATTTATTTATTTATTTGTATTGTTCCATTTACAAGAAACTTAATAACTGATCTGAATAGTAACTGCAGTATTAAACTAATTAACGAGTGAGACAAAAAAAAAAAATTAATGCATGTATAATTAAATCACAATATAAATTTACATATAATATATAAAAAAAATCAAGAAAATGAAAAAAAAATTAATCATAAAAATTTTCATAAGTTGTGCTTTAAATTGTCGTGCGTTACTTAATACCTGACAACTATAGGGAATCGAGTTCCAGAGTAATGTTTCGAATGTATAGAAATGCCGTTTAGAGATTAAGCTCCTGTACCCAGAAGATCGTAATCTTTTACCTCTGCAGTTTTCCGCGAAATACAATCTGTTATAAAGATGTTTAGGCTGGTGCGTGTATATTATCCTGTGCATTAGAACTAAAACTTTCAATTTGGGAAGATAATCAACAGAAATTTAATACAATTGGAACGAAAATACTGACATTCTAGAACGTCTGTTCAAACCATATTTCTTTTTCTCCGTGACCCCTAGGCTTTCCACAAAGCATATATTGCTTTGTTTCAGTTTCTTTAATCAATTTGATATTTCAAGCTAAGTAGATGATTAATCGGCTGTAGCTTCCTCCATATGATTTTTTTTGATTTTGTGTAGTGGTGAAGATCCTTGCTAATTGGTGGTGATCTTTACTTTAGCATTGTAATTTTTTCCCAGTATGTGGCGTGTTTTTCCTGATCATTCGTCTGATGTTTGTCAACATCGCCAGAGGTGTGCGAGAAGGGTCAGGGAGCTTTTTCTTTATTTTTTTTAGATGGAGTTGCCTGGAGGGAAGAAGTTGAAGCCTTTTTTTATTATTAAACATTCGAAACCACAATTAAATTTTTTCTTCGTCATGTCCTTTGCTGTGGTTCGAACCTGGGTCGTTTGTGTTGTTATGCGTGCGCTCTAACCACTACACCACGGTACCACGATATACGTTAACGAATAATGTTCTTGTAGGCAATATTTAACCTATTTTTACTAATAGAATCACAACTAGACAAAAGCTCACATCCATACAGTAAAGTGGGAATTAAACACTTTTTTGCCAGTAGAAATCTAATCTTAATTAGAGTGCAGTACTGAGACGCCCACATAGCTCGTAGCAAAAGAACGTCCACATAGAAAAAGAACGTCTACAAGCATAATTGACGTGATCAGACCAAGTAAAAAAAATATTGAAATAAATACCAAAATTCTTGGCAGATATCACTATTCCAGTTTTCTGATTATTTATAGTCACATCAATTGTGTAAGCCTCCTCTGAATCGCAATGCATTTAGATTTTCCAGGGTATATCGCCAAACAATTTGCAGAAGCCCATGTATACATCTGATGCAACTGCCGAGCCAGTGAATCTATGCAAGGTGTTGTCAACTAGTCTTTGCAAGTAGTATACAGCTGCATACATTCTAATATTGAGTCCGTGAGTATTGTTGAGAGGTAATTGGAATACATCCAAAGTAATAAAGGGCATATTATAGAACTCTGTGGAACTTCCCTTGATTCAATGAGAGCTCTAGATTTTCCACTATAAGCTTCAGTGTATTGATATCTCTTACAGAGATATGTCGATAATAACTTTGTAGCAGAAAAGGAGAGGTTGAAGAAATGTCTTAATTTGTAACGAAGATTACTGTGTTCCAGAGTAAAAGCATTAGAGTGATCAAGCAGTACCAAAAAGGCGGTATTACCATTATCCACATGTCTTCGAATATCCTCAGCAACTTCAACTAGCGCCGTTATGCATCCCTGACGTCTTCTAAAACAGGACTGACTTTGCGTCGGCATGTTGTTAAGTCCCAAAAAACAAGATATTTGTCTGTGCACAATTCTCTCAAATTCTCTCAATTCTTTCTCTCTTTAGATAGAAATGGCAAAGTAGAGATCGGTCTATTATCAGAACTGATCTTGAGCATAGGTACAATTATAGCTATTTTCCAGTTCGTGGGAAATTGACTACTCGTAAGAATTTTATTTAAACAAAAGTATTATACGGAAGCAATGTAGGAGAAACTTTGGGTTAATGCCATCCGCACCAACAGAATTAGATTTAACAATAAACTAGCTAGTACATCATATTCCTCCACAGATTCAAAAGAAAAACCGACTCAGTGTTATTATTGGGACGATTATCATCATAATGTGGATTAATTTCAACTAGCGGGATGTTTAAAAACTTCTCATTCATAACATCTGCATCAATTAGGCAAGGTCCATGTGCAGAAGTTTTACGAGTATCAATTTCGCGTATGGTTTGCAATGTCTTCTTACAGCTGTGCGCCGAACAAAATTGTTCTGCATAATAGTTTGATTTCGCTTTTTCTATCAGTTTATTAGCTTTTCTTTTCTTCTTTTCTTTTCTTTTTCAAGGAACGATAAACCTCACGCAATTCAATGATTTTAAATCGCTTCCATCTGTTGTACGCAATATCTCTCTCAATAATGGATTCCTTTATTTCAGTTGAAAACCAGGGTTTTTGATGCCTGCTGATTATTTTATTTTTAAGGAGTACCACTAAATCAAATAAGTTGTTGACGTGATGCTCTAAAAAAGTTATCTGATCATCCATCAAATTTAGAAAATATATGTTACCCCATTCAATTCCAGAAAGTTTGCCTTCAAGTAATCTGAAGTCCATATTTTTGATATCCCGAAACACGATTCTTCGAGCCGGTGTTATTAACTGGAAATTGTAAGTCATAAAAATAAGATCGTGTTTGGAGATTTTCGTTAGAAGCTTACGGTCAACTCGCATCAACTCAAAAAACTTGTGAACGTTGGTTAGCGCGATTCAAAGGTGATGATTTCGACACAGAAGATAAAGAGAGGCCTGGTCAGCCGAAAAAGTTTGTAGATGTAGAAGTGGAAGCATTACTCGACAAAGATTGTTGTCAAACGCAAGAAGAACTTGCATTATTATTGGGAGACACACAACAAGCCATTTCCCTACGTTTAAAAGCGTTGTGATTCACTCAAAAGCAAGGAGATCGGGTCCCATATGAATTGAAGCCGAGAGACGTTCAAACACGATTTTGCATGTCGGAAATTATGCTTGAACGCTACAAATAGAAATTATTTTTGCATCGTATTGTTACTGGTGATGAAAAATACATACATTACGACCAACCAGCCAAAACAATGCCGAAGCCGAATATCCATGACGCCAAGGTAATGCTCTGTATTTGGCGGGATCAGAAGGGTGTTTTGTATTATGAGCTGTTGAAATCGGGTCAGACGATCACAGGGGTCCTGTACTGATCACAATTGCTTTGTTTGAAGAGAGAAATCAACGAAAAACGACCAGAATATTCGACCAGACACGAGGCCATAATCATTCATCATGACAAAGCTCGGCCACAGGTTGCAAGACCGGACAAAAACAGTGGATGGGATGTTTCGCCCCACCCGCCTTATATTCCAAACCCTGTCCCTTCTGCCTACCATTTGTTTCGATCGATGCAGAACGCCCTTACTGGAATATGCTTCACTTTAGAACAAGGTATCAGAAATTGGCATGATTCATTCTTTACCTCAAAACCGAAGCAGTTCTTTTGGCTCGGAATCCATATGTTACCAAAAAGATGAGAAAAAGTAGTGGCTAACGATGGACAATACTTTGAATAATGTATCAATTCATTTTGTTATTATATCAAATGCATTTTTCAAGCCAAAAAGTCGACTTTATTAACTTGGGTATACTTTATTAACTTCGGTACTGACTTCAATGGAAAGATATTCAACCCTATTAGGAGGACTGGTACTTCCAGCATTATCAAAAACACTGTTATCTGTCGATGTACATTTAATGTTAAATGTTATGCCACTTTTAATATATATTGTAACACCACTATACCCGTCTTCTCTATGAACTCTGCGCAAATTGTATCCATTAGTTAAACCATGTTTCAGATTCGCAGTCATTTTTGAATTCTTAAAAATATACCAAAATTCCTCAATCTTTCTCCCCAAACTCTGGGCATTAATATGACATATTGTGATACCACTCCTCTGTTTAGCCATAATATTTAACACATTCGCAACACTTTCTCTGGATTGCATTCTATTAGAGCTCATTAATTTATTTTATAGCTGTAACCCATACACAGTTAAGCACCGTAAAAAAGTTGTCATGCAAAAAAATTAGTATACTATAATTTTTCAACAGTTCATAAAAAATAGATAAACAAATATATAACAATAAATTCATTTAAAATGACAAAAAAAAAAACAATTTAAAGTTCAAATTATAATAAAAAATTTCAATGGGAAAAATACTACATAGAGCATCAAACATAGTAATATTGATGGTTAGCGCCAGGATTCCGATTCTCGAAATAAATCGTGTAAATACTCAATCTCCTCCACTAGTACTGCATTACTATCGGCTGTTATTTTAATGTATGTTTTTGTTTTTTCAGTTTAACAGCAGCATCAATAATGTTAAAATTAGCCGACGTTAAGTTTTCGTTCACAACAAATTTGTTTTCAGATTTTTCCCTGATGTCCTTTAGACAGAAATAGAAACCATTGTGTTGCTTATTATGATTAGACAAGGATTTTAAGAAAAAATTCTTATGATAGGGAGACCACATCTTCACGATTATAACTGCGTCTTTAGTATCCCTTTTATTGTTTTTTTTTTTACTCAAGTTGCCTATGCGATAAATCGATTTAACATCGGAAACAGATATATTAATTGTCTTACAAATTTTTTCAAATATTAAATTTAAATTCTTCCTTCTTCATACCTTTCTTATATGGTATTTCGTTTATTCTCAACTCACACGTCACGGTTTTATTTTCCTGTTATCTTATTTTGCTTTTCAAAGTCTTTATTTCATTCTGCATATTACCAATACTATCGGAATCTGTTTCTACTTTTTTAACACTTTCGCTAACGTTATGTATTTGTTGCTTGATTGCGTCAAAACTATTCTCGATTAGACTGAGAAGTTCAGATTTATATTTACTTAATTTATTGTCCACCATTAGCTCAATTTCCTTCGTAAATTTATCGAAACTATCTTCAATAATGTTAAAAGTTTTAAACGGCGAATAAATAAAATGAGTATGATTATTTCTCAAAGGTTTTTGTAATATTCTGTTAGTGACAGAATTTATTTCACTTTTCAATGTGGACATGGCATCATGGAATGCGGAATTTTCTAGATCATTAACTTCCTGCATTTTTTTCTCTATAGATACACTGTTTTTATTTATTTTACTTCTACGTATGGAAGTACTAGATTAAGCTCCTAACTAGGCATTAAAAGAGCTTTTAAGTATACAATATTTGTTATAATTAAACAGTATTTGTTAATATTTAATTATCTTATTCAATTTTTTATTTTATTATATATTTTATCCTTTATTATTGTAATTATTAATTGAACTTTAAAAATTAAGCAACCGGTATGAGGGTTAAAAATTATAACACAGCTCGATGTAAACAGCCCTTACTGAAAACATTATTGTAATGGTAGCAAAGTTGATAGTTGTAATTTTATTTAGTCCACTTTTCCGTTTATAACTTATGGATAATGTAGTTATTGTAATATTTCTTTTTCTCTGTTTAGCTTATATCGTTTTTCTGTTTGATTATGTTTCACTCCGTATGTTATTGCTCGTACTCCTAATTTTTGCTTTGTTGTATTTTAAAACACTTTTGGCGCGAAAGAAATTTAGTTGTTTTTGTAATTGTTTATTTTTATTCTATATTTTTTAATGTTTTGTTATTGTTTCGTTTTATTCATTCATTTTCAATGTTTTGATTTTGATTTTATAAAATCAGTATAAACGCTAATAAAATTTACATATCGAGCACTAAATCATGAACAGTCAAACTCAAGATTTATCAAAATCGCTTTTTTTCATAAACCAACACACAGATCTAAAATCTAACGACTACGAAAATTTCGTTTGGATCATTGTCTTCCCTACATGAGAAATTATTCACACTTATCGTGATTTGCGAGTCGTAGTCGTTTTTTCGACATTTTTGTAGTAGATTAAAGAAAAATTTTGTTTGTTTTGTTTAATCTAGTACAAAAATGCCGAAATACGACAAGAAATACGCCAACCGCGATAAGGGCCATTGTTATGACTGTTTTTATGTTCCCTGTGCCTCTTGTACATTATCAACTAAAGACTACTATTTTTAGTTGTGACAGTGAGATTATGAGTCATTGAACAGTTTTATTTACATATAAATATAAATATAAATATAAATATAAATATAAATATAAATATAAATATAAATATAAATATAAATAAATAATATAAATATAAATATAAATATAAATATAAATATAAATATAAATATAAATATAAATATAAATATAAATAAAATATAAATATAAATATAAATATAAATATAAATATAAATATAAATATAAATATAAATATAAATATAAATATAAATATAAATATAAATATAAATATAAATATAAATATAAATATAAATATAAATATAAATATAAATATAAATATAAATATAAATATAAATATAAATATAAATATAAATATAAATATAAATATATATAAATATAAATATAAATATAAATATAAATATAAATATAAATATAAATATAAATATAAATATAAATATAAATATAAATATAAATATAAATATAAATATAAATATAAATATAAATATAAATATAAATATAAATATAAATATAAATATAAATATAAATATAAATATAAATATAAATATAAATATAAATATAAATATAAATATAAATATAAATATAAATATAAATATAAATATAAATATAAATATAAATATAAATATAAATATAAATATAAATATAAATATAAATATAAATATAAATATAAATATAAATATAAATATAAATATAAATATAAATATAAATATAAATATAAATATAAATATAAATATAAATATAAATATAAATATAAATATAAATATAAATATAAATATAAATATAAATATAAATATAAATATAAATATAAATATAAATATAAATATAAATATAAATATAAATATAAATATAAATATAAATATAAATATAAATATAAATATAAATATAAATATAAATATAAATATAAATATAAATATAAATATAAATATAAATATAAATATAAATATAAATATAAATATAAATATAAATATAAATATAAATATAAATATAAATATAAATATAAATATAAATATAAATATAAATATAAATATAAATATAAATATAAATATAAATATAAATATAAATATAAATATAAATATAAATATAAATATAAATATAAATATAAATATAAATATAAATATAAATATAAATATAAATATAAATATAAATATATATAAATATAAATATAAATATAAATATAAATATAAATATAAATATAAATATAAATATAAATATAAATATAAATATAAATATAAATATAAATATAAATATAAATATAAATATAAATATAAATATAAATATAAATATAAATATAAATATAAATATAAATATAAATATAAATATAAATATAAATATAAATATAAATATAAATATAAATATAAATATAAATATAAATATAAATATAAATATAAATATAAATATAAATATAAATATAAATATAAATATAAATATAAATATAAATATAAATATAAATATAAATATAAATATAAATATAAATATAAATATAAATATAAATATAAATATAAATATAAATATAAATATAAATATAAATATAAATATAAATATAAATATAAATATAAATATAAATATAAATATAAATATAAATATAAATATAAATATAAATATAAATATAAATATAAATATAAATATAAATATAAATATAAATATAAATATAAATATAAATATAAATATAAATATAAATATAAATATAAATATAAATATAAATATAAATATAAATATAAATATAAATATAAATATAAATATAAATATAAATATAAATATAAATATAAATATAAATATAAATATAAATATAAATATAAATATAAATATAAATATAAATATAAATATAAATATAAATATAAATATAAATATAAATATAAATATAAATATAAATATAAATATAAATATAAATATAAATATAAATATAAATATAAATATAAATATAAATATAAATATAAATATAAATATAAATATAAATATAAATATAAATATAAATATAAATATAAATATAAATATAAATATAAATATAAATATAAATATAAATATAAATATAAATATAAATATAAATATAAATATAAATATAAATATAAATATAAATATAAATATAAATATAAATATAAATATAAATATAAATATAAATATAAATATAAATATAAATATAAATATAAATATAAATATAAATATAAATATAAATATAAATATAAATATAAATATAAATATAAATATAAATATAAATATAAATATAAATATAAATATAAATATAAATATAAATATAAATATAAATATAAATATAAATATAAATATAAATATAAATATAAATATAAATATAAATATAAATATAAATATAAATATAAATATAAATATAAATATAAATATAAATATAAATATAAATATAAATATAAATATAAATATAAATATAAATATAAATATAAATATAAATATAAATATAAATATAAATATAAATATAAATATAAATATAAATATAAATATAAATATAAATATAAATATAAATATAAATATAAATATAAATATAAATATAAATATAAATATAAATATAAATATAAATATAAATATAAATATAAATATAAATATAAATATAAATATAAATATAAATATAAATATAAATATAAATATAAATATAAATATAAATATAAATATAAATATAAATATAAATATAAATATAAATATAAATATAAATATAAATATAAATATAAATATAAATATAAATATAAATATAAATATAAATATAAATATAAATATAAATATAAATATAAATATAATATAAATATAAATATAAATATAAATATAAATATAAATATAAATATAAATATAAATATAAATATAAATATAAATATAAATATAAATATAAATATAAATATAAATATAAATATAAATATAAATATAAATATAAATATAAATATAAATATAAATATAAATATAAATATAAATATAAATATAAATATAAATATAAATATAAATATAAATATAAATATAAATATAAATATAAATATAAATATAAATATAAATATAAATATAAATATAAATATAAATATAAATATAAATATAAATATAAATATAAATATAAATATAAATATAAATATAAATATAAATATAAATATAAATATAAATATAAATATAAATATAAATATAAATATAAATATAAATATAAATATAAATATAAATATAAATATAAATATAAATATAAATATAAATATAAATATAAATATAAATATAAATATAAATATAAATATAAATATAAATATAAATATAAATATAAATATAAATATAAATATAAATATAAATATAAATATAAATATAAATATAAATATAAATATAAATATAAATATAAATATAAATATAAATATAAATATAAATATAAATATAAATATAAATATAAATATAAATATAAATATAATATAAATATAAATATAAATATAAATATAAATATAAATATAAATATAAATATAAATATAAATATAAATATAAATATAAATATAAATATAAATATAAATATAAATATAAATATAAATATAAATATAAATATAAATATAAATATAAATATAAATATAAATATAAATATAAATATAAATATAAATATAAATATAAATATAAATATAAATATAAATATAAATATAAATATAAATATAAATATAAATATAAATATAAATATAAATATAAATATAAATATAAATATAAATATAAATATAAATATAAATATAAATATAAATATAAATATAAATATAAATATAAATATAAATATAAATATAAATATAAATATAAATATAAATATAAATATAAATATAAATATAAATATAAATATAAATATAAATATAAATATAAATATAAATATAAATATAAATATAAATATAAATATAAATATAAATATAAATATAAATATAAATATAAATATAAATATAAATATAAATATAAATATAAATATAAATATAAATATAAATATAAATATAAATATAAATATAAATATAAATATAAATATAAATATAAATATAAATATAAATATAAATATAAATATAAATATAAATATAAATATAAATATAAATATAAATATAAATATAAATATAAATATAAATATAAATATAAATATAAATATAAATATAAATATAAATATAAATATAAATATAAATATAAATATAAATATAAATATAAATATAAATATAAATATAAATATAAATATAAATATAAATATAAATATAAATATAAATATAAATATAAATATAAATATAAATATAAATATAAATATAAATATAAATATAAATATAAATATAAATATAAATATAAATATAAATATAAATATAAATATAAATATAAATATAAATATAAATATAAATATAAATATAAATATAAATATAAATATAAATATAAATATAAATATAAATATAAATATAAATATAAATATAAATATAAATATAAATATAAATATAAATATAAATA
Source organism: Wohlfahrtia magnifica (assembly GCA_023159175.1). NCBI lineage: Eukaryota > Metazoa > Arthropoda > Insecta > Diptera > Sarcophagidae > Wohlfahrtia > Wohlfahrtia magnifica. Next base: position 715,430 of record JAKWBJ010000022.1, on the reverse strand, counting down.
TAAATATAAATATAAATATAAATATAAATATAAATATAAATATAAATATAAATATAAATATAAATATAAATATAAATATAAATATAAATATAAATATAAATATAAATATAAATATAAATATAAATATAAATATAAATATAAATATAAATATAAATATAAATATAAATATAAATATAAATATAAATATAAATATAAATATAAATATAAATATAAATATAAATATAAATATAAATATAAATATAAATATAAATATAAATATAAATATAAATATAAATATAAATATAAATATAAATATAAATATAAATATAAATATAAATATAAATATAAATATAAATATAAATATAAATATAAATATAAATATAAATATAAATATAAATATAAATATAAATATAAATATAAATATAAATATAAATATAAATATAAATATAAATATAAATATAAATATAAATATAAATATAAATATAAATATAAATATAAATATAAATATAAATATAAATATAAATATAAATATAAATATAAATATAAATATAAATATAAATATAAATATAAATATAAATATAAATATAAATATAAATATAAATATAAATATAAATATAAATATAAATATAAAATATAAATATAAATATAAATATAAATATAAATATAAATATAAATATAAATATAAATATAAATATAAATATAAATATAAATATAAATATAAATATAAATATAAATATAAATATAAATATAAATATAAATATAAATATAAATATAAATATAAATATAAATATAAATATAAATATAAATATAAATATAAATAATAAATATAAATATAAATATAAATATAAATATAAATATAAATATAAATATAAATATAAATATAAATATAAATATAAATATAAATATAAATATAAAATATAAATATAAATATAAATATAAATATAAATATAAATATAAATATAAATATAAATATAAATATAAATATAAATATAAAATATAAATATAAATATAAATATAAATATAAATATAAATATAAATATAAATATAAATATAAATATAAATATAAATATAAATATAAATATAAATATAGATATAAATATAAATAAATATAAATATATATATATATATATATATATATATATATATATATATATATATATATTATAAATAAATATATATATATATATATATATATAAATATATAAATATAATAAATATATATATAATAAATATATATATATAAATATATATATATATATATATATATATTATATATATTATATAGTCCAATTTGCCAGTTACATACATATGTATTCAAGATTCTTAAAAATTAATTTACAATTTATAAATTATAATTCAAATATACATATAAACAAGAAAATAGAAAAAAGATTTACATGTTTTGCAAATACAAAAGGAAGGTTATATTTACTATAAATTTAATTAAATTCGGTTAATAAAAAGTTTCTATACTTTAGAGCACATTTCAAATATTTTACTAAGTTTCACAAGTCTTCTTCTTTCTGGCCATCCAATATGTTAATTATTTCATTTTCCGCTAGGTAATATTTGTGAAAAATGGCATATCTGAACTCTCGTAAGATGGACAGATGCCACGAAAATGTTTAAATGTTTCATGTTCCCACGAATTGTACAATGTACAAGTCATATCTTTGTTGTGTGACTTACAGTTTGTGAAAGTAATAAAAGAAATAAAAATTGCGTAAAAAACAAAATATTAAAATTCATTGTCTTTTACAAATTTATTTTTGAAAGAAGATGTGTGATTTAATGTTTTACTATTGCATTTTTAGAGAAAGTATTCGCATAATCAATAATAATAAACAGAAGTGAAATATAAATAAAAACAGAACAAATAATTATTAATTAATTAATAGAATAAAACTTCTTTGTATATCATATCTCTTTTGTCATACAAACAAGGATTTTGATGAAACAATTTTATTATTTTCTCGTTGAAATTCTATTAAAAAAAGTATATAAAAGAATATTCATATTTAATTTTAAACATTTACTTACCTCCATTTTCTAATAACATATAATCTTTTTGCAAATGTTTACTTTTTCCCTCTTTTTTCTTTGTTTACATTTGTTGTCTTTTGCAACCAACTTCACTATTTAACGCTCTGTCAAAATTGGATTTTCTAATTGCAAATATTTGCCTCCGCGTTGCCGCCGCGTTATTTCGGGATTCTCCATACAAATTGTATGGGCATGAGAAACTTTGACAGATAAAAAACGCTTGCCACTCATTTAGGGATGGCAGTAACTCTTCCATCCAAAAAATAACGCAGTAGATTTCAGATAATTAGTACGGTAATCTATTTTGTGTATATTTGAACATTATTCTACTTAAATGTTTGAAATGAATAGCAAAGGTAAAGGGTCCGCCATCTAAAGTTTTATAACTCAATAATATATTGCTTAGGTCCTCCGATAACGAATAGTTCAAGAAGCCGATAGTAGAGTCCCTTAAAATAATACTAGGACTTCGACCGAAACTGATTAATAATTCCTCATTAACATTGTAAAATTTTGCAACATTACATTTTTGCGATCTATAAAACGTTGTCAATTTCAAAGGCTTTCCATTGATTTTACAGTTTTCTATTGATAGAGTTATAGTTTCTACAAAATCTTTACTGCTACACATTTCTACATTGAATTGATAACAATCTAGTTTATAAAGTGATGTTCCGCCATAGCTGTCAGATCTGCAACAATGTAACACATTATAGCCAGGAATGTTATAAATTTGAACAATATTAGATGAATGCCATGTCTCCTGAACTGCTATAATACTGGGTAGATATTGAAATTTAGAAATCATTGCCCTAAATTTATTAAATTTTCATATTTACAGAAACAATATTAAACATCGAGTATTTTATTATATTTAACAAATTATTAAAATACTTAGTATTAAAAAATTATGATTTTCCATGCGATTTAAAAGTAAAAATTTATAGATTTAACAATGCATTATATATATATATATATATATATATATATATATATATATATATATATATATATATATTATATATATATATATATATATATATATATATATATATATATATATATATATATATATATATATATTAAGGTGTCAAACACGAAGCATCTCCATCATCCTGCTCAATCAGATTTCTGCGGCTCTTAAATCCATTTGTTGTAGCTTTAATCAGTATATTATCAACTTCTTGTTAATCTTGGCTTTGAAATTTCACTACTTTTTACGTATATTTTCCCATTATATGTATAAGCAGAACGGTAGCCAACAGTGTTAAAGTTTCAGCATATTTATAAACATTTAAAGTCTCTTTACTAAGAAAGTCATTAATAAATATTGGTTCTTCTTTCTCTTTTAGCTTTTGCTTTACTTGCATTAATTTAATTTTAGATTTAATAGATTCAAATTTGACAACCATTGTTAATTTATTATTTCCATTAGAATTTTTATTTTTAATCAAAAAATATGCATTTGCAATTTCATTCTCTCCTAGACTTATTCTTTCATCTTTAGATATTTCTAACAGTTTATCAACCGCTTTTGTACCATCCTCAGCTTTTCCTTTTTTCAAAGTATTAATTTTCTTTTTATTTTCCGCTACACCCTGTATAATTTCATCAAATTGTTTTGACGTAAATATCAACGACTCTTGCAGCTGATTATTATTGGCACAAAGTTGTTTTTTTATTTCATTTAATTCTGTTTTTACTCTTTCACCACCTTCGTTACAATCAATACACACATACTCTTCACTCTCATTGTTTAATAAATGCTTAAACTGTCGCCTGTTTTTACCTGTGCATAGTGGATGGTAATTTATTTTTACATTTATCGCATTGTATAATCATCAGTCTCTTTTTAATCTCCATTCTACACTTAACACAAATTATCTTCATATTTACTGCGCTGCGACGTTTTTTACATGCCATACTTCAATTAATTAATATTCTATACACTTTAAATTTAAAAAAAATTTTATGAATTTAAACTTTAATGAAGCCGACTTTTTTAAAAAAAAAATACTTTTGTGCAGATGCAATAACTTTGACGTCTTAACTTAAGGGTTGCCAACTCTTTTTATAGAAAAGAAAAGACTTTGTCGTTAGCATAGAGTAAACGTTGGATGTTCCAAACATTCATGTAAATCATTAATATATAAAGCAATAAGCATAGTAAGTATAAACTCGGCTCATGAGCAGAATTTTCTTTGGTTCGCTAGTTTTATGAGTCGTGATCATGAGTCATTACTTCGTATGTGTATATGTTTTGTGTGCAGCGACCATAAGTAAAAAATAATTGCTAGTTTTCGACTCGTTTTGATGCTTTTCGACCCGGTTTGCGTTCCAAATTTTATTTTTAAATTCTTTTGTTTCTTCCCTCGAGTGGTATTTTAAATACTTTTAAAATTCGACTCTCAAAAAGAATCGTTCTTTACGAACGAATTCAATTCGAGTACTCTTCGTACTCTGGCAAAAAGTAACGGGGACAGTAAGCACCTCTGCTTAACACCTGACTATATTTGAAAATATTCTGAAAAATCTGCACCAGTCCTGATAAACTGACAAACGCTGCTTTAAAATCGGCAAATAATGCATAGACTTCTGATAGCGTTATGCTCACTATAGCCAATAAATTATAAATATTGTTACGAAAATAAGATTGGGAACCTCTGCGTTTTTTACTTCGCTAAAATATATAAACAAAAGCTGCAAACTATACATGATGTTTACAAATAGCCAGAATCGACAACAACAAGCATCATTAGCAGAGATAAAGTAAATAAAAATAACACAGCAATAGCAACAACAAACTAACAGCAAAGAAAACAAGTAACAGACAATAAACAAGCAACAACAAACACTAAAAGCTGAAAGAGGTAGATGGTTACATACGCATGGCTACAAAAGAACTAAAAAGAAATTAAAAGTAGAATCTACCTGAAATATTGAGAGGTTCGAGAGCTTTCGATGTATTGTTTACTCGGCCATATAAAAAGCACATCGATGCGAACAATAATCAGTTTAAGTAAAGCACAATGTATACAGTGTGGACACCAATGACAGCTCAAAAAGCGAAAATCAGCTGTTTTTTTTTTGTCTACAACAATTTACAACTCAGCTGGAGTAAAAGAGAAAGCAACATTATTTTCCGTAGGAAAATAAAGCAGTGCGAAAAGCACAAAATATATATGCTTTTTCGTATGTGTATGCAAAAAAAGAAGTAAATAAATATAAAAATTATTGTAGTAAAATTGAATTTGTTGTGTTTTTTTTAGATTGCATATAAAAAATTTGCTGTTTTATTTAATGATGAATGAATTTGCAACTAATAAAGGTAAGTAAAAAATGTGGAATAAAATTTAATATTATTTTTAACCAAAAACATTGTTTTTTATGTGCCACATCTGGAATCGTGAATCTTGTTTGCCGGGCTTGGATAAATATAATGAACTTATTTTCAATGAGTCCTAAATCAACAAACAACAAAGAAATTAAAAAACAGTTATTCATGAATATTTTATTTATAGAAGGCTGAAATAAAATAAATAATAACAAACATACATAAAAATATACATTAAACAATTTTAAAAAAACCTATTAGTTTCTAAGATTGCATTTTTAGTTATAAGTAGAATTTTACAGAAATAAAGACGAAATTTAAACTATAACATTTTTTTCTTTAAATATTTCAAGGAATACCTGTGTTAGTATAAAATCTTAATACTGTTTTTTTTTTTTGTTAAGACTTATGAAAAGAATTTCAAATTTTTGAAATATATGTAATGAATGCAAAAAGATGTAAAACAAGTAGGTAACATAAATCGAAATTAGTTTTACCACGAAATTAGGAAAGGCAAAGGATTTTTATAATTACAAACAAATAGAACAATGAATTTTTTATACAATAAATTGCAGTTTATAGAAAATATTTCAAACTTTCTAATAGTGGTTTTAATAAAGCATTCTGAACTATTTATAAGAAGCAAAACTATTTTAAATAAAATATCCTTTACAATTTGCGATCAATATTTCGGAATATCTTTAACAATTTTAATAAGATTTTTCAATAATTCTTGAAATACATATTGAAATATAAATCTACTTTTATTGTTATAAATTTAATAAAATATGCATACTTATTTTAAATGTGAAAATTTGACTTTAATTATATAAAAAATACACCACATTTCTTTCTTTTTTTCTTGTTTTTAAGTTTTATTAATACTTTTTAAATAATGCTTTTAAATTTGGCAATGGGCCATTAGTACTTTTGTATCTATCTTAGCTTTGTTTGTTTTATTCTAAACGTATATTTTTTAAAAAAGAACTTGAGTAAAACATTTATTTTGTAATTATAATTTAAGGCTATTTAACCATTGATGATGTTGCGTTGTCCTCTAGAGTTGCTGTCGGGCTATTGACTGTAGTAGTAGCCATTTAATTGAAAGAAGTGACTTTTTTTAAAATCTTCTAAAACGCCAGGCAAGGTTAAACAAAAGCCACGTCTTGCCGGTATTAAGGGAAAATCTGGCAAAGGATATTGATGTTCATTTGGCATTAATTGTTTGGCATTTTCGTTTGAATCTGCATTTAAAACAAAAGAAAGCAAAAAAATGAGTGTTTCTATGTTTGAACTAAATGTTAACATGTAATTAAATTACCTTGTCATTTGTTCTACAAACACCATTATCATTGCTAGCTATTGCAGAGCCATTGTTACCTATATCAGCTATTCTTAAAACTTGTGTTTGATGTTGTTATTTGTTAGAGTTAGGGCAAGTAGTTGTTGTTGATACGACATCATTAATAAACAATTTTTTTGATCTTGTACACGTTCATTCACTGTTTGAGAACTACCCTTACGAACACGTTCAATAAGACCCTTATAGAAAGTAGAGAATTGAACGCATTTTAACCCGTTGAAAAAATGCACAAAGCTCCTCGGAAATGAAACAATTTGATTTTATGTAGGATATTCTTATCCTATGGTCTAAAAATTGGGAAAGCTACAAAAAAAAACTTCAAAAGATTTACCTACATAACTTTAAGGATAGAGAACAAACAAAATCAAGTTAAATGTTTCAAATTCAAATTACTGGATATCTACAATGAAGTAATTACCTGAAGCAAATGCAAGTAAATCTGCATTTTGACGTACTATTATCATTTTAAACTTACAAAAGAGTGCTAAAGATTTGCTATTGTTGGTCATGTTGGCTTTTAACTAAAACAATTTTAGAGCCTTTAACTGTTGTTGTTGTCATACCGAGCCAACCGTTTATAGTTAAGGCTTTTCAGTTTTCGTTTTTGTTAATGGATGTCCACTGATTTAAATAGTACGTCTAAATGCTGACTTAATTACATTTACTCCAGATAAATGCTTGGTTTTATAGATCGACTTGAATTTGAAGTAGTTCATCTGTTTGTCGCGGTATTTTTTCTCATGGAGTTTTGCACTTCGTTGTATGTATTAATATGTACATATGCACTTACCTCGACATATACCGCGTCTTGTTGCAGGAAACATATTTATGAATTTTGTCTTCATCTTCCATTTTATGATGTGTTTCTTGATCCCTGAAAAACATTACATTATAATTATTTTTAAATCGTTTATAAGACATAATACTCACAAAGAAAACACTTTTTTAATAATTTAAAAGTATAAATATGATCATTATTTTACTCACTTTAATTCGTAAGCCACCTGCAAGAAATACCTGGAAAGAAAATTCAAAAATTATTGATAAAATACTTTAATTATTTTAAAAAACTTACAAGCACAAATTTTTTACCTCTGAAAAATTTTATTTATTGCGCCAGAATGCAAAAATAAAGCAAAATAAAAAATTTTACAACTCAGCTCGAAAGAAAGACATAGCTATATTATGTTAATATTTACTGTCTCGTGTATTCCTACTGAGTTGTAAAATTTGTTCCATGGTTGTTGTTATTTTTGTTGGTGTGTCCTCACTGTATACATTGTGAAGTAAAGTTAACTCAGCGAATGTGTTATTGGCGTGAAGAGAGTTTATAAGGAGTAAACTCGTAAAGCTAGTAGTGAAGTAAAAACGAGTTTAGTTGAGCTAACTCAGCAAAGAGAGTTAAGTGTGGATAACCTCTGGTTGAAAAGGTTGTGATCGAACCTATGTTATAACTACGATCGGGTTAGAAGATCTTTAGGAAGAAAGATCTGTCGAGTAATTGTTGTTGTTTACAAAGTTGTAAGCAGACAGAGTAATTAAGAATAAAAATTGTTATTGCCTGTTAAAAGATTACAAGCAGTGGTTCACATAACCGTGTTGAATAAAGGATTTTTAATAAAACCAAACACAGAATTTATTTTATTTTAACTACAATCTACGAACTCATAAATACACGTTTTTAAAAAGGTAAAAACGTAACAATTGTTGTCAGAAGTGGGATTGTAGTCCTTTAAAATAAAATAATAGAATGAAGTTCAGAGGCATTTACGTTGATAGGTATTGGATGATGAGGAAGAACCTGAGGTGAGTGCCCTTTCAGCTAAAATTAATACGGATACCTATGCACTGGTTGCCGCTATGATGGGAAAAATGCAACTACAAACCAAAATGCATTTGGCTGAGGTACGAAAAACTTCTAAAGCTGATAACGAAAAGCTGTTGGCGCAGGTAAAAGAGTCTTCTAAAGCTGTTTATGAAGAGCTTATGGCGAGTGCAAAAGAAATTTGTAAAGGTGATAACGTAATGCTTTTTGCGCAGGTAAAATAATCTGCTAAAGTTGATAATGAAAAACTGTTGGCGCAGGTACGGGAAACTTCTAGTGCCGATAATCAAAAGCTTTTGGATGAAGTTCGTGAAACTTCTAAAGCAACAACTGTTAATTTTCTGGCAAAAATTGAAAGAAATTTGAAGAAACATCGAATGCGACAACAGAGAAGCTGCAAGAAATCTATGAGGCGGTAATCAAAATGGTTGATGACGTCGACGCAAGAGTGACAAATCTAGAAAAGGCTGTTGACCAAAAATTTAATGTAATAGAAGAGAAAATAAATAGTCTACAGTGCCAGCAACCCGCACCAATGGTTTCCAGAAGTTTCTAGCAGAATAAAAACACCTTGCTTTGATGGGAACTCACCCCTTTCCGTATTTAAATTCAAATTCGAGACAGTTGCCAACAGAAATAGATGGGACGATCAAGAGAAGGCTCTATAATTAATTTTGGTGTTAAAAGGTGCTGCCAGTCAGCTGCAGAAACAACTACAATGACGTAATGGTGGCGCTACAGCGTCAATTTGGCGACGAGCACAAACGCGATTTATACCGCATGGAATTAATGTGCCGAAAACAGAGGGCTAATGAGCCACTTCACGCCTTTGCAATGGAAGTCGAGAGGTTGGTGCAGCTAACCTATCCAGAGGAAAATCACCCACTAGTAGATCATCTGAAGACCGAAACTTTCGTCAACGGCTTACGAGACCCTGATGTTAAACTAGCTGTAAGTGCAGCATAAAAGGCGACCTTTGCAGATACAGTGGCGTTCGCACTAGCTCAGGACACAGCTCGCACGATATCAAAGCCACAAATACACAAGATACGTAATCTAGAATTTGAGGAAGAGAAAGATGATGAGATCAACAAAATAGAGGTGGTGGTAAAGCGGCTCCCAGCTGAGCAGAATTCAAAATTGAAATGTTTTAACTGTGGAAAGAGCGGCCACTTCCAGAGAAACTGTGAAGCGCCGCGTAAAAGGTCCAGATCGGTTTCACCACCGGGAAATAATAAACGGGCCAACTACCATCGAACAACAAAAGAATCCCCGTTAAACTAAAACGAACTAGCACTAGGGGGCAAAAGCTAGCTCCCACAAGCGATAGCCCTACAATCTCCATATCAGTGATGCAGAAAAATAACAGCAACCTTACAGCGTGCGGGTACATTAATGGCAGACAATACACCTTCACTATAGACACCGTTGCGACACAGTCTATAATCAGACCCGATAAAGTGAAGGGAAAGTGTGAGGTACTCAACAATATCAGACAACGAACAGCTACTGGAGAATCTGCCACCGTCTACAGAATAATTTATGTGAAGTTGACTATAGCGAACATTACCGTAAGCCACATTTTTATTGTCGCCGATATTGTAGACGAGGTTGTCATTGGTGCTGACTTTATGATAGTGAGCTACTGGCAGTGCTGGAATGCATAAAACATTACCATAAGTACTTATATGGTCAACATTTTCTGCTAAGGACTGATCATTCCGCACTGAGATGGCTGCTGCAATTTAAGAACCCTGAAGGACAGTTGGCACGTTGGATTGAGCGCCTCCAGGCTTATGACTTTAGTATTGAACACCGATAAAACGTGGAAATGCTGATGCGTTCTCACGTCGGTCTTTTAATTTGGAATGTAAACATTGTGTGAAAGCTGAACGGAAGGAATCCATTCTTGATATCCGCAAACGAAGACTTGTCAGGAGCGCAAAGAGTGACCCAATATTGACCAAGATTATAGCCGCAAAAGAAGAGAACAGACGGCCCACTCGCAATGAAATATCAGCAGAAGGTCCCCTTACAAAAGCGTATTGGGCACTATGCGACAGTTTGAAATTTATTAACGGATGCTTATATCATCATTTGGAGAGTGCTGATGGTAAAACTTCATCCAAACTGATAGTAATGCCTTCCTTCAAGATGAATGAAGTTTTGAATGAGTTCCATAATGGACTTAGTGAAGGACATCTTGGGATAACGAAGACTGTGGAAAAGCTAAAACAACGTTTTTATTGGATTGGGTGTCAACAAACAGTGGCCGACTGCATAGTTATCTGCACACAGTGCCTGGCAGCTAAAGGTCCAGTAAGAAGTCGAGGTCACCTACAACAATGCATCTCGGGAGCCATATTTGAGCGGACAGACGTAGCAGGCCCTTTTCTTGTCAGCAATACCAGAAATCGTTATGCTCTCGTTATAATGGACTATTTCAGCAAGTGGCCGGAAGTGTATACTATACAAAAATCAGAAGGCAACTACGATTGTAAGTGTTTTTGTGAGTAACTGGCTATGTCGCTATGGTGTTCCGATAGAGTTACATTCCGACCAGGGAAGAAATTTCGAGTCTGGCATTTTCAAAGATATGAGTAAGCTATATGGCATAAAGAAGACTAGAACGACTCCGCTACACCCGCAACCGGACGCAATGGTAGAACGACTCAACCGAACTCTAGAGGAATATTTGCGAAGAGTGGTTATCGAGCAGCAAAAAGATTGAGGCGAACTCATTCAGAAATTTCTATTAGCCTACCGATCGGCTGTCCAAGATTCAACGTCTAGATCACCCGCCGAAATTCTTTTTGGAACTGAGTTAAAATTACCCGGTAACTTAGAGTATGGAGTCAACCCTACCGCGGAGAAAGAAGCCACTTACCTGGGGAAACAACAAGATTACAACGAGCTTCATGAATTCGTGCGCTCGCGAATAAAACTAACTAGCGATAGAATGAAAGCCAGGGCTTCTGCTTTATAATCCACAGCGGAAAACAGGACTATTTCCCAACTTACAGTCTAACTGGGATGGACCCTACAAGGTTATCAAGAGACTGAACGATGTAGTATACCGAATACAGAAACACAACAGCCCAAGAACTAAAATGAGTAGTAGTGCACATAGAACGATTAGCAAGTTACGGGAGAGGAAGTAATGAGCCTATTCGGGACGAACAGACTTAAGTTACGAAAATAAGATTGGGAACCTCTGCGTTTATTACTTCGCTTAAATAAATAAACAAAAGCTGCAAGAATCGACAACAACAAGTATTATTAGCAGAGATAAAGTAAATAAAAATAACACAGCAACAGCAACAACAAACTAACAGCAAAGAAAACAAGTAACAGACAATAAACAAGCAACAAAAAATAATAAAAGCTGAAAGAGGTAGATGTTTACATACGCATGGCTACAAAAGAAAGATCTGTAATTCTTGTTGTTTAAAAATTTGTAAACAGACAGAGTAATTAAGAATAAAAATTGTTATTGCCTGCAAAAAGATTACAAGCAGTGGTGCACATAACTGTGTTGAATAAAGGATTTTTAATTAAAACCAAACAAAAAGTAGTGATTTGTCGTCTGTGGCGTCAATACGTGTTTTGCTTGTCCGTCCTCGGTTTTTCTGTGTCAATAAATCTAAACAGTGCAATATTACAAAATAAAATATAACAATGATAAACAATAAAAGTACACAAAAGTGAACATCAAAAACCAATAACAGAACATATATGTATATACATACGTATACCAAAAGTCGCAACTCTTAACGAAACATTAGTTAAAAATAAAAAGTTAAAAAAATAAAAAGCAAAATATATTTTTACAAGAACAACATAAAATTATCAACCAACAAAAACTCAACGAAACAATTTTTTAAAAGAGAATTGTGGAACATAGACAAAAATGACCAACAATCCTAACGGAACATACAATAACAATATTAAAATAAATAAATAAAACAAGAAAATACAACATCATCAATAAGAACGAAAACAACAAAATATTAATAACAGAACAAATTATTGGAATGAAACAAACAACAAAACACTAACATAAAAAAATAAACACACACTTGACAATAACTAATGACTGCTAATGTAATGCCAATCCCCGAAAAGGGCGAGGCTAGTAACCCTGAGAACTACCGTCCAATAGCAGTTTGTTCCATACTCTCCAAGGTTATGGAGAGCATGATTAATCACCACCTTGTGGGAGATCTGGAATCCAACGATTTACTTAGCGATTGTCAGTACGGTTTTCGAAGGGCCGTTCTTCTGGTGACCTGCTGGCGTTGCTCTCGGAGAAGTGGAACAAGTCCATTCATGGTTTTGGCGAGAGTAAGGTTGTGGCTCTGGATATCTCAAAGGCATTTGATAGAGTTTGGCACGAGGCTCTCATTTCGAAACTTAATGCTTTTGGCGTCGGTGGTCACTTCTCTCGATTTATCGAGTTTTCTCAGAGATCGCTCTATAAGAGTGGTTATTGATGGGGTCTCATCCGACGAGTTTAGGGCAAACTCAGGGGTACCGCAAGGCTCTGTTCTTTCTCCTACTCTTTTTCTAATATTTCTTAACCACTTTCTTCTTCTCACTTCTAATCCTATCTACTCTTTTGCGGATGACAGCAACAGTTGTCACTCATATGCTTTTGATCGTAGACCGAGCCTTTTGGAGGTTGGGGTAAGAAGGATGAATATGAACGTCACACTCACAAGTGACCTGGTGAAGGTCTCCGAGTGGGGTCGTGCGAACAGGGTCGATTTTAATGCACGTAAGACTCAATGTTGTTTTTTAACACACAGGCGTGGTGGTGTGCTGTCATTTGTGTCAATGGGTAATATGGATATTGAGGCTTCAGATGCTCTTGATGTTCTGGGCATGAGAATTCACTGTGACGTTCGTTGGAATGATCACATATTTCAAGTGTCGAAAGAAGCATTCAAGTGCCTTGGTTTTTTGAGACGGTGCTATTTTGGAGCTTCTCGACCGCGTACAGGAGAGGGCGAAGATGCTCATAAATGACGGTAGGGTAGCCAACTCTATCGATTCATTGCAGCACCGTCGCAATGTAGCGTGTGTTTCATTGTTCTATCGGTACTATAACGGAATTTGTTCTATCGAAATTAAGGAATTAATTCCTAAAAATCATATAATTTTACGTAGTACTCGTATTTCTCGTAGAACGCATCCCTTTGTAGTTGATTGTCCAGTAAATCGCACAATGCATTATAGGGAGAATTCGTTCTTTGGTCGCACTGTTCGGTTGTGGAATAATCTTCCAGCGAAAGTATTTCGTGCCACTTACGATATGAGTAAATTTAAATCTAACGTCCATAAACACTACTCCCTCTGTGCTCCTTCCAATAACCTATTTTCCTAGAACCAGCACAATGCACTGCATGAGTAGGTGTCATCCCCTGGGTGCTGGTCTTATATAAAAAAAACCAAACACAGAATTTATTTTATTTTAACTACAATCTACGAACTAATACACGTTTTTAAAAAGGTAAAAACGTAACAGTATTATCCACCGTAGAATAATATTTACGAGATTCCGCTTGATACTCATATAGCACTTGGTTGAAGTTTTCCCAATCATGTAATCTTTCATTTAATATTCCCATGAATATTTTAACAGCACAGTTCATAAATGTTATACTTCTATAATTTGCAGGTTGACTAGGATCTCCTTTTTTTGCGATTGGAAGAACAACAGTTTTCGTAAAGGAACTCTCTACATCTTTATCATTAAACGCTTTATTGTAATTTGTTAACATTTTTCTACGGAATTCCTCTGTGGCTTTTATAAAGAATTCAAAAATGAATTCTTGATTTCATTCATAGTTATAGGTCTATCTATACTAATACTAACTTCTGTTTGTACGGGATTTAGCAGCTTTTCCAAATACTGCGGATTTTAATTCCAATTTGAAATTAAAGGTTTCGTATTTAATTCGACAATTTCCACCATTGCTTGCTATCTGTAACAATAGTAATGCTATTTGAAAGTTGTTGATAGTACTCAATTTTATAATCATTACAAACAATTTTATATTCTCTCTGTGCTTCAATGTACCTTGTTTTATCGTTTAAGCATTTAGTGTTTCTGAATATTTTTAGTAATTTAAAGCTTCCAAGCCATCCTGCATTGCATCTGGCATTAAACCATTGGTTTTTGGTTCAAAAGAAATCTTCTTTAATGTCTTCTCTAAGTTGTTTTAAATTAGTTTCTGTGCTTGCTATTGTTTACAAGTTTACACTAAGTCTTACTCCTAACTTTCCAGCGTAATTTGAAAGCAATGCAAGTTGTTTAACTTCTTTGTTTGTGCTTTGCATCTTTAGTCTCAGTACAATGGGTAAGTGGTCAGACCACACTTTGTCATCAACTATAAATTTCTCAGTATATTGTAGAAGTTCATGCGATGAGGCGTAAATATCACCGACGGAATCACCAACAGCACTGATGTATATTAACTCGCCTTCTTCATCTCCTTTTGTTCTACCATTCAAAATTAATACATTGTTCTCTGTGCAAAATTCTACAAAGTGCCGGGCCTTTTCTGTTTTCAGTTTTATCTTTAGATTTTCTTCTATCGAAACCCTCTCTTAAAGTGTCGATTAAGTCAATTATTTCCTGTTGAATTTTATAATATTTTCATTTTAAATAATTCATTTATGTTCTTAAAATCAGAATCCCAACAAATAGATCTACGGTCTATTAGATATAAAGGTTGTAGCTTTTAGATAGAATTTTAACAAGATAACATTTAAATTATTTCTCCAAGTAAATGCTAATTCTGAAAGTTTTCTTCTTATGCCACATATACAACTGTTTATTGCTCGCCTAAATCTATTATTTCTTCTTGCCGCATCAAAATGCAGATCGAACTCTGCAAAATACTTTCTGACTTTACTGACTTTTTTCTTCCCCAATATGCGTTTCAATTAATACAAAGATAACTGAGTTCTTTATATAGTTAAAAAGACGGAAGTATTTTATTAAATCCTATGATCAACTCTATTAAAGGCCTTTCTAAAGCCAGTATAAATAACATCAGTTTGAGCACCCGCAATAAAGCCCATAAAAACCTACGTAGTAAATTCAAGATGGTTTGTTACTTTCGACCTACGCTTTAAAAACAAAATTTCCTATAATTCACCTGAATAACATTTTTTTGTATTTGCAACAGTTTTGGAGTTATTCATAACTTAGTTGCGAAAAATTGTTTTCTTCGTGCAAAATTAGAGCAAATTTTTTTTAGTCATAAAAAATTTTTCTTAATAAAAATTTAATTTTGAATATAATTAGCAATATCCAACCGATTTTCATGATTTATAGCTTATTTTATTCTCAACATTAAGCTTTAATTCAAGTGCTTAACATGTAAAATTTTTTATGACTTTTTGAAAAATAAAAAATTGTTATAATTTGGCCGAAAAAAATAATTGTTCGCAACTAAGTTATGAATAACTTCGAAACTGTTAAAAATACAAGATAATGTTATGTAGGTGATTTATAGGAAATTTTGTTCCTAAGCATTTGCTGGTACTTGCGTTAAAAAGTTGTGATTAAATATATTGACATAACTTCCATATTTTGGACGAAAAATTTGCCACGAAATAAAATAAAATTTGAGCACGATGGAAAAAACTGAAAACGGATTTGAATTCAGCGCATCAAAATCTTTATATTCCATACAGCTTTATATGAAGGCTTTATTGCTATAGAACAGTGTAATCGGAAGACCACTCTACCTCATAGAACATTACAGTGGGAAACGCGGATGATTTGCATTTTACACGAACAAATTCGTAAAAGGATTTCGGTTTACTACTAAAATTAGACTTGACTCTATCAAAATACTCCATATAACAATAATGATTCATTCTATTAAATTCAGCACGCGCTCTCGAATAGAGCATATAGTCAATACCAGACCTCGATTTCGCAAACCTCCAAACAACCATGATTTCCTATTCCTCAATCTTGCAAGTCTAACAGAATTCCATGAAGGACCAGAACGATCTCAACAACGGTATACAAATGGAGCATTGGAATAATACCTCACAAAAGCTATCTATAATCCTATCAAGTGAAAAATAGTCACACTGCAGTGAATTCAGTAAAGATGACCAATTAATATAAGACAAAAATAAACTCAAACGGCCAAAATCAGTACGACCAAAATCAAAATGACCCCTCGTATCCAATGAAATCTTCACGCCCTTAGATAAACAAAAAAAAATTCAATGCTCAGTAACATCATCGGATGGTAGACATCCTCCGGGAAAGTTATAGGATCTAAACGAAATAAAGAAGAAATACTTGGGTGATCTATAAAAAAAAATAATCCTACCCATAGAGTTTAATACATGATTAACTTGCAAAAGACCAAGATAGACATAGCAAACGGAATTTCTACACATGATGCGACTGAAGAAAAGGGTATTAATTAGCCGATTTCAGGCGAAAAGTTCCAAGAGATAAGATTAAAGTCAGCCAGGACCAGTATAAACTCTGCTACATCGAATTGACAGAAATAAATTCAACATCTTCAGAAAAAACGAAACTAAATAATTCGGGCATATAACTAGCGCAATAAGGACACCACCACCATTCCTATTTTTTCAATCGCGTCAAAAAATGTTGATATCACTAGGCATGATTTCAGATTCAAAGAAAGTAGCATTAAGCCAAGTCTCAGTAAACACAATTATACAAAAACCGAAGCTACCTTTATAAATCGCAGAGAGTTTAGACCTAAGACCACGGACATACTAATAAACAATACTAACATTCAATGACAGCCCCACACTCAGTTTTCTCGAGAGATAAATTAAATTAAAGCAACGTCATTTCGCCGATGGTTATCCCTAAATTGAAATTCATAGACGAAAGTAGCCTATGGCCAGAACATAGGGTTAACAATAACATCGAACATATTATAAGGAAAACATAATTTAAAAGAGGAAATGCTACAATTACAGGATGCTCTCATGTTATAGCAATCTAACTTAAATTGTTCACAAGACAAACGAGATATGAATATGGTACTCCTGGGTTTTACCACCACAAAATTCCTAGGAGCAACCGAAGATGTATCAGTCGGAGCAGAAATTCTATTCGAAGAAAAGTTACCAGGTGATGATAACTATGTAGAAGGATCGAAATTATCGCGAAGCAATGGGGATAGAGAAGATCTTGGACCAGATTCGACGAAATTTGGAGACTTCAGCAAGGGAATACTTGCCAAATGATCAGAAACAGACGAAAGACCAATAGAAGGGGCAGCGCCAATCGATAAAGAAGACGCATCAATAATAATCGGTACAATAGCCCCTTTCTCATAGAGAGTAAAGTCGATGCATGGTGAAATTACATAAGGTGGTGGCACTCTACACCAATGCAAAAACAACAGGGCATTTTTTGAATCGTTAATATCAAAAAGAGCACATGGTGAAATAAAAAAACAGCTGTCAAAAGTGAAATACTATATATATAAACTATTAGAAAAACACAAATATAAAATTAAAATTTAATTTTAATTTAAAAAAATAAAATAAGTAATAATAAAAAAGTGTTTAAAATAATCATGATTCGTAAATCACATCAAAAGACACCAACGCTTCAATAAAGGGTAGATTACACGATAATACTTTACGTACGTAAAATGAGAGAAAAAATATTATAAAATTCCATCCGTATTGTAAAAATGAGAATAAAAGTCCTACGACAGATTTTTTACATTTACATTACAAAGTAAAATGAAAGTAGCTGTTTTAAAACAAACCATTAGTACGAGCGAAGAAAATTGCTTTTTTCTTTGTTTACGAGTATTTTATTTGTTTACATAAACATACATCCCTGATCTAATGAAGAGTGATGGTTTTTAAAAAATTTTAAAAAACAAAGAAATCCGTACGACTGCCAAATTTTCATCAGTATTTTCTCTCCATGTCGTACGCTCTCATTACATATTGTGTTTACACCATACTATTCGCTCTCTTCTACACAAAAACTTGACATGTCGTACTACTTGTATTATCGGATAAGTCCACCTTAAGTAATTTCACCATGAGTTGATATTTTAAAAAAATTTAAAAAAATCAACACGCATCCGCCACACACATGGTGAAATTAGATAAGGTAAAGTTGTCTATACAACAAACAATTTTTTGTTTCAAAACAACAGGAAATATTTTTTTATATTGTATTGCAAATGTCAAAAAATGCCAATATAAAAACATAAAAAAAATTTGTGTACAGTTAATACTTGTAAATTAGGAATATTTTATTTTGTTGAAAATTTTAATTTTCAAATATTTCGTTTTTTGGACGTTTTTCAATTATAAGCATTAAATATTTAAACATATTTATAAATATGTTTATTATTTATTATATTTTGTAATACGATATACATATATTTCACGTAATTGCTCAGTTGTTTCTTTAAATTTGTGTTCAAGTTGTTTATTAACTTCTCGTACCTCAGTAGAAGCTTACTCAAGTCTTGTTTCAATTTTTGCCAGAAAATTCTGGTTTTCGGCTCTAGAAGTCTCGCGTACCTCAGCCAACAGTTACTAATTATCGGCTCTAGAATTTTCACGTACCTCAGCTAACAGCTTTTCATTATAACATTTAGATGTTTCATGCACCTCAGACAAAAGTATTCTGCTCTGTACCTGCATTTTTTCCATCATAACAGCCAGCAGCGAGTTAACGTCTAAACTACTTGTTGTTGTAGAGGCACTCATTTCAGGCTCATTCTCATCATCAAGTTCGTGAGTATCGATTTTTATGCCGCGTCTCTGAAATTCTTCTAACAGACATTTTTGTAGTTCGGTTTTATTACCGGATGTTGACATCTCTAATTTATTTAATTCCCGTTTGAGCCTGTCCACTTTTATTTCTTGGAATTTCATTTTACTCCTTTTTTTATTTATTTAATTTTCTTTTTATTTTATATACGCAATCCCACTTCTGACACCAACCTCTTTAAATCGTTTTTTTCGTATATTTAATTTTCTGATCTGATTTAAAAGAAACTCTTAAACCCTAAATTAAAATATTTACCCTCAAGTAGAATACAAATAAGCTATGTATGAAAAATCTTAATAATTAAGAAATATGTATAAAATATCGGAAAAAAACTAGAGTTTAGTTAGTATATATGTTGTATTACTATATTTCTGATTATAATAAACTAATTATATATTCTAATCAGAAATAAATCATTAACTTTATTTTAGGTTTTAAACAAGTTCGATTACTTTTTTACGGCTGTCTTCACAATAGAACTGTTGCTTAAATTGATTTCATATGGCTTTGTCTTACACGACGGAGCATTTTGCCGATCAGCCTTCAATTTATTGGACTTGCTGGTCGTTTGCGTTTCGCTAATATCAATTGGTTTCAGGTAAGCGCTTTCAATTTGATTCAAGTTAAGATAATAACATGTTTTTGAGCATAATTTAGGTTAATTTAATTAGTTTAAAAAAGGAAATTTTATTTAATACTAATAGTAAAATTTTGAATTGCTTAAATTAACACTTGATTAACACCTCAATGTACTTGTTAATTTGCTATAATTCTTTATGTAAAATAACAAAACTATTGTGGATAACTACACACTTTAACTTTGTTAAAGCAATTGCATATATTTTTCCTTGAAATATTTTCTCCGAAAATATGATAATTAGAAAATAAAAAGTTAGTTTTGGTTTTCAATTATAAATTTATATTTATTACACCATGAGATTAAACATCCCGTCTCCCTTGTAACACTGCAACAAGGACGGCTGAGGATTACGCGGCAGCAATTATGTTGTTTGCTATGTTACTATAGGGATAAAATATTAGTAGGTTTCCGAATTGGGCAGGGGAATAAGCTTCACTATTTCACTGGCCGGGTGAAAGTAGCAGGAGCTGTTCTAATTTTTAGCTGAACGGACTCTCGAGCCGGGTCCTAAATGGGTCTTCTCGATTCGATCCAACCGCTATTCGTTATGGGGTAAATTATCCTGACGGATAACAACTAAATCGTCGACTACGAAGTTTTCTGTCTTCACACATCGATAAAGTTCTTTAAGACATTCTTCCTTCCAACAATGAGCAAATTGGTGGTAAACATCTGGAGTTTTTGCCACCTGTTGATAATACTCAACGAGAGATCAGAGTGATCACTTTCAGATGGTGCCAAGAGAGGCGCACCAATGAGAAAATATCTCGGGGTTAAAGGGACTAGAAGGATATTCGGTAATACTGGTCTATATTTTCGAGTTCCGCCATGCTTCAATGCGGGTTAACAATGTCGTAAACTCCTCAGAGGTGAATTTCTGAACTCCAAAAATTTTACGTAAAAAGTTCTCATGCTCTTTATGCCGCTCTTCCATAGGTCACCTATGTGCGCAGCTCCGGGTGTATAAAATGTCATTCTACGGGATGAAAATTGTTTCATAACAGATCCAATTGCTTAAACTGTGATAAAAATATTTTCGATCCACTTCAAGAAGCATTGACAAATGCAGTTCCATTGTCAGAATACAAATGGGAAGAACAACAAACTTGCCACCTCAGATCTCCAAAAATAATCGTGCCATTTCCTTCAAACTTAAAATATACATTAGTTAGACCTAAAAACCACTACTCGCAAAGTTTCACTAAAACTAGTTAACGTTTTCGGGTACCTTGCAATAGTGGGTTAAATATAAGCCCAAATTAGTAATGTAGATCATAGATAATTTGCGTGCCGATCGGCAAAAACCTATGCGTACTTTCTTAACAACTTGTGTGGATTTTTGCGGTCCCGTCTATATTATACTACGCATACAAGACAAGTCACCATTATAAACATATATAGCGTCTACGGCAGTTTCGAATTTGTCAACTAATGCTCCTCTTTCCTCTTTTAAAAGGTTTATTGACACACATGGCGTACCAGGAAACCTTTACTACTATAATGCGACTAAATTTGTTGGAGCTAAATCAGAATTGCAAGAACGAAAACAACGATCCTTCGCTGACATAATTATTTAGAGTTGTTTGGTTTCGTCGCTGAGCGTGGTACTGAACTTATGCAAGTTTCGCCATCAGGGAGGCTGCAGTTAAATATACATACAAATAATTAAGTTTACGGACTTACGCATCTAACATCAGAATGGCTATCGACTGTGCTTGTGGAGATAGAGGCCGTATTAAACTCACGACGAATAGCACTGTTAACCGAGGCTCCCATTGACAGCGAGACCCTTGCACGGGCTTATCTTCTTATTGCATTATTACTTAAAATGTTTTCTGAAACAATTGCCAAAAGCTCTGTTGTAAATTATTCGAAACGTTATCAGTTGATTTCTTATATAAAAGCACAACTCTGGCGGCTATCTCAGCGCGATTATATACTTGGACAACGACAAAAAGTTAAATGATTAACACTTTAAATCAATTTACAAGTTGGCGAATAAGTATTGTTGCGTGAGGAAATCCCGCCTTCTCAGAAATGGATGCTGGGTCGTATCATTACTAGAGCTGAAGGGCAAATCAGAGTTGTTGACGTGCCGACGAAATCAGGCTTATTTAAACATACGCTAGCGTGGTTACCAAACGAAATTTGAAGTCTAGGATAGGCATTAAACGAGGCCGGAATGTTTGAGCATAATGAAGTTAAATTTAATTTGTTTAAAAGTATTTGTTTGTTTTAATATAACACATATCGCATACTAAAACATGAACAGTCAACACTCAAAATTTGTAAATGTTCAGAAGAGGCAAAAAGTGTTTCTTATAACATGGTTTTATTTATATAATCAAACTGAGCTCCACATTGAAGTAAACCGTCTTAGAAAACAGTTTACTTATTTTGTTTAATTTTATGTAATAATTTTGCAAATAGGAGGTAAATTTGAACTGTGACTGTTTAATTGAAAATTTATTAAAATATTTTTCATTGAGTTGTGTATATTATATCAAATTGTCTTTTTAACTCGAAGGCCAATACGTTGAGTTATTTGCCGCGCACAATCACCTTGCGCAATTAGTGAATGAATCTACACATTTATCGAGTGTAGATGGGCAGCAAAACAATACCCTCGACCTTTTCCTCACTATACACCCTGAAAAGTATGTAGTTGAGGTTCTTGCGCCTCTCGGAAATTCGGATCATTGCACAATTTTTGCCTCATTCTCGCCCACCGATCTTCGTGAGGTTCCACCCTTGGCTACGGAACGCTCTTTTTTTAACTACGAGGATGCTCGTTGGGCTGAGCTCAACGATTTTTTTGGACATTTAAATTGGCAACTTTGTTTCCTTGACTCAAACGTCGATGCCATGGCAGAAATGGTAGTGAATATAATAAGGCTAGGGATGGATATTTTCATCCCATCCAAAAAGCTTTCGATTAAACCTAGAAATAAATCTTGGTTTAATCTGACGTGGAAATTGGCAGTCAAATCCAGAGAGGAAGCGTTCAGAAATTGGCGCAATAATAAATGTGCCCATACTGATTCACTTCGCAAACAGGCGAGATCTTCATGTGCCGCAGTACTAAGACGCAAAAAGGCTTTATACGAGCAGCGTCTTCGTGCTAAAGTTCTTACTTTTCCGCGAGGAAGTAAAAACTTTTGGTCATTCGTTAAAAGGCTGAGAAACAACGCTAGTTCGGTTCCTTCTTTTATAAGGAATGACCACACATTCACGAACCCGGTTGAAAAGGTAAACCTTTTGGCCGAAATGCTTGCAAGTAATTCTCACTTGCCGGAGAGCGTTCAACCACTGCCCGAACTTGAAAGAGTATCAGTAACTATACCTAGTATATTCTTTCGAGCTCGTGCTGTAAAACGGGTTCTTGCAAATCTCAACGCTGACAAGTCTTCTGGGCCGGATGGCATAGCAGCACTGGTCCTGAAGCAGTGCTCTTCGACGCTTGCGCGTCCATTAACTCACCTTTTCAGTGCGTCATATCACGCCGGTTATATTCCATCTTGCTGGAAGATTGCTAATCTAACGGCAATCCCCAAAAAGGGCGAGGGTAGTAACCCTGAGAACTACCGTCCAAAAGCAGTTTGTTCCGCACTCTCCAAGGTTATGGAGAGTATGATTAATCACCACCTTGTGAGACATCTGGAGTCCAACGATTTACGTAGCTATCGTCAGTACGGTTTCCAAAAGGGCCGTTCTACTGGTGATCTGCTGGCGTTGCTCTCGGAGAAGTGGAACAAGCCCATTCATGGTATTGGCGAGAGTAAGGTTGTGGCTCTGGATATCTCAAAGGCGTTTGATAGAGTTTGGCACGAGGCTCTCATTTCGAAACTTAATGCTTTTGGTGTCGGTAGTCACTTCTCCCGGAAGAATTCGTTCTTTGGTCGCACTATTCGGTTGTGGAATAATCTTCCAGCGAAAGTTTTTCCTGCCACTTACGACATGAGTAAATTTAAATCTAACGTCCATAAAAACTACTCTCTCTGCCCTCCTTCACATAACCTACTTTCCTAGTACCAGCACAATGCACCCCTGGGTGCTGGTCTTATAAAGTTACAACTCGAAACTATTTACTTGAAATAAAACTATTCAATTATTCATAATCTCACTCTCACAACTAAAAATAGTTGACAATGTACAAACGGCACAGGAAACATAAAAACAGTCATAACAATAATTTCTCATGTAAGGAAGACAGTGATCCAAACGAAATTTTCGTAGACGTTAGAGATTTTATCTGTGAAATGGTTTATGAAAAAATGCGATTTTGATACATTTTGAATTGTGACTGTTCATGATTTAGTGTGCGATATGTATGTATATGTTTTACATTAATTAATTCCAACAATTTTTTAAATTAACACTTGAATAACCTCTCAGTGATCTTGTTCATTTGGTATAATTATTTATGTAAAATAACAAAACAATTGTAATAACTATAGTAAGCGTCAAATGAAAGTAAATACCTCATCTTATTTTAAAAATTTTGGTTATTATATTTATAAGAACAGAGATAAATAAAAAGCAATATATTGAAATTCATTGTTAATTAAGTTAATTTTATTAAAACTAGGAACTAAAACTTAGCCACTTATAAAATAATTCAGTTTTTAGAAAAATATCCAGATTTTTTCGCTTGGGAAGGAACAGAAGTAAACTTTTTTAAATTATTTTAATAAAGCACTTGTTAAAAAATAAAAGCAAAAAAATAAATTTCTAACAGTAACATACAATTTTATAAAAGAAAACAAAGTGAGAAACTCCAAATTCGAGCTCACATTGGAAGTCAGGTAGACTCTTATATCTAATTTAAAAATGAAAATTATTATTTTTTTTTGCATATTCTTTTCGATTTTTTTGAACTTGCAATTGTTTCATTATGGCTGCAAGCTTTGTATTGATGTCCAAACTGCTTGTGCTTGGATCAAATTCGTAAGTATATACCACGTCTCTGAAATTCCTCTAACAAACGTTTTTGTAGTTCGGTTTAACTACCGGTTGTTGACATCTATAATTTATTTAATTCCAGTTTGAGCCTGTCTATTTTCAATTCTGGGAAATTCATTTTTACTCCGTTTGATTTATTTATTTTATTTTTCTTCGTTTTTTATTGCTTAATTATTTTATATTATTTTATGTACACAATCCCACTTCTGACACCAATGCTACGTTTTAACCTTTTTAAAACGTTTGAGTTCGTTTAAATTGCGTCAAAATAAAATTAACATCACTTTATTTTTGTTACAGTTTTATTTATTTTACTATACAATAGGGTTTATACTGTATGTCTCAATACAACACTTAGTATTCGTTTACACAACACTTTTATTTTCGCTTTAACACGTATTTATCTTACGTCAGCCAAACGATAACTAAACTACATAGGCAAAGCAGTCTCCTTATATACCTAATTACCTACAGTTTCGAAAGTTCCGGAAATGCTTCAAATTTTCTCATATCTTCTATCCGTTAATTTTTAACATGTAAGATTGTGTTACTTAGTTGTGTTACTTAGTTGGCAGTCCTACCATATACACAAATAAATATGGCATTGACAGGGTGACAAAAAATATACCAAAATTCTACAATTTAGGCGTTTTTATTCTCGTAATAATACTTTAAGTTACATTTTTGCACGCCTATAATGTATATTACATAATATCTTATATTAATGCTTACTTTGTACCGTTACAACGCTTACTAGCTTTATATGTGCTGATTACCGCAGGACTTGGTTTTTAATTCACTTCCTTTTTGGCTTATGTTTCGTTGATTGCTTCTTTCTTGGCTTCAATCACAATCCACATATATATTGTTTTTTAGAAATATAGTTTAAATTTTTTCATTCATTTAGTTGATTTTTTTTAAACTATTTATTTTCGTTTTTTTTTAACTGATTTATGTTTCGTTTTTTTTTTTTTAACAATTTATTAAATTATAATTCTGTAGAGACCCTTGGGAATCGCATAATTTTTGTTTGTATGGATTATAAAAATAAATATATATTTTCTCTTTATATTTTATCTCTTTTATTATCCTCGTCGTCAAAATTCACTACAAAACATTATAAAAAAACAAAGATTTGTTCCTTCTATAAGTTGTACTTTATTAGAATCAATGAATACGACTAAAATTTTTTTTATGGAAAATACTTCATTATATCATAAATTGATAAATTTCTTAATACAAAAAAGTGCTTGCGAATAAAGTGCATTTTCCACTTAAAAGGCGAAACACACTATCACGCAGATGGAAACAGCATTGTACTAGGATTGGTGAAATGGAAAAATCAAAATTTATCAAGCAACGAAATACACTTTTGAATCAGCTATTTAAAGCATAAAGGTGGAAACACACTATCAATCACATGCATTGTAGTAGTATTAATGAAATTTGTATGTATACAATGCTGGAAGCGAAATCAAAAAATTTAGATTTTTCTTATGCTTGAAACAGCTCATTGACAATATGGCGTTGTTTTTATTTATTTTTTGTATTTCTGTGGAATAAAAAATAGCAGAAATTCAAAAGAAAAAGCAAATTATTGAGCAGTTGGAAGTTTATCGTTCTCTGCCTGCGCCTTGGAATGTAAAATGTGGTGATTACAGCAACAGTGTTATTAAGGACCAGCAGTACACAGTTTTAATGGAAAAACACAGGGAGAAAAATCCAAATGCAGACAGAAAAGACGACAAAAAAATAAATACATTACGCACAGGAGTTGAAAAGAAAAAGGGATACGGAAAAAAGTGCTGCTGAGGTAGAAGACTCGTAGAAGACTATTTTGAAACATTGAGTTTTTAGAACGATATTACAATTAATGTTTCGTCCGACAAAGACATATGTACTTCACTTCAAAAAATATACAACAATATGATTGATTGATTACTGCATTGACTAGTGTATCCTAAAAGCATAAATAAACATTTCACCAATACTACTACAATGCAGCTTCCATCTGATGATAGTGTACTTGATAGTGTACTTGATAGTGTATTTCGCCCTTAAGAAAAATAAAAACTTTTTGATTTTGCTTCCAGCATTGTGGAAGGGGCGGTCATTTCCAGAAAAAAATGTAAAGCACCACGCAAAATTCAAGGACCATCTCACCATCTGGAATAAGCGGGCGAACTTCCAGCAAGCAAAAAGAACTACCAAAAGCGAGTGGCTGCCTCTGGAGTTGGCAACATTGGTGTTATTGACAGCATAGTGGATAAAAATATGTATTTAAGAATATTACAATGAAATTTGTTGCAAAGGGCCAATGCTTTGGGTATACGCCATAATTTTCGGTATTATTATGGTTATGGCCCAAAACACAAGTCTAGGATTTTGCAGTCATGTTTGATATGGAACTGACCAAATCTAATGAATGCTCTCCTAAATTTTCTCTCTTTAAACGTAATAGAAAATTTGTGGGCAATTTTGGACTTGGGAATACGGAAGAAGCATATTAGTAATCAGAATAATTTCAAAACCGCACTGGTCGAAGAGTGGAGCAAGACTACCCCCCGAAACTTTTAAAAAACTTGTTGCATTAACGGAAAATCGTCTTAAAGATGTCATTAAGCAAAAAGAAGGTAACACCAAATGCTAAACCATGTCCCATCTAAGTTTTTTCAAAGACTACTGACAACACACTGAATAATCTGTGGTTTGAATTTTTCATATATTGTAAGTTCTCTTTAAATTACTTTTACAAATTATCAAAAACATGAATACATAATTTGAATGTAAATAAAGAAATATATTTTTGTAAAAATTTTGCGTTTAAATCTTTTTGATATCATCCATAGTTTTATTGCTGTAAGCGTTCAGTTTAATTTTGAAGGCACACGAAATAAGCTGTGAGCCACTGCAGATTTAATATACAAACATTATTAATAGCATGTTCTCACGATATTTTGAAACATTCATTCATTCGGGGTTCATTCTCTGAATCCCGAATAGAACCATACTGTTCAAATGATGGTTCTTGTTTCATTTTAACATTCCTTTTTTTGTGTGCATGTATTTGGCGCGGTATATTGTGTTTGTGTGATGTCGTTTTAAAATGGATAAAAAAAAATTAGGTAAAATTTAAGACACCCTTTTACACATTAATTAAGTTTCAAAAGTTTTTCCATTTCTATTAAGTATCTATATTTAACTTTTATTATTTATAGAAAAGTTTTTACTTATTTTATTTTACTCGATTTTTTAGTTTGTGTTTTTTTTTGTTTTGTTTTGATAGCTATGTAGTATAGATAAACTAGCGAGGTTTTTACATTCTGTGCAAACTTAAGAACGTAATCTAAAATATCATTGCACATAACAAAACTTCGATTACAATGTAAGCAGCGAAGTCAGTTACTGCTCACTAAGGCGCTTTTTTATTTTTATCTTAAACGTACTAAAAATGACAAAATGCCGTTACTTTTATTATGTTTTGAAGTTTGGGTCAAACAAAATTATTTTTGCATTTTACATATTAGTGAAACTTGTTAGTTGCTTTTGTCGTAAATGTGTATAACCAAACCATATCAATTGTTTAAAATTATTGATACTGATTGTTCGATTTTAACTCTGGATGATATGGAAAAGATGATTAAGGCTCTTTTGAAAGATTCAGATTCCTATAAGTTTTCAAACGCAGAAATAATAGTTTAAGATTAGCGTATATTTTTAATTTTATATTGCAAAAATAAAAACCATTTTATATGATATAACATTAAACTTTTAAAGGTTTTTATTTCTAATTTATTTCTATACAACCATTTAGTTATTAAAAATAATATACCTGTCAAGGTAGTGACCATTCCTTTAAGTAGTTTCGTATTATCTTAGATGTTCCCTCTGTATTTTCAATTTCCTTAGGCAATTACATTGCGTAAAATTGAATTCTAATACTTGACGTGAATGCTCTACCATGCGTGCAAAGCATAAAATGCATCAACATTTTGGCTTAAAATAAAAGCATAAAATTATTTTGAAACAATATATATAATTATATAATGTTACGAAAATAAGGTTGGGCAACACAGCGTTTATTACATCGCTAAAATAAATAAACAAAAGCTGCAAGAACAACTAATAATACGTACTGTTTACAAATAACCAAATTTACAACAACAACCATTAGCAGAAATAAAGTAAATAAAAATTACACAGCAACAACAATAATTAAGCAGCAAAGAAAACAAGTAACAGACAATAAACAAGCACAACAACTACTAAGAGCTGAAAGAGGTAGATGTTCACATACGCATGGTTACAAAAGAACTAAAAAGAAATTTAAAGAGAGAAATGGAATCTACCTGAAATATCGAGAGGTTCGAGAGCTTTCGATGTGTTGTTTACTCAGCCATACAAAAAGCACATCGATGCGAACATCAATCAGTTTATTTGGTGTAAACTCAGCGAACGTGTTATTGGTTTGAACTCAGTGTAAGAGAGTTTAGTGTGGTTAAACTCTGGTTGAAGAGGTTGTGATCGAACCTAAGTTGTAACTACGATGGGGTTGGAATATCTTTAATTAAAAAAATCTTTCGAGTAATTGTTGTTATTTACAAAGTTGTAAACAGAAAGAGTAATTAAGAATAAAAATTTTATTGCTTAAATAAAGGATTTTTAATTAAAACTAAGCATAAGATTTATTTTATTTAAACTACAATCTACGAACTCATAAAAACACGTTTTTAAAAAGGTAGAAACGTAACAATATACTCCTGCGTGAAAGAATTCTACTACATAGAAATATAAATGATGCAAACGGTTATTAATAGTACGCTTTTCAATTTATCGCAATAATCGAATGGACGTGCTTGAAAATTCAAACCAAAATACAAACACGTGTTAACTACATTATCATTATCATCATACCGACCAGGTACTATTGCAGAACACTGCTACCCATCGGATCTATTGTACCGTTTCCGGTCTATAGTTTGTTCAGCAGATCTGCTATCTTTCTAATGAACACCAGCAGATCTGAAACCACAATGTCATCCAGTGAGACGCTATGTTCCTTAAACATTTCCACCTAAACCTGTCAAGACCCCACATTAACACAATATTTGTTACGCTGTCTCTGATGCCTGTGAGCACAGTCTACAAACATCCACATCTGTGACCGCCATTCTCTTCAAATACGATTTTAGGTAGGAGTTTTAAGTCCGGCCTGCCATACTTAAGAATCTCAAAGTGACGCCCAAATCGTGGACTAATCGCCGCCCTGTAGTGGCGAAGTCCCCTTTGAGCACTAAAGAGTTCCAAGCATCTGGCGTGTTAGATACAACTTAACAACAGATTTTTGATTTTCTTAAATGCAGGTACTGTTATAGTTAAAAAAAAATTATTAAATTCGCATCATACCTACAGTGGCCAGCAAAACCAAGTGGATGTTTTGAAGTTGAACGGAAAAGTTCCTATAAAAATTCAAATACTCATTCAAATAAAACAAAACTTCACACATTTATTCATTGTTAAGTCCTTTCAAAGAGACATTGACAAAAAATATTATATTCCAATACTGGAATGAGAGAAAGCCAATCATATTAAGGAATCCACATGCACTTAGTTTTGCACTTTTCGCTTAAATAGAGCGGTACTTATATTTTTAGCACTCTTCCTAGAGCTCCTTTTATGTGGCGTTTTTAAGGAATTTAGACATACTCTACAATATCCTCCAAAAAAATAAGAGAAATCTGGTCCCCATTCGTTACCATAGCTCTAACATCTGCGTCGAAATCCAATTATATTTTCCATGCGTTCTTTACTATTGTCCCAAAATTCTCCATTGGATTAGAATTTGGGCTTAATGCTGACTACTAATTTACCTAAAATTTTTATTGAAACAACCGTCCTTTGACAATTTTAGCGTTCTGGCTTGGATCACCATCTTACTGAATAACGACTTTTTCTTTTCATGACTATGAATTTTGGCACATGGACTTGTAAAAATAATCTATTTTCTGTAAAGCATTCCCATATCATCAAACTAGCTTTTCTGTATTAAGAAGTTGGCCTCACGTGTTGCTTTTGAACGCTCTATCTATGTCTGTGCAAGCAAAATTTTAATTTGTACAACTGAAAATGATTTATTTTTACCTCCTCGGACCAAATTAGTCATTTCCAGTCTATAAGAATCTTGTATTTTATTTTTATTTTTTTTTTAAATTTAAGGCATGACTTGATATTTGTGGCGTTGAAATCCGCTTTTTTTCCTCCTGATTACTGCTTCATAGCCTTTTTTATGATGAACTAATATCATCATCTTTTTACTGACATCCTTATTAAATAGTTCTGTAACAGGTTTTGGTTTCAAGAAATTTCTTTTGGAGGCATAAATCCTTACCCAAAAAAATAAGTCTCCAAAATTGTTCAGTCAGCAATAAAATTATGGATGATATCAAAAAGATTTAAACACAACATTTTTACAGAAATATATTTCTTTATTTAAATTCAAATTATGTATTCATGTTTTTGAAAATTTGTAAAAGTAATTTAAAGAGAACTTACAATATATTCAAATTCAAGCCACAGCTTATTCAGTATGTTGTCAGCAGTCTTTGAAAAAACTTAGATGGGACATAGTTTAGCATTTGGTGTGACCTTCTTTTTGCTTAATGACATCTTTAAGACGATTTTCCGTCGATGCAACAAGTTTTTTAGAAGTTTCGGTGGTAGTCTTGCTCCACTCTTCGACCAGTGCGGTTTTGAAATTATTCTGGTTACTAATATGTTTATTCCGTATTCCCAAGTCCAAAATTGCCCACAAATTTTCTATTACGTTTAAAGAGAGAAAATTTAAGGGAGCATTCATTAGATTTGGTCAGTTCTATATCAAACATGACTGCAAAATCATAGACTTGTGTTTTGGGCTATAACCATAATAATATCGAAAATTATAGCGTATACCCAAAGCATTGGCACTTTGCAACAAATTTCATTGTTATATGCTTAAATACATATTTTTATCCTTTATGCTGTCAATAACACCAATGTTGCCAACTCCAGAGGCAGCCATTCGCTTTTGGTAGTTCTTTTTGCTTGCTGGAAGTTCGCCCGTTTATTCTAGATGGTGAGATGGACCATGAATTTTGCGTGGCGCTTTACTTTTTCTCTAGAAATGACCGCCCCTTGCACAGTTTTAGTAATTTACTTTTATCTTTTGTTCAGCTAGGAGCCGCTTAACCATCTTCTCAATTTTCTTGACTACATCCTCTTTTCCTGCCACGACTTCCATGTTGTGTACCTTGTGTATTTGTAGCCCAGAGATCGTGCGGGTGGTCTCCTGAGCTAGTGCGAATGCCATGATATCCGCAAAGGTTTTCTTCTGTGCAGCACGTATCCCGAGCTTAACAGTTACGATAACCCCTAATAAAATAATAATTTAATTATATATTTTTCCTTATTATTTGTAATATGATCTAATACCGGAGCGCTAGCCATAGCCATAAAAAATTTTATAAAAATTAAATGCTTGCATACATAGAAATTTAATTACTTTTCATTTTTGTGTTTATATTAAAAATATACCATACGCAAGCAGAACCACGAAATCAATAAATAGAACAATAAACTTTATTAATAAGCTTTTCTTGTATTGATTGTATTAAACCATACTTAAGTAGAGTAATAAAGGCTGATTTCTAAAACGTCAAAATACTTTGTAGCGATACGGTTTTACTACTGTATCGATACAAAGCAAACTACATTGTTTGTTGCTTTGTAAAAAAATCTTTGTACAGTTTTGCATTTAGAAAGTTTTTCTGCTGCAGTCAGCACCTTTTCCATAAAACAATCCTTTTTCCTTTTTTTGAGGCAAATTCATCCTCATTTTGTAAACAATTGCTTCCATTCGAAAGTCTATTATTATTTCAATTATTTCAATTTAAACAAAATTAATTTAATTTGCAAACAAAAAGAATCGACAAAATTTATACTACACAGTTTGCTTTTGTTTGCGCAGTTAAAACTTTTACTTTACATTTGTAAAAGTTTGCATGGTTGCGTTAAGGAACGAATGACATTGCTCAGTTGCTTTCCAAATGACGTTTTGGAACTGAGCCAAACTTTAGTAATAAGCATTTTTCTTGTATTTGGCATATGGGCGAAACACACTATCAAGAAGATGGAAACAGAATTGTATATGTATATCTTTGTCGGACGAAACATTAATTGCAATATCGTTCTAAAAACTCAATGTTTCAAAATAGTAGAAGCTTCATTCAAGCGAGTCTTCTACCTCAGCACCACTTTTTTTCGTATCCCTTTTTCTTTTCAACTCCCGTCTGTAGTTTGTGCGTAATGTATTTATTTTTTTGTCAAGTCTTTTCTGTCTGCATTTGAATTTTGCTCCCTGTGTTTTTCCATTAAAACTTCGTACTGCTGGTCCTTAATAACACTATTACTGTAATCACCACATTTTACATCCTAAAGCGCAGGCAGAGAACAACAAACTTCCAACAGCTCAATAATTTGCTTTTTCTTTTGAATTTCTGCCATTTTAATTCCACAAAATTACAAAAAATAAATAAAAACTGTTCGTTCTCCGATGTTGTTGATGCTATAAAATTGCAGAAAAATGAAAATTGATCAAGCAACGCCAAACGCTTGTCAATGAGCAGTTTCAAACATAAGAAAAATCTAAATTTTTTGATTTCGCTTCCAGCATTGCCGGTGTCAGACATACATACAAATTTCACTAATACTACTACAATGCAGCTTCCATGTAATTGATAGGGCATTTCCACCTTTATGCAACGCAAAAAGGTCCAGATCCGTTTCACCATCGAGAAATAATAATAAACGAGCCAACTATCATCAAACAACAAAAGAGTCCCCGTCAAACTCAATCGAGTTAGCACTGAGCTGCAAGAGCTAGCTCCCACAAGCGAGGGCTCCATAATCTCCATATCAGTGATGCAGAAAAAGAACAGCAACCTTACAGCGTGCGGGTACATTAATGGTAGACAATACACCTTCACTATAGACACCGGTTCGACACAGTCTATAATCAGACCCTATATAGTGAAGGGAAAGTGTGAGGTACTCAATAATATTAGACTACGAACAGTTACTGGGGAGTCTGCCACCGTCTACGGAAAAATTTATGTGAAGGTGACTATAGCAAACATTACTGCAAGCTATATTTTTATTGTCGCCGATATTGTAGACGAGGTTATCATTGGTGCCGATTTTATGATACATGGCATCAATTTGAATATGGGGCAACAGATAATGAGTTGGCGTAATGTAGATATACCAGCATCAAGTGCACGCCAGAATATTAGTTGCTGTCAAACAACAGAAACTACCACCTCAGACTGAGTCATTAATATGGGCGCGTATAGAGGCAGATTGTGAGGACAACCGCTTGTGGGTAGTAGAACCAGCAGCAATTAAGGTGGACTTGTTGTCAGCAAAGGCCCTCGTCAAATCTAATAAAAAAATGAATAGTCCCAGTGAGAGTGCTCAATCTATCAGGTCACGAAAAATTCATTTGTGGAAACACCGAGGTATGTCAATGTGCTCCAGTAAAGGCAATAATAAACAGCGAACAATTGCCAGAACCCGCCAGTATATCAGCCAAGGACCAACTGGTATTTGAGGAAAATTTAGAGAAATGGGTAGCAAGTCTAGCCGCTTCAGAAAGAAATAAAGCCAAAAAGCTGCTTAATAGATACGCCTGCGTATTCGCTACGAAAAATAAACTGCAAGGTAGAACAACTATAGTCAAACATAAAATTAATACTGGCGAAGCGAGACCGATAAACAGGCACCCAGAAGTATACCTCTGGCAAAACGTAATAAGGTTAAGGAGCTGGTCAATGAAATGCAGAAGAGCGGTGTAATTGAACCATCATCGAGTCGTTGCAGCTCACTTGTAGTCTTAGTTAAAAAGAAAGATGGTAGTACAAGATTCTGCGTAGACTGCAGGAATCTAAATGATGTCACTAAAAAGGACAGCTATCCGCTACCAAGAATTGACGAATACGCTCGACACGTTAGCTGGAATAAAACGATTCTCTACATTGGATCTACAAAGCGGCTATTAGAAAGTAGGGATCGCGAACAAGGATAAGGAGAAAATTGCGAACGGTGACTTGTGGCATTTTAAAGTTATACCATTCGGGCTCTGTAATGCGTCGGCTACATTCTAGCGGCTTATGTGCCACGAACTAAAGGGACTCCATTGGAAGACTTTTCTGGTTTACTTAGATGACATAATAGTGATGGGCAGAACTTTCGACGAACACCTCAAATCCTGGCAGAAGCTCTGCAACGAATATCAATGGCTGGACTGAAATTAAGCCTGAAGAAATGTGCATTGTTCCAAAAACAGGTAAAATATTTGTGGCATCTACATAGTTACAGCAGATAGCATTTCAACGGGTGAAGATAAAATACGAGCAGTAAAGGACTGGCCTCGCCCACAGAACTTTCATGAATTACGTAGCGTTTTGTGTCTCTGCACATATTACAGATGCTTCGTGCCAAATTTTGCGAGCGTGGTAGCAGGCTTACATGAGCTCACCAAGAAATCTAAGGCATATCACAAAAAAAGGCGTTCCAGACAGTAAAGGACCTATTGTGTACTGCACTGGTTTGGCGTATCCAGTCCCAGGTGAAAAATTCATCGTTTACAGTAATGCCGGTGGACATGGTATTGGTGCTGTTTTTTAACAGGTTGTCGATAGGACGGAAAAAATCTATATAATAAGGGGTCCGCCATCTAACGTTTTTTTTCAACTAGTGCTTATTTCGTGAATGGTAACACTTAGCTCATGTCTGATATAACATATAATTAGTTTTATCCTTCCGCTGAACGAATACTGGGAATCTGGGCCTGCGATCGACTTACAGAAGATGCCGATTTTGCCAAAAAAAAAAAATCATATTTTCAGGTGAAGCTCATTTTGATCTTGGCGGGTATGTAAACAAGCAAAATTATCGCATTAGGGGCACAGAAAACCCGCACGCATACATTGAAAAGCCGATACACCCAAGACGAGTCACTGTTTGGTGCGGATTTTGGTCCAGAGGCATAATTGGGCCATTTTTCTTCGAAAATGAGCAAGGAGTGGCCGTTACAGTCAATGGCGATCGTTATCGGGCCATGTTGAACGAATTTTTGTTCACAAAAATTGAAGAGGAGAATATTAGCAACATTTGGTTTCAACAGGACGGCGCTACGTGCCACATAGCCGAAGCTACACTCGATGTTTTGCGCCCTGTTTTTGAAGATCGCATTATCAACCGCTCTGATGTCGTTTGGCCACCTCGGAGCTGCGATTTGACACCGCTGGACTATTATTTGTGGGGTGCCGTCAAAGATAAGTGTTACGCCAACAAGCCAGAGACAATTGACGCTTTAAAGGACAATATTCGTGAAGCCATTTGTGAAATACAGCTGCGCACAATTGATAATATGCTTAAAAATTGGACCGATCGTGTACGCTACTGCATGGCCAGCCGAGGCAGCCATTTGAATGAAATCATTTTCCATTATTAACCGAAAGGATTGTACTTTCAAATAAAAAAAGAAATTTGAGAAAATATTTAGTAGTTTTTTTTATAGCATTTTCAAAAAAAAAAAATTTATTTGGCGGACCCGGTAATATAGCCGCACGCTGTCAAAGCCTGAACAGAATTATTGTGTGACTCGGCGTGAGCTACTGGCTGTGCTGGAATGCATAAAACATTACTATATGTACCTATATGGTCAACATTTTCTGCTAAGGTCTGATCATTCCGCATTGAGATGGCTGCTGTAATTTAAGAACCCTGAAGGACAGTTGACACGTTGGATTGAGTGCCTTCAGAGGTATGACTTTAGCATTGAACACGGAAGTGGCATAAAACATGGAAATGCTGATGCATTCACACATCGGCCTTGTAATTTGGAATGTAAATATTGTGTGAAAGCTGAGCGGAAGGAATCCATCATTGATATCCGGCTCACGCAAAAAGATGCAAGCAAACACTAGTCAGAAGCGCAAACGGTTGACCCAATATTGGCAAAAATTATATCAGCAGGAGAAGAAGACAGATGGCCCACCCGCAATGAAATATCAGCAGAAATTCCTTTTACAAAAGCGTATTGGGCACAAGGGGACAGCTTGAAGTTGATTAATGGATGCTTATATCGCCATTGGGAAAGTGCAGATGGCAAAACCTTATCCAACATAATAGTTGTGCCTTCCTCCAAAAAAAGAAGTCTGAAATGAATTCCATATGGCGCCATAGAAGAACACCTTGGGGAGACAATGACTCTGATGAAACTAAAACAACGTTTTTATTGGGTTTGGTGTCAGCAAGCAGCGGTGGATTTGATAGCAGACTGTACCAAGTGTATTGCAGCTAAAGGTCCGGTAAAAAGAAGGTCAGCTGCAACAATACAACTCGGGCACACCCTTCGAACGGTTAGCGAAGGAGGTAGCAGGCCCGTTTCCTAACACAAAGAAATGTGTGGGATATACGGTATCAGACTCGAACGCCGCCGCTTCAATCACAGTCGGATGGAATGGTAGAACGATTTAATCGAACCCTGGATGAATACTTGCGAAAAGTAGTGAGCGATCATCAGAAGAATTGGGACAAACACCTACCGTGGTTTCTACTGGCGTACCGATCAGCTGTCCATGACTCAACATCTAAATCATCTGCCAAGATTATCTTTGGGACTGAGCTTAAATTACCTGTTTGGAGTTTTGTATTATGCCTACCACAGAGAGGAATACCACATATGCTGAAAAACAGGAAAGCCTCAATGAACTTCACGAATTTGTGCGCTCACGAATTAAAATGGTTAGCGAGAGAATAAAAGCCAGATATGATCGTGCAGCCAATACGGAGGGCTTCCATGAGGGATAACTGGTTCTACTCTACAACCCACAGCGGATGAAAGGATTATCTCCCAAGCTTCAAACTAATTGGAATGGACCTTATAAGGTAGTCAAGAGGTTAAACGATGTGGTATACAGAATACAAAAAAGCAATGGCCACCGATCAAAAATGTAAGTGGTACATCTAGAGCAACTGGCGAGCTATGGGCAGATAGGTAATGAGCCTATTCGGGACGAAAAGGCTTAAGTAGAAGGCAGTGTTACGAGAATAAAAACGCCTACATTGTAGAATTTTGGTATATTTTGTGTTACCCTGTTAATGCCATACTTACTGCACTGCCAATTAAATCATCCCTGGGTAACACAATATTACATGTTTAAAATCAACGGATAGAGGATATGAGATCATTTAGTTCATTTCCGGAACTTTCCAATTGAGGAAATTAGTTAAATAAAGAGACTGCCTTGCCCACGTAGTTTAGTTGTCGTTTGGCTTACTTAAGATAAAGACGTATTAAAGCGGAAATAATAGTGTTGTATAAACGAATATTAAGTGATGTAAATTTTTAAGACAAACAGTATAAAAGTTATTATGTAGTAAAATAAATAAAACTGTAACAAAAATAAAGCGGTGTTTATTTTAGTTTAACGTAGTTTAAACGAACTCAAACGTTTTAAAAAGGTTAAAACGTAACAGTATTGTCAAAACAAATATACCATATACATACTCGTATCTGTGAGTATAACAAATATTGTATGATTTTGCTATTGCACACACACTATACTCTTAAAAACATAAACAGTTGTTTATTTTCTTTTTGCGTTTAGTATTTTAGAGACGAGACGTGCACATGTACAACTGTTCGTACTTATTGTGTTCGTTTTCAATTAATTTAGTTATTAAACGGTTTGTATACTACAATTTCATATTTTTTAATTTATACCATTTCCAATTTAACTTTTCTGTTTCACAAACAAGTATTGAATGACAAAAAAAATCTATTTGATGTTGTTATTAAAAAAGCGTCTTGTACGGGTTTTCCAGCCATACAAATAAAAATATAAAATACTATATGTTCTTATTATTAAAATATTTGTTACCTATATCCATAAAAAAAACTTTGCAAAAGTGCTGAAAATGCAAGTCTGCTATCTGTTAATGAAGTGCATAATGCAGACCAAAAAAGACAGCAAATTTCTTTTGTGTGGGATTTTCGCAACCATAAAAATTTCCTTATTATTAGGATGTTTTTTAATACCAAGAACTATAACAAATTAGCCCTCTTCTTCTTAATGTTTGTGTAAAGTCCGCAAAATACACCTATTACCAATGCATTACACAATTTTTTATGTATGTACATAAGCATGTGCTAGAGTAGAGCAATATCGTGAGATAGAGATTAAGCTCAAACATACCTACCTATGTATGTTTCGACTTATTCTCCTTTTCGCGATATTGTTCCCCATTAGCAATCTCTGAAAGAGAACAAGAATGACTTACTCTCATGTGGGAAATATAATAATTCCCAATCTGATTTTTGTTCTGGAAACTAAATGCAGGGCAATGCAACATACTTATAAATATAGTCTTTAGCTTTATTGAGCTGCTCCAAAAAAATATTGTTACGAAAATAAAAATGCACAAAAAGAAGATACGTCACATCAGTACCTTTAGAGCTGTATCGTGTGAGTTTAGAGTATTGCTTTGTGTCAAGGCTGTCTATGTGTCGCCCTGGTAATGTACTTATTTGTGTGTTTGGTAGCATTGCCAATTCGACCATCTTTGGGTAACACGATCTTACATTGTTATATAAGGTGGATAGAAAATTAACGGATGTATAGAAGATTTAAGAGAATTTAAGACTCTCCCAGAACTTTCTAAACTGTAGGCATTCACGCATATAAGGGCCGCTGCTTTGCCTACGTCAATCATTTATAGTTTGGCAGTCACTGTGTGAAGTTCTAATAGTCAATAAGTAAACCCAGGTCAAGGCGTAAAAAAATATGTCGAGTAAATTTGTGTATTAAGTGCAAAGTAAATAAGTTGGATATTGTACAAATAAGTTACTGCATAAAGTTGGTGTGGAAATAAATAGACTAAAATAAAACATTTTTAAATATGAATAATAGTGAAATAAAAGAAAAAATTTTATCTAATATATACAAAATTATTGAAAAGAGAGGGCAAAGCAGGATATAGAATGCTTTGGATATATTAAAGACGAAAATGATATTGAATGATTTGGACATAGTAACAAATGATTTAAATGTTTTGAAATGGTGGCAGTGTAGGAAAAATTAATTTCCAATGTTTTATAAGCTGAGCTGTCGAATATTCGCTATACCAGCATCTATCACCCCTTCAGAAAGGATATTTTCAATTGCCCGAGCACTAATAACAGATAAACGATTAAAACTAATGGAAAATCATTTAATGAAGTTTTATTCGTGAACGTAAATTCAAAAAAGTAATTGTTAGTTAAAATTCCAAACACCGTACATACATAACTAATGAAGATATTATGTTTCTTACGTACATATATATGTACCATATATATATAGACATAGATACATATGTGCTTATTTTAATTTAATTCTTATTTTTATTTAAAGTTTTGGTTATAAAAGACATTAAAAGACTGAATTGTTTTTGTTACCTGAAAAATTGGTAAGTTTACCTGAACTAATAAAAAAGATTTTTAAAAATCATTGTTTTTATATTTAGCCAACTTAAGTACTATATTAGACTAAATAGCACTGCTGCGAACAGCCTGTTGTATTATAATATGAAAAATTAGTACAATATTATATGTCAAAAAATATATGTAAAAATATTTTTTCGTGAAGAAATAAATAATTACAGAAAAATAATGATTTAAAATAGTATGACAAATCGATATAATATTTCAAAATATGAAAAGTAAAACAAGATTTTTATGAGATTCATACAATTTTTATCAAATACAATCAGTATGACACATTTGTAAATTACTTTATTGTGTTTATTATGTTTATAAATAGGTATATACAACTTATTTGTTGGTACAATTTTCATAAATCATACATCCAAATTTTTATTTGCATCATTCAATAAGTTATTTATTGTATTCCATCGTTATCTACTAGTATTTGCTTGTGCGAAATATAGGAAAATAAATACGTTACACTCATTCCCTCTCTATCCCCACACAACCAAACTGTACAAATTATAACAATACCAAGTTATAACAGAAACAAGAGTTGCAAAATGAGAACATCAACATTGTACTCAGAAGCTCATGAAATTGTACTTTTTCGAACCCAACTGTACCAAAAATATTTTTATGATTATTTTAATTTTAAGTAAGAGCACAAAAAGAAACAAAATTGTATATAAAAATAAAATTAACGTTTGCACTTAAAAGTTAATTTATACTTTAAAAGTATATGTTTAAAAAACTACACTATGGTATAAGCACATGTTTAAACGTAAAATAAGGTACAAATAAGTCTATCGATATACATAGAGTGTATC
Source organism: Wohlfahrtia magnifica (assembly GCA_023159175.1). Lineage (NCBI taxonomy): Eukaryota > Metazoa > Arthropoda > Insecta > Diptera > Sarcophagidae > Wohlfahrtia > Wohlfahrtia magnifica. The sequence goes on along the minus strand of JAKWBJ010000022.1, from coordinate 674,061 downwards.
ACTAAAATGAGTATGCAGCTATCCAATCTATATATTTCATTTAAATAAAAGCCTATAAATTGATTCAAACAAAAAAGTTTTATTTCAGTTTTGTATAGTTAAAGGCAGTTAACGAATATTAGGCCGCCAAATATGAAAACTAGGGGTAAGAGGAAGAACAGAACTAAGCAAATATTATAGCGGAAAAATGCTTAATAATTCCCAGCTCTGTGATGCAGGACTTGGTAGATTCGATGTTTTTACGACTTAAAGAAGGTATAACAAATAGTGTTGACCCTGTCAAATAATAAATTGGCTAAATTCTTTCTATTTTTTTTTTTTTTCATAAAAACCGCAAAAATGTACTTACTGCATACTCACTTTTTTGATGTAAATTTATGGAATTTTATTGTTTTCCTTGCACAAATGAAACAACTGCAAGAATATTGATAATTTTTTTTATTAATATTGTTAACTGCCGTTAACTTTACAAAACTGGAATAACATTTTTTTGAAACATATAGATTTAATAGCTGCATTTTCATTTTAGTGATACACTGTATACACATATTCATGAGATCAAATTGTTTTTAATAACAAATTATTTGGTACTTTAAAACTAAAGCAGTAAGAATTTGATGACCTTAACAAATCTTTTGTCCGAAAAATTCGGGAAACTGTAGGCGCATGAAGCCTCTTTCATTCTTTCGTTTTAATAAATCAATTAAATGATAAGCTAGCCAAATTGCATTAAAAAATAAACAGAGAAGTTCGTAAATTGTACCAAATGAGTAATTGGTATACTATAGTACTTTTAAGTCTGATATTCTACCAAAAAAAGTACAATTGTACCAACTTTTTCAACCTTGACAGAATCATATAACCACTCATCAATACACACTCACTTCAGAAAACACAAACAGTTGTAACTGTGTACGCCTTTCATATATCTACTTATAAAAATTAGTTTTGATAAACAAACGTACATACACACAAAAATATATACGTACCTTTTGTACGTGAAAAGCATTTTCAGTTTGCGTTTTCTGTGTTCAAGACTGTATTCTGTTTTTTTTTTAACTCCTTTCATAAATTAAAATTCAATAAAATGGCTAATTTTCCTCAAATACAACTTGACCCTATTAAATATATACATATGTAAATAATATTCCCGCATTTGACTGAAGCAGTAATGACCTTCATACATTTACAAAACTAAAAGACAGAGTACATCCTTTCCCTACCTCTTACGATAAATTGTCACAACTATTGTTTTCTGATATAATTAATAATAGGATAAGCGGAAAATCAAAAGAAGTAATATAAATAAATACCCAAGTTCGGTTGTGGACAGACATCAAAACCATTCTGTAAAATAACTTTGGCGAAAGAAAAAGTAATGATCAGTTTTTTGATGAACTACGAGGTGTAACTTTTCAAACTAACGAGATCGATTTCTCCAATGATATTAAATATATTCTAAGACGTTTAAATAATAAGATGACAAAAACTTTAGGGTTAACCAAGTTTCTCTTAATAATAAAAGAACACCTCTTCATATTTTTAAGAACAAAATGCCTGAGCCTAAGAAAACCATACTGGCATGTAAAAAGACAAAATCATTAGAGCACACCATGAATATATTGTATGAAAATGAGTATGAAAAAATGGGCAAAGACAGTCGTATCCACCCCGGACGCGTAAAATATAATTTAGATTACACAAAAAATAAAAAGGAAACAATCAAATTTTTGAAAAATAAACCTCGACAAAACTTTAATACACGAGAAAATTGACGTAGATATGGACAATCACATCAATATTTTTATAAAAACAAAAACGTATACGAACCTAGATGGCAGAATTTTCGTGAAGAACGTATCATCGACAACAACAACAAAGGCCATTCAATAATAATCTACCGAAATAGAGATGGCGTAATAATTATCAGATTGCTATATATATATAGATTGATATATATATATATATATATATATATATATATATATATATATATATATATGATATATATATATGATATATATATATATATCAATCTATATATATATATATATATATATATATATATATATATATATATATATATATGGTATATATGGTAATTCTCCTTAGAGACCACTTTTCCTGCATTATTTATCTTCATTTGTTCTGGTGATTGTTGGGCAATCTATATATATATATATATAAATTATTATTATATATATATATATATATATATATATATATATATATATATATATATTATATATATATTATTATTATTATATATATATATATATATATATATATATATATATATATATATATATATATATATATATTATATATATTATTATTAAGCTCTCTCAAATTTATAATAGACACAGGAGCGACACATTCCATAATAAATCCTGAAATCTGTCATCAAAAATGGAAAATGAATTCCCAAACTATTAATTTAATAACGCTTCAACACATAACTTATATACATAAAAAAAGTATCTATCCCACTTTTCGAAGAAATGGGAAATATCAAAAACAAAATATATTTTTGGGCTTATAAATTTCACAAAAAATACGATGGTCGTATTGGAAATAACTTTCTAAAACCATTAAAAGCTCTAATAAATTTAATGGATAACTTTTAGATTAGTGATAAAATAATACGTTTAAATTATACGCTTGAGTGCGCAGAATGTTTTTTTCAAACAGATGGTATGTATATACATATGATGTGAAACTTAATATTGATCAAATGGATGGATTGATTTGTTAGCCTAGAACACTACTTAATCATGAGAATTATGAAATAATGGAAGGAGTTTATGAGACAGAGGATTTTAAAGTCAATGCTGATGTGAAAGTAATAGGGACTACCCCAAAAATGGTAAAATTTGACATTAAAAAACCGATAAAATAACTAGTAAAATGTTTGCGTCTATGATATTGAAAACGAGAGTCAAAAATTCCTATCACGAAACAAACACGTGTTGACCATTTAAATACGGAGTAAAAAGAAAAACTCTTACAGGTGATAGATAAATTTAAAAAAATATTTTATACGGAAGATGGTGATTTAACTTTTACTAACACAATTAGACACAAAATAAGGATCGTGAACAACATTCCGATCACTACAGATGTATAGAGGTTACATAATACGATTAACGTACACATCTGAGTTTTGAAACATGATCTTTACAGAGATTTGGAAAATACTGAGGAGAAAAATCTATAAAATCATTATGTTTTACAAATAACATATTAAAAGAAATAAAAAATTTAAAACTCTAACAACGTAATATCTCAAAATACCTAACATTTTATTTTCAGATTAGCATGATTAAGATTGTACTATTGTTAACTTTACTATCGGACATTATAATATCCCAGAAACTGGATATTCACAAGTTGGCAGATAACAAAGGATACATCCCAATAAAGGAAAATTATATAAAACTCATCGACCATTATAATAGAATTTTTACCTGATCAATTTAACAAATTATCATTACTCAATCGAAATAATAATAGGAAAAAATATAAATTTGCCAAATGGAACTGTCACAGACTTGAAACCTCTTTTACTTACCATAGAACATAATTTCGTTTTACTCAAAGCAAAGGTAAAAAATTTATCACCCAACTTCAGGAGCATACGCGGAAGATGAACCGTTTAAATTAGGTTCATTAGTCCATATAAGTGAAATACTTTAATCACACATTGAAAATATTATAACACACATTAATGCAATGCAAAATACAATTACAAAATATATAAACACATTTCTAAATGAAATACAAATAAAATCCAAGATTTGGAAGGTGAGATGGTATTCCTAAGACCTATATATACATATCATATCATATCTCCTTATAAATCACATGGATGATGTTGGCCATCATCCCTACAGATATACAAGATGAAAAATAACTAAACTAATAGATGAAATGAGTTTGAAACTTACATCAATGCCAAGATTAGAGTTACATACTTTAGTGAAAATTAATTCCCATAACATTCCATGAAGGAACACGAGGACTTCTCTCTGTCAATGAGCTGCACCCGATTCTATTTTTAAACTCATTGAAAGGGACCTACAGTTTAACGCCGGCTCCGAACGGCAAATGCATTTAGAGAAGTTTTCAAAGAAGTTTAGGAGTAATCTTCTGAATTATTCTTCCAAATCATTTTTGAACCAATTTCAAATCAAAATAACAAATCCCTTTATCTAAGAGAGAATAAAATCCTGACTGACGAATAGAATAATATATATCAAGTTAATTTGACTTTAAAATACACTATGCCACAAAACTCTACGAACGACAATAAAAGCTGTATTTTTTAATATGTATTTTTTACTATGTATGATCAAAACACTCCATGGCCCATATTCATAGTCCCACAGTAAAGACGACTCTTGCTAGAGTAAGTCTTTAACTTAAAACCATTTACTAAAAAAAGAATATTTATAGTTGAAAATAAATATAATTTAAGTTAAACTGGCTTTTAATGGGTGTCAACTACAATTTGCTTAATGTTTATCAGGAATGTTTTATAAAATTTTTAAATGTGGAGACTCTGAACAGGTGGATATTATTTGTTATTTTTTAAACCTACAATGACGAGCAAGGTTCTTTTGACCCATATGTATACCTGACTACCAATATAATTTGATCAATGATTTTTCTCAATTGGTAATTCGTGGTTTTTATTAAAAAGCATCAAATTGTATTGTAAAGCGTAACTATTTCCTAGAAGTGTTTCAAATGCAAATAAATATAACCACTGCCTAAAAAATGCATAAGGCAATTTTTCTAATATCAGATACTTTTCCGAATTTTTTTTCGTGATCAATATTGTCAAATTGGTAATAAATCGTCACATTTGGCGGCTTTGTTTTTAAGCGTGTGTATATCATATCTTATAGTTCGAATATTTGAGCAAAATATCCTAAAAGCATTACCGTTATGTTATATTTATTATTGTTATGTTCCAGAACTTACATCCATACAAGAAGGCTGATTTTACGGATCATTTGAATATGTTTTATGACTTAGTCCATTTCAAGATAGCAGTCAGTTTACACAGGTCATAAAATACAGAATGATTGATTGGCTTTGGGCATCCAAAACATTATATCGTCGCTGCAGCTACCAGTCCTTGTTAGAATGCTGCCAAAGTAAAAGAAATAACTAAACTTTTCTAACTTGAAATTAAGTATCCTGAGTTTGGTGTTGTTAAGCTTGTTGCAGCGAATTATCTTACTTATTTTTTAAAGGTGATCCTTAGTGCCATCTGTGCAACTTCACTTTTCAGAAATTAATGTTTTGCAAACATGTAACGACAGCTGGGTGCTAAAAGGCAAATATCATCGTCAAATTCCATAGCTTCAAGTACTCGTTATGCTCCCATTTTATGCATCTGCTAACGGTTGTATCATTGCAATCGATAACATCAAAATCTATATCCTATAGAAGCTGCATCCCTGTTGATATGTATAGAGCAGAGCTAATGACATTTTGATGATCGAAAAGAAAAAGAATTAGTGAAAAACAGTAGGTGCAGCATAATAAAATCATTATCATTTAAGACAAATAGTTTAAACCCTTCTTTTACCTCTTTTGGGCTTCCTGCCATCGAAATCCCTTTAACAATAATCAATTATAGCAAAATCTCTTCTAATCGAAAATTTTTTACAAGCTGGCTTTACATTTAGAGTCGACTCTAACGCCAAAAGTATACCTCAAGTTGTCTGTAAATAGGTTATAGTTGACTTTTGCTAAGAGTCGACTTTTGTTCACTTTAAGTATACTGTTACAAAAATAAGATTGGGAACCCCAGCGTTTATTACATCGCTAAAATAAATAAACAAAAGCTGCAAGAACAACTAACAATACGTACTGTTTACAAATAACCAAATTTACAACAACAACCATTAGCAGAGATAAAGTAAACAAAAATAACACAGCAACAACAATAATTAAACAGCAAAGAAAAGAAGTAACAAACAATAAACAAGCAACAACAAATACTAAGAGCTGAAAGAGGTAGATGCTCACATACGCATGGTTACAAAAGAACTAAAAAGAAATTTAAAGAGAGAAATGGAATCTACCTGAAATATCGAGAGGTTCGAGAGCTTTCGATGTGTTGTTTACTCAGCCATATAAAAAGCACATCGATGCACACAGCAAACAGGTGTAAACTCAGCGAACGTGTTATTGGCTTGAACTCAGTGTAAGAGAGTTTAGTGTGGTTAAACTTTGGTTTAAAAGGTTGTGATCGAACCTAGGTTATAACTACGATCGGGTTGGAAGATCTATAGGTAGAAAGATCTGTCGAGTAATTGTTGTTGCTTACAAAATTATAAACAGAAAGAGTAATAAAGATTAAAAATTGTATTGCTTGTAAAAAGGTTACAAGCAGTGGTGCACAAAACTGTGTTGAATAAAGGATTTTAAATTAAAACTAAGCACAAGATTTATTTTATTTTAACTACAATCTACGAGCTCATAAAAACACGTTTTTAAAAAGGTAAAAACGTAACAATACTTTAATTTTGACTATGAATATGGGACCATGCTTTTATTTATTTATTATAATATTTAACAAAAGACTTAAAAAAATAATTTTTTTACAATAAAATGCAGAAAAAAATTTTTTAATTTTTTAGTTCACAAAAGTCTGCAAACGACTGTATTAAACAATGCTTACTTTGCATATTCCAAATTTCCAAAAACGGAATGTAATGAAAATTAAATTAATTAGTTAACTAAATTAACTGTTTTCAGAACTTTGGATTATGTAAAGTATGGATAAGACTCAGTTTTCCTTTAGCTACTGTTTAGCACGGCGGCGGATAAGCCATGGTATAAAGTGCATGTCTACATATGGTGTCGGTAGGTTAAAGTTCGTGGCCGGAATAATAAATGCATATATGTACCTCAATATTTTAAAGCAGGAATATCTTCCAAGCGCCGAAAAGCTGCAACAGGATGGTGGATATATCCATATGCATAGCACGAGCCTCAAGCGTTCTACTATGTTGGTGAGGTTGGGGCTAGCATATAACGTCAAATCATAATAAGAGTATCCAATTCAGTTTACTGAACATAAGATTATGAAACAACTGCGGTCATATCAAAGATACAGGCACAAAATATGAATCCGTCATCTGTTCAACACTTTAAGTCAAATTTAACTCAAGAATGGGAGAGAGTTTTACCAGAATTAACCAAAAAATTGGTTTATTCGATGCCTATTGGACTAAATTAGTTTATAAAGTTAAAAAGTGGTTGCATCAGCTATTATAAAGCATTGTTTAATACAGTCGTTCGCAGACTTTTGTGAGATAAAGAATTAAAGGTATTTAATGTAATTTATTGAGAAAAAAATGTTTTTTTAACTTTTTTTTTAAATATTATAATAAAAAATAAAATCATGGAGGGTTTTGGTCATACATATATTAAAAAATGCAGTTTTTATTGTCGTGTGTAGAGATTTGTGGCAAAGTATATGTAGAACTAAGAGTTGAAGATTGTATATAAAACAAATAAGTTATGAAAAGAATTTTAGTAAATTATTTAGAAACCAAAACAAGCAAAATTATTTACGTAGCTGGTAATGAAATAAATGTTACTATATTTGTCAATATTATTGTTATTGTTATACTGACTTACAAAAAGAAAACTCACATATATAATATTTCGTCGGAGCCTCAATCCAACGGTGGGGGAGTTACGATAAACCCTAATAAAATAATAATTATATATTTTTCTTTATTATTCGCAATATGATCTAGCGCCGGAGCGCTAGACATAAAATATTTTTATAAAAATTAAATGCTCGCATACATATATACATACAAATTTAATTACTTTGAACTTTTGTGATTATATTAAATATACGCAAGCAGAACCACGAAATTAATAAACAATGAACCTTAGTTATAGCACTTCTTGTGTTGATTATATTATACCATACTTAAGTGGAGTAATAAACTTTAGCAATAATCATATGTCTTGTATTTTTCTTAATTGGAACAATGCACTTTATTCACAAGCACTTTTTTGTATTAAGAAATTTAACGATCAATGATTTTTTGTATTTATAATAAAGTATTTTCAAAAATTAATTTAGTCGCATTCTTCGATTCTAATAAAGCACTACTTATAGAAGGAATAAATCTTTGTTTTTTTTTCATAATATTGTGTAGTGAATATTACTCTTAACATCAGGATCTCGTATGCCGTTAACAAAGGCGTCGGTCTTAAAATTATCTATCAGCGGGTGGTTTTCTACTGGGTAGGTAAGCTCCACTAAGCTCTTAACTTTTATTGCAAAAACTTGAAGCGACTCATTAGCATTTTGCATTCGAAAACTTTACGATATAGCTCTCGTTTGTGCTCATAAAAATTAATTCCATAATTAATGCCTTTTCATCATTGTCCTAATTATGCTGGTCATTGCATCGAATTGAAATTTAAACATTGCCAAAAGTGTTCTTCATGAAATCAAGGAGTCTTTCACTGATAAGCCTATATTATTAACAGTTTATTAGTGTTTTTAGGCCAGAATTGACCATAAGGCTTTCGTCAAACGAAGTTAAATAATTTTAATTCGAAAACCTTAAATTTTGTGTTGCGTGGTAGATAATTTAAAAATTGCGTAGTTTAAAGTTAATTCAACTTATTTGGACGGCGATTTGTATATCGGAAGCATAATGGACAATTTTGTCATAAAAATACTAATGAAATTCTTACTAATGACTTATCAGTAATGGTATGAGCTTGTATGGCAGCTTTAGGTTTTATAGAAGGTACTAAGGTAATAATGAAAAGAAAATCGCACGCAGATTTTATATTGTTGATAATTTAAAATTTTATTAGGACAATGACTCAAGGCATACATGTCTTTAAAACACCTCCCGATTTAAATAGTATTGATCATTTGTGGGATAAGCGTAAACTTCGAGTGGGAAATAGCATATGAAGCAGTAAGAAACAACTAAAACTCCTATTTCTGGAAGAATGGCGTCAGATAAGTGTTAATGAATTTAAAAATTATTTTGATCCATTCCGAAGAGACACCAGGCCGTAGAAAACAAAAAGGAAATTCCTAGGTTTTACGTATTTTCTAGACCAAATATGGAAAACAAGATTAATAATATACGGTATAATATGGCCATTTCTGAGCAACCCTTCTTTATAAACGCAATTCGTCTTTGGAGCTAACTACCACCTCGAATACAAACTTAAGCGAAGCAAGACTATTTAAATCTGCAATATTTGAATACATTTCTGACTAAGATTTTAATCTAAAAGAATATCACATAATTTATTTATCGAATATGTATATGTCAATATTTTTTTCCTTTCCCCCCTTTTAATTTTTAATTTATTTTTTTGATTTAAAAATAATAATAATAATAATAATAATAATAATAATAATAATAATAATAATAATAATAATAATAATAATAATAATAATAATAATAATAATAATAATAATAATAATAATAATAATAATAATAATAATAATAATAATAATAATAATAATAATAATAATAATAATAATAATAATAATAATAATAATAATAATAATAATAATAATAATAATAATAATAATAATAATAATAATAATAATAATAATAATAATAATAATAATAATAATAATAATAATAATAATAATAATAATAATAATAATAATAATAATAATAATAATAATAATAATAATAATAATAATAATAATAATAATAATAATAATAATAATAATAATAATAATAATAATAATAATAATAATAATAATAATAATAATAATAATAATAATGATAATAATAATAATAATAATAATAAAAATAATAATAATAATAATAATAATAATAATAATAATAATAATAATAATAATAATAATAATAATAATAATAATAATAATAATAATAATAATAATAATAATAATAATAATAATAATAATAATAATAATAATAATAATAATAATAATAATAATAATAATAATAATAATAATAATAATAATAATAATAATAATAATAATAATAATAATAATAATAATAATAATAATAATAATAATAATAATAATAATAATAATAATAATAATAATAATAATAATAATAATAATAATAATAATAATAATAATAATAATAATAATAATAATAATAATAATAATAATAATAATAATAATAATAATAATAATAATAATAATAATAATAATAATAATAATAATAATAATAATAATAATAATAATAATAATAATAATAATAATAATAATAATAATAATAATAATAATAATAATAATAATAATAATAATTATTAATATTATTATTATTATTATTATTATTATTATTATTATTATTATTATTATTATTATTATTATTATTATTATTATTATTATTATTATTATTATTATTATTATTATTATTATTATTATTATTATTATTATTATTATTATTATTATTATTATTATTATTATTATTATTATTATTATTATTATTATTATTATTATTATTATTATTATTATTATTATTATTATTATTATTATTATTATTATTATTATTATTATTATTATTATTATTATTATTATTATTATTATTATTATTATTATTATTATTATTATTATTATTATTATTATTATTATTATTATTATTATTATTATTATTATTATTATTATTATTATTATTATTATTATTATTATTATTATTATTATTATTATTATTATTATTATTATTATTATTATTATTATTATTATTATTATTATTATTATTATTATTATTATTATTATTATTATTATTATTATTATTATTATTATTATTATTATTATTATTATTATTATTATTATTATTATTATTATTATTATTATTATTATTATTATTATTATTATTATTATTATTATTATTATTATTATTATTATTATTATTATTATTATTATTATTATTATTATTATTATTATTATTATTATTATTATTATTATTATTATTATTATTATTATTATTATTATTATTATTATTATTATTATTATTATTATTATTATTATTATTATTATTATTATTATTATTATTATTATTATTATTATTATTATTATTATTATTATTATTATTATTATTATTATTATTATTATTATTATTATTATTATTATTATTATTATTATTATTATTATTATTATTATTATTATTATTATTATTATTATTATTATTATTATTATTATTATTATTATTATTATTATTATTATTATTATTATTATTATTATTATTATTATTATTATTATTATTATTATTATTATTATTATTATTATTATTATTATTATTATTATTATTATTATTATTATTATTATTATTATTATTATTATTATTATTATTATTATTATTATTATTATTATTATTATTATTATTATTATTATTATTATTATTATTATTATTATTATTATTATTATTATTATTATTATTATTATTATTATTATTATTATTATTATTATTATTATTATTATTATTATTATTATTATTATTATTATTATTATTATTATTATTATTATTATTATTATTATTATTATTATTATTATTATTATTATTATTATTATTATTATTATTATTATTATTATTATTATTATTATTATTATTATTATTATTATTATTATTATTATTATTATTATTATTATTATTATTATTATTATTATTATTATTATTATTATTATTATTATTATTATTATTATTATTATTATTATTATTATTATTATTATTATTATTATTATTATTATTATTATTATTATTATTATTATTATTATTATTATTATTATTATTATTATTATTATTATTATTATTATTATTATTATTATTATTATTATTATTATTATTATTATTATTATTATTATTATTATTATTATTATTATTATTATTATTATTATTATTATTATTATTATTATTATTATTATTATTATTATTATTATTATTATTATTATTATTATTATTATTATTATTATTATTATTATTATTATTATTATTATTATTATTATTATTATTATTATTATTATTATTATTATTATTATTATTATTATTATTATTATTATTATTATTATTATTATTATTATTATTATTATTATTATTATTATTATTATTATTATTATTATTATTATTATTATTATTATTATTATTATTATTATTATTATTATTATTATTATTATTATTATTATTATTATTATTATTATTATTATTATTATTATTATTATTATTATTATTATTATTATTATTATTATTATTATTATTATTATTATTATTATTATTATTATTATTATTATTATTATTATTATTATTATTATTATTATTATTATTATTATTATTATTATTATTATTATTATTATTATTATTATTATTATTATTATTATTATTATTATTATTATTATTATTATTATTATTATTATTATTATTATTATTATTATTATTATTATTATTATTATTATTATTATTATTATTATTATTAGCCTTGTTTGTCGGACTTAAATTTGTCAATGAGAAATATAATATGAAGTAACAGATGAAAATTAAGAAAAGTTAAAAACAGAGCCAAAAAATGTCCAGTACAGACAGACGCGTACTACACATTCTGCCTCTTAAAAGGGCTCTATCCATAGTGAAATTACTTGTAAGGTGGTGCTTAACAACCAGCTGGTTTTTTTTTAGTTATTTCGTAGCTGTCATCAATTTTGCTTTTATTCATGTTTTTGTTTATGTTTTCTTATTAAAAACAGATACATAACTTTTGTGAAAATTTTAAAATGTTTGTGAAAATTTGTGAATATATGTGTTTTTTACAAAAGATTTGTGTTATTTAAAAAATAAATAAATGAATCCAAACTTTTCTTCTAATTTGCTGTCGCTAAACAAAATACCAACGCTTGGCGCATTTATACATATTTTTAAGAAATGCATCGAAAAATAGAAGCGTTGGTTTCTGTCGATGTAATTTAGTAGTTATCATAATTATTTTAAACACTTTTTTATTCTGTGTCTTGTTTTTAATAAAAACTAAAGTTTAATTTTTTTTCTTCTCGTTTATTTATATTTTTTCACTTTTGACAGCTGCTTTTTTTATTTCACCACGGGCTCTTTTTTAACGATTTAAAGAACACCTGTCGTTTTTGTATTGTTGTGGGGTGCCACCACCTTATGTAATTTCATCATGTTTTTATCTAAAATTATTGTAATAAGTTGCCAAACTTTGAATGTGAGTTACTGTAAATAAAGATATATAGTCTGAATGCAGACTTTATTGGCTATGTGTAAAGCTACGATCACAGTTGTTAATATTTGACGAAAAAATGGGACCACTATTTTATACAAGAGCAGTTTTTATTAAAAAAGTGTATGCACACATTTTTTGTGCATACTCCTATTGAATTGGATAGTAAAGAATTTGCATACAATTTTATTTTTATTTATTTTTTATTTTTTTGCAGTTCGAATGCGATTTCAGTCGTGAAAATATTGCGAGTTTTAAGGGTATTAAGACCTCTCAGGGCTATTAATCGTGCTAAGGGTCTAAAGGTATGTAACAGTTATTTTATTATTATTATGTAAGCTAACAATGGTCAAACTAACCATTATATATGTATATATAAGTAAATGTATATTCCAATGTTATAAATTAAACTTTAAATGTTTTGTTTTAACAGTGGCTTAAATTATAAAATTTTATTTATTATAACTGAATGTCTAATAACCAAGTGGCTTGTGCTTAATGCGCGTTCATTAAAATTAAAATAAAATAAAGAATTTTAGAAACTAATATTGGTGATATTATTATATTGTTAATTAAGATGGGCGTAGAATATAAGTTCTAAATTCGGCAGTGTTTTGAGAAATACATCTCATAAAAATTAACTTCTGAGTGACAACAATCTTACATATACGAAAGATAAAAATTTTATTAATATCTACTTACTACTTCTATATATTAGCGGAAAAAGTTATATAATCTTTTTTGCCTTTAACATTTATAATATTATGTTTATAAGTTACCTAACATCTACGTAAATTGTCTATACAAAAAAAGAGTCCTTTTCTATCAAAGTTCTCAATTTTTATATATTTTTAAAGCTTAGAAAAATATAATTGGCACGTTTTATATGTATATTAAAAAATGTATATGTTGGCTAAGTACAACCATTAAATCTTAATTCCAATCAATTTATAGAAAGAAGCGTTTTTCGTTTTTTACTTCACCGATTAACATAACTAATTAAGCTTATAAGTACGAGGAAATCATATACTTATAAACTTCCTTAATGTTTTTTTTCTAATTTTAATTGAAAACCATCAAGGCTACATTAAAATTTATGCAGTGTAATATCGTAGACAGACGACAGCGTTAATTTGCATTAAAAGTTTACTAATGTTAATTTGTATTAAACGCTGAGTAATGCAAATTAAAATTTTACCCTGGCAGACGACAGTTTTTGCATTTGGAAAGCAGCTGTTTGTTTGTCAAGTATTTTTTTGGCATTTATATCTAGATCGAATGGATAGAAGACAGAAAATAATATTAACAGTTGTGCTATTGGTGAAAAATTACCATTTATTTGAAGAAAAAGCTGAACTTACTTTTGCAGAAACTGCTCCATAATCCATTTGAATCCATTTTAATTTTTTTAACTAAATATTTATTCACAATAGTAAACAATTTGTGTTGCCATACCGAAAAAGCTAAATTTGGTATAAATTCAGTTTGGTTTGGTGCATTTATGTACGTCAAATCTAATACACATTAAGATGTAGATAATTTACAAGTTAATTTGCATCAAGACTGTTAAATTGCTAAAGGCATGCAAACCGATACCATATATACGGACTTCAGTAAGGCTTTCAACAAAGTTAATCATCTTGACCTACTTTTTTACAAATAAACGAAATTTGGCTGTTTGTCTCAAATGGCTATGCAGTGTATTGTATATGTGAACAGAATACTCATATGTTAATAATAGGCAACAGTGCATCGTATTTAGAAATCATAAGTTCAGTTGTATTATTCGGTCCATTATTATTTTTGATATACATTTATGACTAACCATCTTGCATTAAGTATACCAACATATAAATGTAAAGATCTCAACAACTCAATCAATCTCAACAACTCTAACTTTTGCTGCTTACTTCAAAGGATTTGAACAAGCTTTATAAATGGAAAAGTACAAATTTAATGAAGCTGTTGTGTACAGTTATAAATTTGATACGTACTCTTTTTAAAAGTCAATACTATACTCGATCTTTGCATTTTACTTGACAAAAAAGCTTACTTTTAAGCCACATATTTCATCATTCCTAGTCTACCACCTTGTCGGTCTAAAATATTCTTGTACCAATTATGCAAATAGTGATACACTTCGAAAAATTAAGCTGAATTCAAATACTAATAGATAACTCATTACCGCCAAACCTAAATCAGAGCGCTAAGCGTTGTTTACCTGTCAAAAATTTTCATACCCATACAAATTGTATGAAGCAAACCATAATAGCACTGCTTTAACGTTTTCTAATTGGAGTCTCCAATTTTGACAACTCGGTAGAAATTGAAGCTGTCTGCGAAGAAAAAAATAGTAAAAAAGAAAACAAATAATACCACTTTAACTGTTTTCGTGTTAAATCTAGCGTTTTTAGTAACTTTTTAATTTTAATTTATTGATTTTTTGTGGAAAAGTGAAGTTACTGTTAATGACACAATTTTAAAGCTCTTATTTAGGCATGTCACCTCAACGTCAACGCTAAACAAATGTCAACGCAACGGCCAAGACTCTAATTTAGGTTTGTCAGTTATATTGTGTCATTTATAAAAGAATAATTAATAAAAAGATCCACAATTTAAATTCTGACTTCAAGAATATCACTTTGTCTTACAGAATATCTTTTAGGTGTTCTTAGAAATACGATTACAGGTCTCAAATCTAACTGAAAGAAGCTTCTTCCAAAAATTAAAATAATCGGCCCTATTCCTGTTGGCGTTTTCGCTTTCAAGGTCGTTTCAATGTCGCTGTCGCAAAGGATTATTTGACTCGATTAATTAAAAGTTTGTGTTTTTTCATAGTTTTTGGTTTTGTTAGGACAAGAACCAATCTTATTGATTTTCGTTGAATTCGGCTCATATCATATTCAGTTCTATTTCTGTGATTTTCCTAATGTAGTTGTCATATTACTTTTACACTTTGGATGAAATTAGTATGACAAATTCTTTTGATTGAAAAATGAGATGCTGCAACAGTCGGCAGTTGAAGTTTATCTCATTTACACCGTATCGTACGAACTTTAGGCGAGAATATCATATCCACACAACTCGGGCCAACACGATTTGTCGTTTGCTGATGCCATGATATATTGCATTCTTTTTTGTTCTTTTTTCCCATACTACGGTGACCATTTTTTCTGTATTATACAGAACAGTATTGTATTTGAGAGTCTTGTTCTGTATAAATTATTCATTAGGAAAAAACATTTAACTGTTCTGTGTTTTATTTACTGTTCAGTATTAGTTCCGTATTTACACGCTTCAAGTGCTTTTACAAAATTAACGTAGTTTCTGTCTCAATAATGTTCTTTTAATGAAGAATGCAAAATGTATAAAATAACAGCTATGAAAATGTTGTAGTTCTATACAAATCCAGAGACAATGCGAGTTTTTTATATTACATTTATATGTATTAGTGACATTATTTTAATTAATATGTGTATATTTTGCTAAACCGTCGCTAACATTACATTATCGGCTTAGTTTTTTGGATATGAAGTTTCACAACATTATCACTATTCTAAAGGTAGGATCACACGATTGTCGTAATGCACCAATAATTAGTGTTTTTATATGCCAATCGTGTGATTATACAATTTATTGGCTCATACGGCAACTCACAATATCATTGTGCTTATTTATCCCAATCAAATGTAATCCTGGATCGACAATCGTGTGAAAGCTTTATCCGCAATCATGCACCAATGTAAATTCCAAAAATACACAAAAATTTATTTTATTCTTGTGTGGCAATTGAAGAAGAAAATAATCACCGATTTTATTTTTTAATTGATTTTTTTCTGAAAAAACACGTGTTTATACGGTATTTGTAATTGTCATCCCTTAATATATGCATTTTTTAAATTATTTGTATGTAGATTGCATCACAAATTTCCACCATTTCTTTTTTTCATTATTTTTACTTTTTCTTTATCAAGTGGACACCTGATAATCAACGCCGATGGAATTTTTATTTTTTAGAAAATAAATCATCTTTACTTTAGAGAATTAAATATAATTTATATTCCAATTTAAATAAATAAATATTTTAGTGAATTATTTTTTTTTTAATTTATTGAAATTCCTTATTGTGAGCCAATTCGTGACCCACACACTCCTTCTTTTCTTTTTTTTTGTATTTCTTTTTATTTATTTGTTACTAAATGACCTTCATATAAATGTTCTTGTTTTTTAAAGAGCGAACCATTTTGAACACAAAAAAAATTATTCTACCACAACAGCTGATTTACAGAGTTGCCGTAAACTAAAACAATCGTGTGACAGCGTTGGGACAATTATCGTCAATACATCGGTTCGCGCCATCTTGTGACAAAAATTTTGTATAAAATAAAACAACCGTGTGAATACAGAATTTTTAATTGGAACAGTTTTATTATTGTGCGCTAAGTTGTCCCAATAAAATTTGTATCAGACTGGTTTATTTGAGTCAATCGTCTGATCCCAGCTTAAGTATTTTGAGTGGCTTATAATAATTACATACGTATGCATTTAAAGAAAAAAAAAAAAAACATTAAGTAGTCATGCCTCACAGATCAAATTAATTTTTAATGATGAAGTGCAAAAACTTAATAATGATATCCAGGTACGCTGTTCTAAGTACATGGCAATTCTCAGTATTGTTAATTAAGGCAAACTTGATATTAAACAAAACTTAAAAACAAATAAGCACAAGAATGCCGATATTACTATCGCTTCTAGCAAAACTCTATCCTGTTATTTGAAGCCGAAGTATACAGATGTTAAGTATAATCATTTCTTCCGTTCCTATGATTGCCCTCTAAATCTTATAAGAAGTTGTTTTGATGACAGGTATTATTCTGCTCATACTAAAATAGTTTGTAAAATCATGGCTCGGATTCCATTAGAGAAATTAAAAATTATTTTTCTGATGTTAACTTGATAACAATTTTTTGTGATTGTTCAAATCATGGTAAGATAAAAATATGTCATATTTTTGTCATATTGTACCATTGCAATATTTTAACAAAATATATTTGGGATCTGTTCAATAAATTGAATATAAACAAGAAATTACTTGTTTCAAATGCAATAAACACAAACTATAACTTCAGCATATACATATTGTTACGTTTTAACCTTTTTAAAACGTTTGAGTTCTTTTAAATTGCGTTAAATAAAATAAATAACATTTGTTGTTTTATACAATTCTTTTTATTTGCACACTTTTACTTTATACAGCAACTTCCACTAAATACACATATTACGTTATCTTTTATTTACGCTTTACCACGATTTTACTTTATGACTGCCAAACTGTATCTGATTAACTGCATAATGCGCCACCTTTTATACTCGTATATAACCGACATTACTTCCAAATGTTCTTGTGCTTACTACAGCATTCTGTTCATTTTCGTTAATTCGAATGTAACACCTAAAATCGATATGGCAACATTGTTCAATACGCAATTGGTAACACTGTTAATAATACAAATAACAGGGTTATTCGGCATTGACAAAAGCCAATAGTAGAAATACCATAATAAAGTTTAAAGCTAATACTTTAAACAATTTTAAGGCTATGACCATCGACTACAAGCTTTCAAAAATAGAATACATGTGTGCACATGAGAATAATAATTTTAGCGGCAACACGGCTACCGACTACACGAGAACGGTTGTAGCTCGTAGCCAACTTGGGCTAATTTCTATTTTTCTTGGTGACAACAAACAGTTTAGTGCTGTCAATACAATAAGATGCATGAAATAGGCGTTTTAAAAACGCAATACATGAAATATATATAAAGGGTCCGCCAAATAAATTTTATTTTGAAAATAGGGCGCAAAACATCGAGTGTAGCTTCGGTTGTGTGGCATGTAGCGCCGTCCTGTTGAAACCAACTGTTGCTAATATCCTCCTCTTCAATTTTTGTGAACAGAAATTCGTTCAACATGCCCGATAACGATCGCCATTGACTGTAATGGCCACTACTTGCTCATTTTCGAATTATGCCTCTGGACCAAAATCCGCACCAAACAGTGACTCGTCTTGGGTGTATCGGCTTTTCAATGTATGCGTGCGGGTTTTCTGTGCCCCAAATGCGACAATTTTGCTTGTTTACACACCCGCCAAGATCAAAATGAGCTTCATCCGAAAAGATGATATTTTTTTTTTTTTTTTGGAAAAATCGGCATCTTCTGTAAGTCGATCGCAGGCCCACTTAGCGAAGCGAAAAAGCGTATACACAACCATATTCGTTCAGCGGAAGGATAAAACTAATTATCTGTCAAATCAGACATGAGCTAAATGTTACCATTCACGAAATAAGCACTAGTTGAAAAAAAAACGTTAGATGGCGGACCCTATACATTAAAAACGCGAAAAAAAATGTATGTGCACCACTGAAAAAGAATAATCATATGTCAGTTTGTTTACATTTATTTTGTATCTGCAGTCGTTCAAATAATTAAGTAGCTGGTTACTTGGCTACTTTTGCAGTCAGCGTCTTTTTTTGTAGTCGTGTAGGCGATGGTCGGTAGCCTTGAATGTTTTTATAGCATTACACTACTACGATACTAATTTGGTGTATCTTTTCTTTAGGCATTATTTATTTTCGTAACAATATTTTCAATAAATGCATTTAAACAGTATCAAAATGTCTCCCAATAGATATTCTGACCATTTTCGTTGTCTGTAAGACCGACGCATCACTTTTTTGTTGGCTACATTAAAACAAGAAGCCGAAACTTTCTCATTTTCTCAGTATCTTCGCGATTACTTAGTTTACTTTAGTTACTTTGGTTACTTCAGTTTAGTGTGCTAAATATGCGAGTTTTCCCAATTTTTGAATATCCTAAGAATTTTACGTCCTAAAATCAAAAGTTTGAAATCGGTCTGAGAGACCGAAAACTGCAAATGTATCTCGCATAAACAAAAATAATTAGGAAGCATAATTATTTGAATTTTCTATAATATGATGAAAACTTTCCTTGTCATTGCCGGGAGTCGAATCTGGGCAGCTAAGTGCTTGCATACACCACTTGTCAGTTAAATATTTCCTTGCTCTCTACTTTTGTTCAGTAATTATGGCCATCGTACACATTACTAGAAAAAATAATAATTTCAAATACAAACAAGTATGGGAAAGTAAAATTCTACTAAAAGTAGAAAGAAATAGAAACTTCCACTTGGCGCGCGTTCATTTCTATACAAATTTTTGCAGGTGCTTATCGCGGAAAAATTAAGATTTGCATGCTGTGTTTGATTCACGTTTTGCAGGCCAACATGGTTTCAAGCGCCCTTCGCCTCGACGTTACTACTAGTATGGTCAAAAGACAGAGACGAAACAGTGGTAAGTTAATCTTACAATGTTTTACTATTGACACGAAAATATGACTATTGGCAATATACGCCCTCAAAAGTTGCCAATTTCAAATCAGCATTTTTTTGGAAAGTCCAAACATACCTTCGATATCAAAAATTAACAGCCTGAAAAAATTCAGTTGGAGCAGAAGGCTTTAAAGGTCAAAATATCACTGCCGACAACTTTTTCCATCTATTGTGGATAGGAAGCTGATATACTCTGCAGATTTCCATTCTATAGATAACAGGATAGATAGGCCCTTTCATTCTGGCGTGTTGTGTGAAATCGCGCTATAGGAGACTAGAAGTAAGTAAAAAAGGGGTATTGTTCCAACCTCAATTTAAAATGTCTTTTTCAAATTCAGTACATATAACAAACTTATTCTTATTAAAAAACGAAAACATATTTCATATTACATTCATAGTTATGCACATATTAATTCATTAAAGTCACAAAACATATCTCATACTACATACTTAAGTTATAAACTTAACTTTTATTAATTTTCTTCGTCATCGCCAGCGTTTGGTTATTTTTAACCAAAATTGGTTATTTTTATTATTATTTTTTTTTGATGTGTAGGTGTGTACTTTTTCCATTTTGGTAAGTTTTTTTTTTTCAAAGTTAAAAATAGAGATAATGATTTCTTTTAACGTTTATTACCCAGGCAAACTTAGACTTTTTGTTGTGAGTATGCTAAGACCTTTTCCATCCTTCCGGTAACATATGGATTTCTTGCCAAAAAACTGCAATTTTTGAGGCCAAGAACGAATCGAACCAATTTCTTATATTCTGTTCTAAAGAGAAAGGTACTCCGATTGAGACAAATGGTAGTCTGACGGGCAATGTCTGGATTATAAGGCGGCTAAAACTATTTTCTAAATAGTTTAACCTGATCTTGGAACATCTGGTCGAGCGTTGTCATAAGAAAAATATATTTCATTAATGCCGCTACAATTTTTTCCAGCTTGAATAGCTTTTTGAGTTTGAAAGTAATCTTCATTGAGTAATGCCTTCAATTCATCATCTCCGAAAATTTTTGCCTAACTCGAAAGGTCCTTTTTCATGTCAAAATCATTATATCTGAACTGCATAAACGTTGAGATCGGTGGAACATGTTCAGGATAACCTTCGTTGTTTATACTATTTTGTTCAGTGGCTAAGTGAGAATAAATATCAGATACATTTCACTTCAACGTTATTGTTTGGTTCGGGTATTTATCGATTCATTAAGATATCTGTTAGTAAAGGCTACTGAGCTAAAATTATCTACAAATAAGAGAATATGCCTCATCAATTGTTGTACCAAATTTATTTTGACCAGTCTATATTCAGTCAATACTGCAATAAATTTTTATATAAAAGATTATATTTTAATGTTTTTTGTATTAAAATTATGATTCTAAATTTTTGGTTATTTTTTGGTTACTTTTTTATTGAAATTTGGTTAAAAAAATCGAAGTTGTAGCAATGCTGGTCATAGCGACTGAATACAGTTAAACGAAAACATTTGTTCGTTTAAGTTATACTTCTTTCAGATTACGGATCTGTAATTTTTTTCTGCAATTTTTTAGTTGTAAATTTACTCGCTCATGTGCTGTAAAACACAAAAATTTTTTAAGTCACTTGTGAGTGTCAAATCGCAAATCTCATATTTTCATTATTTAACAAGAAAATATGTAAAGTTTCGTAACAATTGTTTTTTTGTAATGGGTGATTTTTTAGCAACTTTCTTTTTGGCAACATTGTTTTTGTGTAATATGCTACTGGAAACATGTTCAGTTTGATCTATAATTTAACCATAAATCGGCTTACAAACGAACAACGCTTGCAGATTATTGAATTTTATTATTATTATTATTATTATTATTATTATTATTTAATATTATTTTATTATCAAAATTCATGCTCATAATTCATGTCTATTTATCAGAAAATTGTGCTCAGCGACAAAACTCATTTCTCGTTGAATGGTTACGTGAACACGAAAAATTGCCGTATTTGGTGTCAAGAGCAGCCAGAAGCATTACAAGAACTGCCAATGCATCCCTAAAAATGCACTGTTTGATGTGAATTATGGTCCGGTGGCATAGTTGAACCGTACTTTTTAAAAGACGAATGCAGGAACGTTGCTGTGAATGGCGAGCGCTACCGGGCGATGATTACGAATTTTTTTTTACTCAAATGAAGACCTGCACTTGGCTTACTTTTGGTTTCAACAAGATGGCCATATGCCCCACAGCACGCGAAACAATGGCCCAATTAAATAGCGAGTTCGGTGAACAGTTTATTTCACGTTTGTTTATCAACAATTTTGAAGTAAACAAACGTAACACAACGATCAAATAGAAATAGGGTATTTTTCAGTTGTGATTTTTTAATAAAATTAATCAAAGTAATTTATTAAAATAAAACACATTAAATTTTAATTATACGCATTCATTTCGACTGGTTGACACCCAGTTATTGCTATATACGCAAGTCACTCATTCTTTGCTAGCGAGTTGAGACAATAAAATTTTGTGTGATTGTGATTTTCAGCACACCAATTTTGTGACTTCAAGTCGTAATCGTAAATTTTTTGCGATGTGTGAGTTTCAGCACATGGTCTACTGACTAACTTCACTGTCATCATCATCATCATCATCGAAACTAGAATAAATTTGATTCACTTGGGTAAGCGATAACATTTCTACCAAATCCTTCTTCCACTAACAAACATTTGATGTCATCACATCAGGTGTGACAATGCTTTAATTGATCCGTAATTGTTCCAATCTTATAGAGACACATGCGTGGAGTCCAGAATGCTATGTAATTGGACGTCTTTGGAAGGAATTGACTAGGGGAGTCCATCAAGAAAGGCCAACATCCTTGTTGAGCGTAATGCGACATTTTTAGCAATATTGAACTCCATAGAGCCAGAAGTACATCGAAATCAAATCTAAGGCGCTTACTGACTGCGCTAGATTACAAAGGATATGCAAATTATTACCGATTTGTCGATTATTGCATTTTAGTGACTCAAACTTTGCCTTGTCCGATCATGTGTTGAGTTTAAAAAATTTAGTTATTTTTGTTTTTTTTACTGAAACTTACAGTTATTATAGGATTAGATGCTGGTTTTCCTGTTATTCGTATAGATTAATATCTGAAGTATAAATAAGACCCTAAAACGGTTATATATTTATTATATTTTTACATTTAGTGGACTTATCTATGAGAAAAAAACTTGTCCGATTATGCGTTGGAGTCACTGTATATATATTGTTACGTTTTATCCTTTTTAAAACGTTTGAGTTCATTTTGTTGTTACAGTTTTTTTTTATTTACAGCACTATACCTTTAATATAGTTTATCTTAATACAACAAAATTATATACGCTTATACAACACTTTTATTTCTGCTTAAACACGTCTTTATCTTTTGACAGCAAAACGATAACTAACTAACGTGTAGGTATCTAATTGCCTACAGTTTGGAAAGTTCCAGGAATGTGTCATATCCTCTATTTAATATCCGTTAATTCAAATGTAACACAAAGATGGTCGAATTGGCAGCGTTTCCAGATAACGCAAATAAGTACGGCATTGACACGGTGACACATAATTGCCAAATATAGCAAAATCCCACATTACAGTTATAAAGGTGGTGATGTGTGTTTTCTTTTTAAGCATTTTTATTTTCGTAATAATGTATAAGTATATCGCACATTAAATCATGAACAGTCACAACTCAACATTTACAAATGTTCAGGAGTGGAAAAACTGTTTTTAAAACATTGTTGTAAAGTTAACGACGTTATGGAATTTCACCACCAATCGATCACAGTGTTGTCCAAAGGTTGGCTTGTTACCTTACAACTAAAGCGTTACGATAAGTCTCGTCTAGCAGAAGTTTTAGTTGATTATGTTCAAGCGCCACAAGTTAAGTGGAAGACAGTTATGCAAATAAAAAATTCGTGGTCGTTAGAGATTTGATCAGTGATTGGATAATGAAAAAAAGCGATTTTGAAAAATTTTGAGTTGTGACTATTCATGATCTAGTGTGCGATGTATATTGTCACGTTTTTACCTTTTTAAAGACGTGTATTTATGAGTTCGTAGATTGTAGTTAAAATAAAATACATTTTGTGCTTGGTTTTAATTAAATCCTTTATTCAACAGAGTTATGTGCTCCACTGCTTGTAATCTTTTTACAGGCAATAACAATTTTTATTCTTAATTACTCTGTCTGTTTACAACCTTGTAAACAACAACAATTACTCGACAGATCATTCTTCCTAAAGATCTTCCAACCCGATCGTAGTTATAATTTAGGATCGATCACAACCTTTTCAACCAGAGGTTATCCATACTTAACTCTACTGAGTTAGCTTCAACTAAACTGGTTTTTACTTCACTGCTAGCTTCACGAGTTTGCTCCTTATAAACTCTCTTCACACCAATAACACATTCGCTGAGCTAACTTCACTTAAACTGATCGTTGTTCGCATCGATGTGCTTTTTTATGAGTAAATAATACATTGAAAGCTCTTGAACCTCTCGATATTTCAAGTAGATTCAATTCTTTCTTTTAATTTCTTTTTAGTTCTTTTGTAGCCATGCGTATGTAAACATCCACCTCTTTCAGCTCTTAGTATCTGTTGTTGCTTGTTTATTGTCTTTTACTTGTTTTCTTTGCTGCTTAATTATTGATGTTGCCGTGTTATTTTTATTTACTTTACCTCTGCTAATGTTTGTTGTTGTAGATTTGGTTCTTTGTAAATAGCACGTATAGTTATTCTTTCAGCTTTTGTTTATTTATTTTAGCGAAGTAATAAACGCAGAGGTTCTCAATCTTATTTTCGTAACACTGCCGCCCACTTAAGCCTGTTCGTCCCGAATAGGCTCATTACTTCCTCTCCCGTAATTTGCCAATCGTTCTATGTGTACTACTTTCATTTTAGTTCTTGGGCTGTTGTGTTTCTGTATTCGGTAAACTACATCGTTCAGTCTCTTGTTTACCTTGTAGGTTCTATCCCAGTTAGACTGTATTTGGGAGATAGTCCTTTCTTCCGCTGTGGATTATAAAGCAGTACTAATTGTCCCTCTTGGAAACCCTCGGTATTTGCCGCGCGATCGTATCTGACTTTCATTCTATCGCTGGTTAGTTTTATTCGTGAGCGCACGAATTCATGAAGCTCGTGGACTTTGTGGTTGCTCGAGGTAAGTGGCTTCTTTTTCCGCGGTAGATTTGACTCCATACTCTAAGTCACCAGGTAACTTTAACTCAGTTCCAAAAAAAAATTTTGGCGGGTGATCTAGACGTTGAATCTACCATTTCGTCCGATTGCGGGTGTAGCGGCGTCGTTCTAGTCTTCTTTATGCCATATTAAAAGATTTTTTTAGTTCTTTTGTAGCCATGCGCGTATGTAAACATCTAGCTATTTCAGCTTTTAGTATTTGTGGTTGCTTGTTTATTGTCTTTTACTTGTTTTCTTTGCTGTTTAATTATTGTTGTTGCCGTGTTATTTTTATTTACTTTACCTCTGCTAATGTTTGTTGTCGTAGATTTGGTTATTTGTAAACAGCACGTATAGTTGTTCTTGCAGCTTTTGTTTATCTATTTTAGCGAAGTAATAAACGCAAAAGTTCTGAATCTTTTTTTCGTAACAATATATAATATAATATGAATCTTATTTTCGTAACAATATATATATATATGGATGTATATACTGATAGGAGGTTTAGGTGCAAGTCACCGGACGCAGTTGATTGGATGTGAATACTATTAATGGTATAGACTCTACTTGATAGGATGGTAGGAGGCGGGATTGTTGAGTCTGTGGGTTATCCAACGGACTGGGTCAATAACTTACAGTTAGTGTAGAAGCCAAATGGTGAGCTGAGCGCATGTCTTGACCCGAAGGCACTGACCAAGTGTACCAGGCGCGAGTATTTTTTGATACCAACGATTGACGATCTAACTTCTGGACTTGCAGAAAATGCGTATTTTCGGTATTCGACTTGAAGAGTGGATTTTGGCACATGGAGCTTGATAGCAGGTGCTCAGATTTGATGGCATTTTTAACCCCATTTTGAAAGTTTAAGTTCAGCCATGTCTCTTTTTGAGCTTAGCTATGCGCCTGAAATGTTCTACCTGAAGATGATAAGGATTTTTGGTAATATCAAGAAAGTCTTAGTGTATTTTGATGATGTGGCTATTTGCGCGGATGGTGCGGAGGAACATGATAGGATTGTGAACTTGGTGATGAAAAGGTTCAGTAGTCGGAAAAGGTTCAATATCGTAAAATGCAGGTGAAGTTTGTAGGTCATCTTTTATCGGAAGGGAAAATTAGGGTGGATCCTAAATACTGTTAGGCAATTTTTAGAATGAGGAAAGCTACAGGTAAATCTAATGTGTTGAGGATTTTGGGTCTTCTACAGTACTTGGCTAGATTTATTTCGAATCTGTAGAGACTGAACGCGGATCTGCGTGGCTTGATGCGAAACAACACGGAATTTCAATGGACAGGGATATATGACAAGGAGCTTAAGATCTTGCTGAGGATATTAACAATTGAGCTGTCGCTGGCCGTTCATGACCCAGCTAGGGTCATTTTTTAGTCAATATACTGCTTTCTGCATAACACCTACAAAAGTACGCTAAAGTACTTTTTGACTTCTATGTACTTATTTTTTTACTTTTTGTGTTTAAAGTTTTTAATAAAAATAAAAAACGTATGTTGTTCGAAACATCCTGATAAAATACATACATACTTTATCTTTACGGCGCTGATTTAGAGCCCATATGGCAGTTTCTTTTTCAGACTTTTATTAGTCTAAGATTGATTGTCAATGTGGCTTCAAATTGTATATGTGTGTAAAATCAAATTGTCTAAAATTTTAACTAAAGGTACGTTCAACGTCCATTGAACAAGGTAGTGTTGCCTGTACAACAACTATATTTTTTAACAAAAAAAAAAAACAAATATTTGTTGATTTTTTGTTAATTTTGAATGTCATAAAAATTATTATGAATTATATTTTTAATAAATACACCTGATCTTCTTTTTACACGTTAGGTACATTCTCAGCGATATCGTGCAAAAATGGTGTAAACTCGAATTAGGTGTAAAATAGAAAAAAAAGTTTGACATATATAATAAAATACAACTGAGCCTGTTTGTACATTGTATTTACGTTCCAAAAAATACCATACAAAAATCATGTAAACATAGGATTAGGTATAAATTAAATAAAATTATTAACAATTAAGAAACATGCGCTAAGTAAAAAAACAGTCAGCCGAACCGACAACACCACCTTCTTAAATGTGCCTTGGGTACGGTCACATTGAGGAAATTATTTGACGGGAAAACGTACATACTGTTTTATGGAAATATTTGTTTTTTGTTATATATTTTTTTAAAAATTTAATTATTACAGTACATATCTTTCACTATTATTTGTTTTTAAATAATTTTGTAAGAAATGCTTACATAAAAAGATATGTTTCCATAAAATGTTTATATAAAGTGGTGGTTACGCGTTTTTCGCCCAGTATTTGCCCCAATGTAACCCTACGTTAACATTCTGGTTATTAATATTCTGCTATATAATCGATAGAATTACTATTGCAAATTATCAGATTTTTATATTCTTTGTTGAACTAATTGTTATTCCATATTATTTAATGAATTTAAAAGCGTTTTCATAAAAAAATGTACTTATATTTTATTAATTGAACTACTAATTTTTCCTCAATGTCAATTAAATATCTGGCTACCCTAGACCCAGCGTTACCGGTTGTAATGCAGACGGATGTCTCTAAGGATGGTTTGGGCAGTGTACTAATTCAAAATTGGCCTCCGGTTGTGTTTGCGTCACGAACACTTGGTTATAGAGAGCAGAAGAAGGCACAGATAGGAAAGAAGTTGTTGGTCATTGTCTTTGCTTGTCAGAGATATAATTTTTTTCATGGGCGACATTAATGACGTTACCATGAGATTACAGCGCATGTTTATGTTTCTGTTGAAATATCCACATAATGATTCGGAAAATTCGTAAATATATGAGGAATAGTTAGCTGGGCTTCCATGAACTAAATGAATTCCGTAAAAAATTTTATAAGTTGAAATCGGAATTACATGTTGAGAATAACATATTATTTTTGAATCATAGATTGATTATTCATTTCTCCTGGGTGTGGAAAAGACGCTTGCTCGTGCAAGAAAACTGTATTTTTGGCCCGGGATGAATGGTAAGATAAAAGAGTTGTTGCTCTCGTGTAGAAAGAAGGAGTAATGAGAAAGAACTGTTGGTTCAGGATGAGATGTCTTGATATCCATTTCACATTGTTGGAATGGACCTTTTTGAATACGCTAGGCGTAATTATGTAGTAATATTTGTCGCTTACTCGAATTACTTATGGGGATCTAGAGTTAGGAATAAAACATCAGGTTACAAGTCTTGGGTATCCTCAGAGTAATGACTGAAAAGGTTGTGGCCATAGCGTTGTTTTGAAATATATATACTCAATAAAACTTTGGCCTACTGAATCTGATATATCATACTACGCTTGAATTATTTCCCAATGGTTGCAGGTTACTATTTGTAGTACATTCCACAAACTCTCGGTCACATTTAGATCTGGAGTCTGTCGGTGCCAGTCTAATACAGTGATCTTGTTATCTGCAAACCATTTCTTAGTACACTTTGCAGTGGAACATCCATCGAAGGAGCATATTCTCTTCGGTCTAAGGTAGCATACAAGTTGGGTGGATTTCAACGTAATTACTTGCTTTCATAATTCACTATAGTAGGAAAATTAGTGCTAAATAACTAAGTATGTTGTCGCCACTACGCTTTACCGTCTTAAAAGTGTACTTAGGATTGTATGTAGTGTTATTTGGTCTCCTTACGCTCTGAAGGCTTCGATATGTATTTATTAAAATAATTAATTTATAAACACATTTGGTTGGCAGCACTTCTCTTATTTTCTCACCAAATATTGATGTGACACATTAGTGTCCTCATAATTTTTCAATTCATAAGTCGGTACGATTAGAAGAAAAAAACTTTTTAAACTGGTTACTTCCGTTATACCAGTGCTGTTCTTTTCATAGGACTATTATCCCCGCTTTATTTACATGTATACTTATGCTCTTGCTTTTAGTCGTCACTGAAACAGCGTCCAGAAAACATACGTAGCGGGTGTATGCTGATTTTTTTTAAATTTTTTATTTAAAACTGTATTATTTATTTGTTTTTTCTGATAATACCTAAATTTTTAAACAAAATATTACGATTTTCATATTTTCAATTCATACAGATACTCAAAATGCTAATTACCCATTTAACTCAACTCTGAGAGTGCAATTCTTATGTCTTAACTAACGGTGTTTTCTTTTCTACTAAAAAATTTGCATTTTAATTAAAAAATGAAATTTTGTGTTTGTTTCTTAGAAATGTTTCGCTCTCTGAAAGGGTGATATGTTTTATTCTAAAAAATTCACACCTGGCAATCGTGGAAGGCATGACTTTTGATTATTTATAGGGCTACCAGATAAAATTTGAAAAAGACGCGTGGTATCGTTATACAGTTTTCAAGTTAATTTTTTCATTGTTTTATCGAAACCTTTTGAAAACATTGCATTGTTAAAGCTTCATGGTCAGTTATATAAAAAAAATTGCATTCCGCATTAGAAAAGTGTTAAAAAAATTTTCTGTTATAAAAAAAGCGTTCAAAATTTAAAGTGGGAAAATTTGCAATCTGGTAACATCTTCTTCTTATATACATATTTTATTGAAAACAAAACAAAAGATACATATTTTTAAATCTAAAAACCCTTTTTTGGAAAAAATCTAAATATGCATCTTTTTTATTTGCGAAAATGAAATAAATCAGTTATTAGATTCATCTTCGTCATCAGATGAAGAAGAATTACTGAATTTATTTCATCACAGGGCATTCCTCTTTTTAATATTTGTGTTATGTTCTCAAATAAAAAATTACATTATTGCAGAGTTGGTCAGCTATTTTTTAAATACACCATTTAACAGGTTGATGCTTTTTTTGTAGAAAAGAAAACACCATATCACAACATATTTTTATTTTTGAACAACACTGCTTTATACACATCAGTATTTGCTTTCAAAATGCTATATTAGTTTCATTGTAAAGCATCAAACTGCTATATTAGTTTTATTATACAACATCTTATATAATTAATGAATAATATATTTTACAAAATAATTTTACAAAATATATAAAAGGCACCGGGTTACTGGACCATATGTGTGAAGTGAACTTACAAAAAATAAATAATTTAATTCATATTAATTCTAATCTAAGTTAAATACATATATACATTTAAATAATTTCAAATAAAATAAGGAATATGATATTAATTAAGTGGATAAATAGAATACAAATGTTGTGTTTCAGTAGACCGTTTCCTATCTTAGCTAAATTGGTCCTGATAGCGTAATTCATAATTTCATCTAAACGAGATAGTGGGCATTCAATGAGAATATATTTATTGTTCAACTGAATATTACAGCGTGAACAAACTGAAGGCTCATTACACATTACTTAGTAATACCGAGTATTAAAGAAACTTTACCAACTCTTATTCGTTCCATCATTATGCATTCACTTCTTGTGAAATTGTAGTCATATTTGGCTCAGAGCTGCATAGCATTTGATTGAAATTGAAGAGCCTTGAAGGAGTTAACGAAATACTTCGGTAAACCTGCATTATTGCGGACTTAATGGTTGCTATTCCAGCAGTAAAGTAAGGCAGTAGTTTTTCTTTTACCACTTTAAAATTCCTCAGTGATTCCACTGAGGAAAGATCCAGTAAATAAAACCAGTTTAGGTGCAAAATCAATAATTTTCTGCGCCATCAATTGCTTCAATATGCAAGAAGGTGTATTATACATTCTGAGTGAATCGTGGTTTACAATAAAATTTTCCGATTTATCGGGAATATCCGGCTTTTCTGGAAAAGTAATGTTATGTTTTTTTAGTAAAAATTTTCGCTTATGGCAGACGAAGATTGGATGGATGAATCCAGGATGAATCCAGGTATTTCCAAAACATATGGTGCATTCCATCAGATGTTAGTGTTATTGATTCGGAAGCCATTGAAATCGAACGTTTTTCAAGCAGTTTTTGAAAATATGAGTGAAAAGCTTAATATCTCAAGTTTTCTAGAGGCGTTGCACGTAGTAATCCGAATGCAGTACGATAACAGTTGTTTAGAGAGGTGTTTATTTTTTTAATGTTGGTTTTCGATGTCCATCCGTATATGGTAATTCAATGTAAATGACTGCCTGTTGTTAAGTAGCGACACTTTACTTTTTACTTTTACTTTATTCATCCAAATATTCTATTCTTACATAGTTTATCTTAAACTAATTAATCATATAGATACTTATTCTATGCGTAAATGATACTTACCATAGACTTATCAACTAAAACTTAAAATAATGCAGAATAGCCACAATCCATCACTAAAACAAATCAACTCTTATACTATATTCCGCAAAAAATGGAAAAACGGAAACACTCATATACTTAAAACTAACTTAAAACACTACTTACAACTACTTAACAACAACAGTGCACAGACATCCACCTCACTGTGCATTGTTATACACCAGGCTGTCCAAATCCAGCGTATTAACCCTCCTGTGATAAAATAGCAGGCCCTCGTCGCCATAGAGCAGCCCCTCGTCCTTCAACGTTAGGAGATCCACAGGCAAAAGGTATCCGTGCCCCCCTAATGTGTCCATATCACTCCTCCCCTCGAAGCAGCCAGTCACTATCCCATTCTCCAGGGCAGACGATCGTTCCAAAAATTTCAGCGCAGTCCTCATAAGAAAAACATCGATCCTCTCGAAACCCGCATGGTCATAAATGACCCGACAAGATGGTCTCCGAAACGAACCATCGGGGAACTGGCGAGCCCTTAAAATACGCCTCTCCCAGACCCTAAGCCTTTCAATCTGATGGGCCGAAATCCCAAACCAGACAGGGAAGGCATAAGACATCAGAGGTCTGATGATCTGCCTGTATATAAGCAGCTCCCTACGCAAACCTTCCCTTCGGCGCAGTAACCTACAGTAGGGGTGGTATATCCCCTTCATCCTATCCAAAACGGAATCCATATGTCGATAAAACTCAAAGCTTTCGTGGAAAATCACCCCGAGATACTTAATCCTGTCGGAGACTCTTACAACTTCACCGCATACCCTCAGCACCGGTACGAACTTCCTTGCTTATCCCAGCTTAAGTATTTTGAGTGGCTTATAATAATTACATACGTATGTATTTAAAGAAAAAAAAAAAAAAAACGTTAAGTAGTCATGCCTCACAGATCAAATTAATTTTTAATGATGAAGTGCAAAAACTTAATAATGATATCCAGGTACGTTGTTCTAAGTACATGGCAATTCTCAGTATTGTTAATTAAGGCAAACTTGAGATTAAACAAAACTTAAAAACAAATAAGCACAAGAATGCCGATATTGCTATCGCTTCTAGCAAAACTCTATCCTGTTATTTGAAGCCGAAGTATACAGATGACAGTGGATAAATTTAGCATATCAGAAAGAACATGGGTATTTTATACTGTTAAGTATAATCATTTCTTCCGTTACTATGATTGCCCTTTAAATCTTATAAAAAGTTGTTTTGATGACAGATATTATTCTGCTCATACTAAGATAGTTTGTAAAATCATAGCTCGGATTCCATTAGAGAAATTAAAAACTATTTTTCTGATGTTAACTTGATAACAATTTTTTGTGATTGTTCAAATCATGGTAAGATAAAAATATGTCATATATATATATATATATATATATATATATATATATATATATATATATATATATATATATATATATATATATATATATATATATATATATGTCATATATATCATATATATATATATATATATATATATATATATATATATGACATATTTTTATCTTACCATGATTTGAACAATCACAAAAAATTGTTATCAAGTTAACATCAGAAAAATAGTTTTTAATTTCTCTAATGGAATCCGAGCTATGATTTTACAAACTATCTATATATATATATATATATATATATATATATATATATATATATATATATATATATATATATATATATATATTTGGGATCTGCTCAATAAATTGAATATAAACAAGAAATTACTTGTTTCAAATGCAATAAACACAAACTATACCTTCAGTAGAGCTGCGAGGCAAGGACAACCCAATATTTTTAAAAAAAGTTCACTCATTTACTGGAAATGTGAAAACTTAACTGCATATACATATTGTTACGTTTTAACCTTTTTAAAACGTTTGAGTTCTTTTAAATTGCGTTAAATAAAATAAATAACATTTGTTGTTATATACAATTCTTTTTATTTGCACACTTTTACTTTATACAGCAACTTTCACTAAATACACATATTACGTTATCTTTTATTTACGCTTTACCACGATTTTACTTTATGACTGCCAAACTGTATCTGATTAACTGCATAATGCGCCACCTTTTATACTCGTATATAACCGACATTACTTCCAAATGTTCTTGTGCTTACTACAGCATTCTGTTCATTTTCGTTAATTCGAATGTAACACCTAAAATCGATATGGTAACATTGTTCAATACGCAATTGGTAACACTGTTAATAATACAAATAACAGGGTTATTCGACATTGACAAAAGCCAATAGTAGAAATACCATAATAAAGTTTAAAGCTAATACTTTAAACAATTTTAAGGCTATGACCATCGACTACAAGCTTTCAAAAATAGAATACATGTGTGCACATGAGAATAATTATTTTAGCGGCAACACGGCTACCGACTACACGAGAACGGTTGTAGCTCGTAGCCAACTTGGGCTAATTTCTATTTTTCTTGGTGACAACAAACAGTTTAGTGCTGTCAATACAATAAGATGCATGAAATAGGCGTTTTAAAAACGCAATACATGAAATATATATAAAGGGTCCGCCAAATAAATTTTATTTTGAAAATAGGGCGCAAAACATCGAGTGTAGCTTCGGTTGTGTGGCATGTAGCGCCGTCCTGTTGAAACCAACTGTTGCTAATATCCTCCTCTTCAATTTTTGTGAACAGAAATTCGTTCAACATGCCCGATAACGATCGCCATTGACTGTAATGGCCACTACTTGCTCATTTTCGAATTATGCCTCTGGACCAAAATCCGCACCAAACAGTGACTCGTCTTGGGTGTATCGGCTTTTCAATGTATGCGTGCGGGTTTTCTGTGCCCCAAATGCGACAATTTTGCTTGTTTACATACCCGCCAAGATCAAAATGAGCTTCATCCGAAAAGATGATTTTTTTTTTTTTTTTTGGAAAAATCGGCATCTTCTGTAAGTCGATCGCAGGCCCACTTAGCGAAGCGAAAAAGCGTATACACAACCATATTCGTTCAGCGGAAGGATAAAACTAATTATCTGTCAAATCAGACATGAGCTAAATGTTACCATTCACGAAATAAGCACTAGTTGAAAAAAAAAACGTTAGATGGCGGACCCTATACATTAAAAACGCGAAAAAAATGTATGTCAGTTTGTTTACATTTATTTTGTACCTGCAGTTGTTAAAATAATTAAGTAGCTGGGTACTTGGCTACTTTTGCAGTCAGCGTCTTTTTTTGTAGTCGTGTAGGCGATGGTCGGTAGCCTTGAATGTTTTTATAGCATTACACTACTACGGTACTAATTTGGTGTATCTTTTCTTTAGGCATTATTTATTTTCGTAACAATATTTTCAATAAATGCATTTAAACAGTATCAAAATGTCTCCCAATAGATATTCTGACCATTTTCGTTGTCTGTAAGACCGACGCATCACTTTTTTGTTGGCTACATTAAAACAAGAAGCCGAAACTTTCTCATTTTCTCAGTATCTTCGCGATTACTTAGTTTACTTTAGTTACTTTGGTTACTTCAGTTTAGTGTGCTAAATATGCGAGTTTTCCCAATTTTTGAATATCCTAAGAATTTTACGTCCTAAAATCAAAAGTTTGAAATCGGTCTGAGAGACCGAAAACTGCAAATGTATCTCGCATAAACAAAAATAATTAGGAAGCATAATTATTTGAATTTTCTATAATATGATGAAAACTTTCCTTGTCATTGCCGGGAGTCGAATCTGGGCAGCTAAGTGCTTGCATACACCACTTGTCAGTTAAATATTTCCTTGCTCTCTACTTTTGTTCAGTAATTATGGCCATCGTACACATTACTAGAAAAAATAATAATTTCAAATACAAACAAGTATGGGAAAGTAAAATTCTACTAAAAGTAGAAAGAAATACAAACTTCCACTTGGCGCGCGTTCATTTCTATACAAATTTTTGCAGGTGCTTATCGCGGAAAAATTAAGATTTGCATGCTGTGTTTGATTCACGTTTTGCTGGCCAACATGGTTTCAAGCGCCCTTCGCCTCGACGTTACTACTAGTATGGTCAAAAGACAGAGACGAAACAGTGGTAAGTTAATCTTACAATGTTTTACTATTGACACGAAAATATGACTATTGGCAATATACGCCCTCAAAAGTTGCCAATTTCAAATCAGCATTTTTTTGGAAAGTCCAAACATACCTTCGAAATCAAAAATTAACAGCCTGGAAAAATTCAGTTGGAGCAGAAGGCTTTAAAGGTCAAAATATCACTGCCGACAACTTTTTCCATCTATTGTGGATAGGAAGCTGATATACTCTGCAGATTTCCATTTTATAAATAACAGGATAGATAGGCCCTTTCATTCTGGCGTGTTGGGTGAAATCGCGCTATAGGAGACTAGAAGTAAGTAAAAAAGGGGTATTGTTCCAACCTCAATTTAAAATGTCTTTTTTAAATTCAGTACATATAACAAACTTATTCTTATTAAAAAACGAAAACATATTTCATATTACATTCATAGTTATGCACATATTAATTCATTAAAGTCACAAAACATATCTCATACTACATACTTAAGTTATAAACTTAACTTTTATTAATTTTCTTCGTCATCGCCAGCGTTTGGTTATTTTTAACCAAAATTGGTTATTTTTATTATTATTTTTTTTGATGTGTAGGTGTGTACTTTTTCCATTTTGGTAAGTTTTTTTTTTCAAAGTTAAAAATAAAGATAATGATTTCTTTTAACGTTTATTACCCAGGCAAACTTAGACTTTTTGTTGTGAGTATGCTAAGACCTTTTCCATCCTTCCGGTAACATATGGATTTCTTGCCAAAAAACTGCAATTTTTGAGGCCAAGAACAAATCGAACAAATTTCTTATATTCTGTTCTAAAGAGAAAGGTACTCCGATTGAGACAAATGGTAGTCTGACGGGCAATGTCTGGATTATAAGGCGGCTAAAACTATTTTCTAAATAGTTTAACCTGATCTTGGAACATCTGGTCGAGCGTTGTCATAAGAAAAATATATTTCATTAATGCCGCTACAATTTTTTCCAGCTTGAATAGCTTTTTGAGTTTGAAAGTAATCTTCATTGAGTAATGCCTTCAATTCATCATCTCCGAAAATTTTTGCCTAACTCGAAAGGTCCTTTTTCATGTCAAAATCATTATATCTGAACTGCATAAACGTTGAGATCGGTGGAACATGTTCAGGATAACCTTCGTTGTTTATACTATTTTGTTCAGTGGCTAAGTGAGAATAAATATCAGATACATTTCACTTCAACGCTATTGTTTGGTTCGGGTATTTATCGATTCATTAAGATATCTGTTAGTAAAGGCTACTGAGCTAAAATTATCTACAAATAAGAGAATATGCCTCATCAATTGTTGTACCAAATTTATTTTGACCAGTCTATATTCAGTCAATACTGCAATAAATTTTTATATAAAAGATTATATTTTAATGTTTTTTGTATTAAAATTATGATTCTAAATTTTTGGTTATTTTTTGGTTACTTTTTTATTGAAATTTGGTTAAAAAAATCGAAGTTGTAGCAATGCTGGTCATCGCGACTGAGTACAGTTAAACGAAAACATTTGTTCGTTTAAGTTATACTTCTTTCAGATTACGGATCTGTAATTTTTTTCTGCAATTTTTTAGTTGTAAATTTACTCGCTCATGTGCTGTAAAACACAAAATTTTTAAGTCACTTGTGAGTGTCAAA
The DNA here is from genome assembly GCA_023159175.1 of Wohlfahrtia magnifica. NCBI lineage: Eukaryota > Metazoa > Arthropoda > Insecta > Diptera > Sarcophagidae > Wohlfahrtia > Wohlfahrtia magnifica. The sequence continues at coordinate 636,278 of JAKWBJ010000022.1, read as the reverse complement.
TCGCAAATCTCATATTTTCATTATTTAACAAGAAAATATGTAAAGTTTCGTAACAATTGTTTTTTTGTAATGGGTGATTTTTTAGCAACTTTCTTTTTGGCAACATTGTTTTTGTGTAATATGCTACTGGAAACATGTTCAGTTTGATCTATAATTTAACCATAAATCGGCTTACAAACGAACAACGCTTGCAGATTATTGAATTTTATTATCAAAATTCATGCTCATAATTCATGTCTATTTATCAGAAAATTGTGCTCAGCGACAAAACTCATTTCTCGTTGAATGGATACGTGAACACGAAAAATTGCCGTATTTGGTGTCAAGAGCAGCCAGAAGCATTACAAGAACTGCCAACGCATCCCTAAAAATGCACTGTTTGGTGTGAATTATGGGCCGGTGGCATAGTTGAACCGTACTTTTTAAAAGACGAATGCAGGAACGTTGCTGTGAATGGCGAGCGCTACCGGGCGATGATTACGAATTTTTTTTTACTCAAATGAAGACCTGCACTTGGCTTACTTTTGGTTTCAACAAGATGGCCATATGCCCCACAGCACGCGAAACAATGGCCCAATAAAATAGCGAGTTCGGTGAACAGTTTATTTCACGTTTGTTTATCAACAATTTTGAAGTAAACAAACGTAACACAACGATCAAATAGAAATAGGGTATTTTTCAGTTGTGATTTTTTTAGTAAAATTAATCAAAGTAATTTATTAAAATAAAACACATTAAATTTTAATTATACGCATTCATTTCGACTGGTTGATACCCAGTTATTGCTATATACACAAGTCACTCATTCTTTGCTAGTGAGTTAAGACAACAAAATTTTGTGTGATTGTGATTTTTAGCACACCAATTTTGTTACTTCAAGTCGTAATCGTAAATTTTTTGCGATGTGTGAGTTTCAGCACATGGTCTACTGACTAACTTCACTGTCATCATCATCATCATCATCGGAACTAGAATAAACTTGATTCACTTGGGTAAGCGATAACATTTCTACCAAATCCTTCTTCCACTAACAAACATTTGATGTCATCACATCAGGTGTGACAATGCTTTAATTGATCCGTAATTGTTCCAATCTTATAGAGACACATGCGTGGAGTCCAGAATGCTATGTAATTGGACGTCTTTGGAAGGAATTGACTAGGGGAGTCCATCAAGAAAGGCCAACATCCTTGTTGAGCGTAATGCGACATTTTTAGCAATATTGAACTCCATAGAGCCAGAAGTACATCGAAATCAAATCTAAGGCGCTTACTGACTGCGCTAGATTACAAAGGATATGCAAATTATTACCGATTTGTCGATTATTGCATTTTAGTGACTCAAACTTTGCCTTGTCCGATCATGTGTTGAGTTTAAAAAATTTAGTTATTTTTGTTTTTTTTACTGAAACTTACAGTTATTATAGGATTAGATGCTGGTTTTCCTGTTATTCGTATAGATTAATATCTGAAGTATAAATAAGACCCTAAAACGGTTATATATTTATTATATTTTTACATTTAGTGGACTTATCTATGAGAAAAAAACTTGTCCGATTATGCGTTGGAGTCACTGTATATATATTGTTACGTTTTATCCTTTTTAAAACGTTTGAGTTCATTTTGTTGTTACAGTTTTTTTTTATTTACAGCACTATACCTTTAATATAGTTTATCTTAATACAACAAAATTATATACGCTTATACAACACTTTTATTTCTGCTTAAACACGTCTTTATCTTTTGACAGCAAAACGATAACTAACTAACGTGTAGGTATCTAATTGCCTACAGTTTGGAAAGTTCCAGGAATGTGTCATATCCTCTATTTAATATCCGTTAATTCAAATGTAACACAAAGATGGTCGAATTGGCAGCGTTTCCAGATAACGCAAATAAGTACGGCATTGACAGGGTGACACATAATTGCCAAATATAGCAAAATCCCACATTACAGTTATAAAGGTGGTGATGTGTGTTTTCTTTTTAAGCATTTTTATTTTCGTAATAATGTATAAGTATATCGCACATTAAATCATGAACAGTCACAACTCAACATTTACAAATGTTCAGGAGTGGAAAAACTGTTTTTAAAACATTGTTGTAAAGTTAACGACGTTATGGAATTTCACCACCAATCGATCACAGTGTTGTCCAAAGGTTGGCTTGTTACCTTACAACTAAAGCGTTACGATAAGTCTCGTCTAGCAGAAGTTTTAGTTGATTATGTTCAAGCGCCACAAGTTAAGTGGAAGACAGTTATGCAAATAAAAAATTCGTGGTCGTTAGAGATTTGATCAGTGATTGGATAATGAAAAAAAGCGATTTTGAAAAATTTTGAGTTGTGACTATTCATGATCTAGTGTGCGATGTATATTGTCACGTTTTTACCTTTTTAAAGACGTGTATTTATGAGTTCGTAGATTGTAGTTAAAATAAAATACATTTTGTGCTTGGTTTTAATTAAATCCTTTATTCAACAGAGTTATGTGCTCCACTGCTTGTAATCTTTTTACAGGCAATAACAATTTTTATTCTTAATTACTCTGTCTGTTTACAACCTTGTAAACAACAACAATTACTCGACAGATCATTCTTCCTAAAGATCTTCCAACCCGATCGTAGTTATAATTTAGGATCGATCACAACCTTTTCAACCAGAGGTTATCCATACTTAACTCTACTGAGTTAGCTTCAACTAAACTGGTTTTTACTTCACTGCTAGCTTCACGAGTTTGCTCCTTATAAACTCTCTTCACACCAATAACACATTCGCTGAGCTAACTTCACTTAAACTGATCGTTGTTCGCATCGATGTGCTTTTTTATGAGTAAATAATACATTGAAAGCTCTTGAACCTCTCGATATTTCAAGTAGATTCAATTCTTTCTTTTAATTTCTTTTTAGTTCTTTTGTAGCCATGCGTATGTAAACATCCACCTCTTTCAGCTCTTAGTATCTGTTGTTGCTTGTTTATTGTCTTTTACTTGTTTTCTTTGCTGCTTAATTATTGATGTTGCCGTGTTATTTTTATTTACTTTACCTCTGCTAATGTTTGTTGTTGTAGATTTGGTTCTTTGTAAATAGCACGTATAGTTATTCTTTCAGCTTTTGTTTATTTATTTTAGCGAAGTAATAAACGCAGAGGTTCTCAATCTTATTTTCGTAACACTGCCGCCCACTTAAGCCTGTTCGTCCCGAATAGGCTCATTACTTCCTCTCCCGTAATTTGCCAATCGTTCTATGTGTACTACTTTCATTTTAGTTCTTGGGCTGTTGTGTTTCTGTATTCGGTAAACTACATCGTTCAGTCTCTTGTTTACCTTGTAGGTTCTATCCCAGTTAGACTGTATTTGGGAGATAGTCCTTTCTTCCGCTGTGGATTATAAAGCAGTACTAATTGTCCCTCTTGGAAACCCTCGGTATTTGCCGCGCGATCGTATCTGACTTTCATTCTATCGCTGGTTAATTTTATTCGTGAGCGCACGAATTCATGAAGCTCGTGGACTTTGTGGTTGCTCGAGGTAAGTGGCTTCTTTTTCCGCGGTAGATTTGACTCCATACTCTAAGTCACCAGGTAACTTTAACTCAGTTCCAAAAAAAAATTTTGGCGGGTGATCTAGACGTTGAATCTACCATTTCGTCCGATTGCGGGTGTAGCGGCGTCGTTCTAGTCTTCTTTATGCCATATTAAAAGATTTTTTTAGTTCTTTTGTAGCCATGCGCGTATGTAAACATCTAGCTATTTCAGCTTTTAGTATTTGTGGTTGCTTGTTTATTGTCTTTTACTTGTTTTCTTTGCTGTTTAATTATTGTTGTTGCCGTGTTATTTTTATTTACTTTACCTCTGCTAATGTTTGTTGTCGTAGATTTGGTTATTTGTAAACAGCACGTATAGTTGTTCTTGCAGCTTTTGTTTATCTATTTTAGCGAAGTAATAAACGCAAAAGTTCTGAATCTTTTTTTCGTAACAATATATAATATAATATGAATCTTATTTTCGTAACAATATATATATATATGGATGTATATACTGATAGGAGGTTTAGGTGCAAGTCACCGGACGCAGTTGATTGGATGTGAATACTATTAATGGTATAGACTCTACTTGATAGGATGGTAGGAGGCGGGATTGTTGAGTCTGTGGGTTATCCAACGGACTGGGTCAATAACTTACAATTAGTGTAGAAGCCAAATGGTGAGCTGAGCGCATGTCTTGACCCGAAGGCACTGACCAAGTGTACCAGGCGCGAGTATTTTTTGATACCAACGATTGACGATCTAACTTCTGGACTTGCAGAAAATGCGTATTTTCGGTATTCGACTTGAAGAGTGGATTTTGGCACATGGAGCTTGATAGCAGGTGCTCAGATTTGATGGCATTTTTAACCCCATTTTGAAAGTTTAAGTTCAGCCATGTCTCTTTTTGAGCTTAGCTATGCGCCTGAAATATTCTACCTGAAGATGATAAGGATTTTTGGTAATATCAAGAAAGTCTTAGTGTATTTTGATGATGTGGCTATTTGCGCGGATGGTGCGGAGGAACATGATAGGATTGTGAACTTGGTGATGAAAAGGTTCAGTAGTCGGAAAAGGTTCAATATCGTAAAATGCAGGTGAAGTTTGTAGGTCATCTTTTATCGGAAGGGAAAATTAGGGTGGATCCTAAATACTGTTAGGCAATTTTTAGAATGAGGAAAGCTACAGGTAAATCTAATGTGTTGAGGATTTTGGGTCTTCTACAGTACTTGGCTAGATTTATTTCGAATCTGTAGAGACTGAACGCGGATCTGCGTGGCTTGATGCGAAACAACACGGAATTTCAATGGACAGGGATATATGACAAGGAGCTTAAGATCTTGCTGAGGATATTAACAATTGAGCTGTCGCTGGCCGTTCATGACCCAGCTAGGGTCATTTTTTAGTCAATATACTGCTTTCTGCATAACACCTACAAAAGTACGCTAAAGTACTTTTTGACTTCTATGTACTTATTTTTTTACTTTTTGTGTTTAAAGTTTTTAATAAAAATAAAAAACGTATGTTGTTCGAAACATCCTGATAAAATACATACATACTTTATCTTTACGGCGCTGATTTAGAGCCCATATGGCAGTTTCTTTTTCAGACTTTTATTAGTCTAAGATTGATTGTCAATGTGGCTTCAAATTGTATATGTGTGTAAAATCAAATTGTCTAAAATTTTAACTAAAGGTACGTTCAACGTCCATTGAACAAGGTAGTGTTGCCTGTACAACAACTATATTTTTTAACAAAAAAAAAAACAAATATTTGTTGCTTTTTTGTTAATTTTGAATGTCATAAAAATTATTATGAATTATATTTTTAATAAATACACCTGATCTTCTTTTTACACGTTAGGTACATTCTCAGCGATATCGTGCAAAAATGGTGTAAACTCGAATTAGGTGTAAAATAGAAAAAAAAGTTTGACATATATAATAAAATACAACTGAGCCTGTTTGTACATTGTATTTACGTTCCAAAAAATACCATACAAAAATCATGTAAACATAGGATTAGGTATAAATTAAATAAAATTATTAACAATTAAGAAACCTGCGCTAAGTAAAAAAACAGTCAGCCGAACCGACAACACCACCTTCTTAAATGTGCCTTGGGTACGGTCACATTGAGGAAATTATTTGACGGGAAAACGTACATACTGTTTTATGGAAATATTTGTTTTTTGTTATATATTTTTTTAAAAATTTAATTATTACAGTACATATCTTTCACTATTATTTGTTTTTAAATAATTTTGTAAGAAATGCTTACATAAAAAGATATGTTTCCATAAAATGTTTATATAAAGTGGTGGTTACGCTTTTTTCGCCCAGTATTTGCCCCAATGTAACCCTACGTTAACATTCTGGTTATTAATATTCTGCTATATAATCGATAGAATTACTATTGCAAATTATCAGATTTTTATATTCTTTGTTGAACTAATTGTTATTCCATATTATTTAATGAATTTAAAAGCGTTTTCATAAAAAAATGTACTTATATTTTATTAATTGAACTACTAATTTTTCCTCAATGTCAATTAAATATCTGGCTACCCTAGACCCAGCGTTACCGGTTGTAATGCAGACGGATGTCTCTAAGGATGGTTTGGGCAGTGTACTAATTCAAAATTGACCTCCGGTTGTGTTTGCGTCACGAACACTTGGTTATAGAGAGCAGAAGAAGGCACAGATAGGAAAGAAGTTGTTGGTCATTGTCTTTGCTTGTCAGAGATATAATTTTTTTCATGGGCGAGAATTCAGAGTTGAGAGTGATCACAGACCTTTAGAGATCATGGCAAAACGTGACATTAATGACGTTACCATGAGATTACAGCGCATGTTTATGTTTCTGTTGAAATATCCACATAATGATTCGGAAAATTCGTGAATATATGAGGAATAGTTGGCTGGGCTTCCATGGACTAAATGAATTGCGTAAAAAATTTTATAAGTTGAAATCGGAATTACATGTTGAGAATAACCTATTATTTTTGAATCATAGATTGATTATTCATTTCTCCTGGGTGTGGAAAAGACGCTTGCTCGTGCAAGAAAACTGTATTTTTGGCCCGGGATGAATGGTAAGATAAAAGAGTTGTTGCTCTCGTGTAGAAAGAAGGAGTAATGAGAAAGAACTGTTGGTTCAGGATGAGATGTCTTGATATCCATTTCACATTGTTGGAATGGACCTTTTTGAATACGCTAGGCGTAATTATATAGTAATATTTGTCGCTTACTCGAATTACTTATGGGGATCTAGAGTTAGGAACAAAACATCAGGTTACAAGTCTTGGGTATTCTCAGAGTAATGGCTGAAAAGGTTGTGGCCATAGCCAAGAATATTATTAGGCGTTGTTTTGAAATATATATACTCAATAAAACTTTGGCCTACTGAATCTGATATATCATACTACGCTTGAATTATTTCCCAATGGTTGCAGGTTACTATTTGTAGTACATTCCACGAACTCTCGGTCACATTTAGATCTGGAGTCTGTCGGTGCCAGTCTAATACAGTGATCTTGTTATCTGCAAACCATTTCTTAGTACACTTTGCAGTGGAACATCCATCGAAGGAGCATATTCTCTTCGGTCTAAGGTAGCATACAAGTTGGGTGGATTTCAACGTAATTACTTGCTTTCATAATTCACTATAGTAGGAAAATTAGTGCTAAATAACTAAGTATGTTGTCGCCACTACGCTTTACCGTCTTAAAAGTGTATTTAGGATTGTATGTAGTGTTATTTGGTCTCCTTACGCTCTGAAGGCTTCGATATGTATTTATTAAAATAATTAATTTATAAACACATTTGGTTGGCAGCACTTCTCTTATTTTCTCACCAAATATTGATGTGACACATTAGTGTCCTCATTATTTTTCAATTCATAAGTCGGTACGATTAGAAGAAAAAAACTTTTTAAACTGGTTACTTCCGTTATACCAGTGCTGTTCTTTTCATAGGACAATTATCCCCGCTTTATTTACATGTATACTTATGCTCTTGCTTTTAGTCGTTACTGAAACAGCGTCCAGAAAGCATACGTAGCGGGTGTATGCTGATTTTTTTTAAATTTTTTATTTAAAACTGTATTATTTATTTGTTTTTTCTGATAATACTTAAATTTTTAAACAAAATATTACGATTTTCATATTTTCAATTCATACAGATACTCAAAATGCTAATTACCCATTTAACTCAACTCTGAGAGTGCAATTCTCTCTTGGCAATCGTGGAAGGCATGACTTTTGATTATTTATAGGGCTACCAGATAAAATTTAAAAAAGACGCGTGGTATCGTTATACAATTTTCAAGTTAATTTTTTCATTGTTTTATCGAAACCTTTTGAAAACATTGCATTGTTAAAGCTTCATGGTCAGTTATATAAAAAAAATTGCATTCCGCATTAGAAAAGTGTTAAAAAAATTTTCTGTTATAAAAAAAGCGTTCAAAATTTAAAGTGGGAAAATTTGCAATCTGGTAACATCTTCTTCTTATATACATATTTTATTGAAAACAAAACAAAAGATACATATTTTTAAATCTAAAAACCCTTTTTTGGAAAAAATCTAAATATGCATCTTTTTTATTTGCGAAAATGAAATAAATCAGTTATTAGATTCATCTTCGTCATCAGATGAAGAAGAATTACTGAATTTATTTCATTACAGGGCATTCCTCTTTTTAATATTTGTGTTATGTTCTCAAATAAAAAATTACATTATTGCAGAGTTGGTCAGCTATTTTTTAAATACACCATTTAACAGGTTGATGCTTTTTTTGTAGAAAAGAAAACACCATATCACAACACATTTTTATTTTTGAACAACACTGCTTTATACACATCAGTATTTGCTTTCAAAATGCTATATTAGTTTCATTGTAAAGCATCAAACTGCTATATTAGTTTTATTATACAACATCTTATATAATTAATGAATAATATATTTTACAAAATAATTTTACAAAATATATAAAAGGCACCAGGTTACTGGACCATATGTGTCAAGTGAACTTACAAAAAATAAATAATTTAATTCATATTAATTCTAATCTAAGTTAAATACATATATACATTTAAATAATTTCAAATAAAATAAGGAATATGATATTAATTAAGTGGATAAATAGAATACAAATGTTGTGTTTCAGTAGACCGTTTCCTATCTTAGCTAAATTGGTCCTGATAGCGTAATTCATAATTTCATCTAAACGAGATAGTGGGCATTCAATGAGAATATATTTATTGTTCAACTGAATATTACAGCGTGAACAAACTGAAGGCTCATTACACATTACTTAGTAATACCGAGTATTAAAGAAGCTTTACCAACTCTTATTCGTTCCATCATTATGCATTCACTTCTTGTGAAATTGTAGTCATATTTGGCTCAGAGCTGCATAGCATTTGATTGAAATTGAAGAGCCTTGAAGGAGTTAACGAAATACTTCGGTAAACCTGCATTATTGCGGACTTAATGGTTGCTATTCCAGCAGTAAAGTAAGGCAGTAGTTTTTCTTTTACCACTTTAAAATTCCTCAGTGATTCCACTGAGGAAAGAGCCAGTAAATAAAACCAGTTTAGGTGCAAAATCAATAATTTTCTGCGCCATCAATTGCTTCAATATGCAAGAAGGTGTATTATACATTCTGAGTGAATCGTGGTTTACAATAAAATTTTCCGATTTATCGGGAATATCCGGCTTTTCTGGAAAAGTAATGTTATGTTTTTTTAGTAAAAATTTTCGCTTATGGCAGACGAAGATTGGATGGATGATGAATCCAGGTATTTCCAAAACATATGGTGCATTCCATCAGATGTTAGTGTTATTGATTCGGAAGCCATTGAAATCGAACGTTTTTCAAGCAGTTTTTGAAAATATGAGTAAAAAGCTTAATATCTCAAGTTTTCTAGAGGCGTTACACGTAGTAATCCGAATGCAGTACGATAACAGTTGTTTAGAGAGGTGTTTATTTTTTTAATGTTGGTTTTCGATGTCCATCCGTATATGGTAATTCAATGTAAATGACTGCCTGTTGTTAAGTAGCGACACTTTACTTTTTACTTTTACTTTATTCATCCAAATATTCTGTTCTTACATAGTTTATCTTAAACTAATTAATCATGTAGATACTTATTCTATGCGTAAATGATACTTACCATAGACTTATCAACTAAAACTTAAAATAATGCAGAATAGCCACAATTCATCACTAAAACAAATCAACTCTTATACTATATTCCGCAAAAAATGGAAAAACGGAAACACTCATATACTTAAAACTAACTTAAAACACTACTTACAACTAATTAACAACAACAGTGCACAGACATCCACCTCACTGTGCAGTGTTATACACCAGGCTGTCCAAATCCAGCGTATTAACCCTCCTGTGATAAAATAGCAGGCTCTCGTCGCCATAGAGCAGCCCCTCGTCCTTCAACGTTAGGAGATCCACAGGCAAAAGGTATCCGTGCCCCCCTAATGTGTCCATATCACTCCTCCCCTCGAAGCAGCCAGTCACTATCCCATTCTCCAGGGCAGACGATCGTTCCAAAAATTTCAGCGCAGTCCTCATAAGAAAAACATCGATCCTCTCGAAACCCGCATGGTCATAAATGACCCGACAAGATGGTCTCCGGAACGAACCATCGGGGAACTGGCGAGCCCTTAAAATACGCCTCTCCCAGACCCTAAGCCTCTCAATCTGATGGGCCGAAATCCCAAACCAGACAGGGAAGGCATAAGACATCAGAGGTCTGATGATCTGCCTGTATATAAGCAGCTTTACCTCCCTACGCAAACCTTCCCTTCGGCGCAGTAACCTACAGTAGGAGTGGTATATCCCCTTCATCCTATCCAAAACGGAATCCACATGTCGATAAAACTCAAAGCTTTCGTGGAAAATCACCCCGAGATACTTAATCCTGTCGGAGACTCTTACAACTTCACCGCCTACCCTCAGCACCGGTACGAACTTCCTTGCTTATCCCAGCTTAAGTATTTTGAGTGGCTTATAATAATTACATACGTATGTATTTAAAGAAAAAAAAAACATTAAGTAGTCATTCCTCACAGATCAAATTAATTTTTATGATGAAGTGCAAAAACTTAATAATGATATCCAGGTACGTTGTTCTAAGTACATGGCGATTCTCAGTATTGTTAATTAAGGCAAACTTGAGATTAAACAAAACTTAAAAACACATAAGCACAAGAATGCCGATATTGCGATCGCTTCACCGCCTACCCACAGCACCGGTACGAACTTCCTTGCGCTGGGATACAGCCGTCCACGCCGTGCCTTAAATATTACGCAATCCGTCTTTTCCATATTCAGGCAGAGACCACATTTGCAGAAGTATCCGTGCAGTCTACCCAGGTATCCGCTGAGTCTTTCATTCACCCTTGCCGCTCTGGGGCCAGATGCCGCAACCAGCACATCGTCCGCATACAGAAGGAGTAAATCTCCGTCAGGTGGCCGAGGTATATCCGACATGAATATGTTGAATAGGACAGGTCCCAGTAGTGACCCCTGCGGCACTCCAGCAACAACATTTCTTTCATCAGAGAGTGTATCGGCCACTCTCACTCTGAGGGAGCGATCCCTCAGGAATTCCGCAATAATTCCGCAGAGATGCCTGTCGAAACCAAACGACACCATCTTATGTACTATTTCATCCTGCCAAACATTGTCAAAAGCCTTTGCGAAGTCCAGGCTCACAGCAATCGTCGGATATCTCCTATTCAGTCCCCTTGCTACATAGTCCGTAAGTGCCATCAGTGCATGGGACGTAGAGTGGCCCCTCTTAAATCCAAATTGGCAATCCAGCAATATCTCGTTATCGTCCATGAATCTTCTCATATGCTCCAAAATAAACCACTCCATAAGCTTACCCAGGCTAGAGAGAAGAGATATGGGTCTGTAGCTACCAGCACCCCCAGGGTCAGACCCCGGCTTGGGTATAGGCACAATGATCGCACCCTTCCATTCTTTCGGGAAGTAACCACTGTTGAAACAGTGGTTAAGCACCAACGCCAAGCACCTCCATGTGGTGGCGTCCGTCTTCCTCAGGATCAGGTCCGGTATACCATCCGGCCCGCTGGATCTCTTGTTAGGTCTACTGGACAATGCCTTGCCAATATCAGAGGGAGTCAGCAAAGAAAAACCTCCTCCAGCGATATCCCCACCTCGAACACCATCCATCGTAATATCCGGGCTGAATTCAATGATCGGGGCCTGATTCCTCAGCCCCAATACCTCCTCCAAGAACATCCCTACTATAGTGGAGGACTGGAGATTCACAGCAGCTCTCTGCACACCGCAGAAACGTTCAGCCAAAAGACTCGCCTTGCCACCGTCATCCGTAATGAGTACTCTATCATCCCTCATTATATCAGCAACCGCCAACCTTCGCCGCACACCTGCAGCACCCTTCACATTCCGAAAAGTCTTGTTGTCCACTTTAATACTCCATAGATAATCCGTCCAATAATTCTGCTCAAACACAGCAATTGCCCACTGGATTATCCTATCCAGGTTCCTTATCTCAGCCATCAATATGGGCATTCTTGAGACATCTCCCATCCTCCTCAGTATCCTCCGAAGCCTCCTCTTTTCCGATATGAAGCCGAGGATGTTGTCGGGGAATCTTAGCACGCCGGCATGACGCACTGATAGTCTTGGAACCGATTCCTCCATCGCAGTTCTAATGACGCCAGTCATAGACTCGATGCAGTCATCAATTTCGCGGGAGGTGACATTCCGATCCGACGGAAGCATGAGGTCAGGTAAATCACGAGACAGTATCGAGTTGAAAGCCCTCGTATTCATCCTATCGAAGTCAAAGAGATATCGCTGCTCTCTACCGCAAAGTCCATCCATCCGCAAGATCAACTCCACAGCCCTGTGGTCAGACTCGTAGTGCAGAGTTTTAAGCCCATCAACACTTTCCGGCACCGGTACAATATCAGATGATATCATGACTACGTCGATAAACGATGGGTTTCCCATATGGAAACATGTCGGGCCCTCCGTGCGACGTATATCCAGCTCAGGACACATCCTCAGGAATTCTCTGAGGCAGTCGCCACTGCGGTTGCAGACATATCCACCCCAGTACTCGTGCTTCGCGTTCAGATCCCCTACAAACAGGAACGATCCCGCCGCTGACAATCCAACCAGTGGATCCAAATCCGATGGGCAAAGAGTGTCCCTGGGTCGCAGATACATTGACACAATAGTCAATGCCACCCCACCAGAACGACGAATTCTCACCGCCGTGCACTCCACATTTCCCATATCCAACGGAACCCTCTCAGCGTGCGGACTTTCACGAACAAGTACAGCAGTACCGCCACCCCGTCCATTCACACGATTTTGCCTAAAGGTCGTGTATCCTCTCATCTCAAAAATATGCCTCGAAGACAGCTTATGTTCAGCCACCATCAGAACATCCGGTCCATGTTCCTCCAGGAACAAGTTTAAATAGTGTCTCTTATGCCTGGACACTATCGAGTTGACATTCACAAAGATACACGAATCATTCTGAAGACTCAACAGCATTCCCAGGAGCGCCTGGGATTTATCCTCATCAGTCCTAAGTCTGCCGTATTCAAGAGCAAAACCTCCTATCTTGCTCAAGCAGTGCAATAAACCACATCCAAAAAACCTTTTGCAATCTCCATCGATGAGATTAAAATTTCCTCTCGCCGCTTCCAGTGTAAGGCCCCTCTGGGGCCCTCCAACACCACCAGCCACAGCAGCGTACGATACACCCGTACGAATTTATGTTATGACTTTATTAAAAACAGCCGGATATTTCGTTAAAAAGTACGATATTGATAATTATATAATAATATGTACATATGTATGTATTGTTTGTTCTTTTAAAGGTACATAACTTGGAGTTGGCAACACTGCTCTATTTGACAACCGATTTAACAGCTGATATTTGCTTTTTGCTTAGGTTGGTTTGACATTTGATTATGTATAGACTTACACCAGAGCAACGCTTGCAAAATGTTAAAATTTTTTTTTATCAAAATAATGGTTATGGTTGTAAAACTTCAAAACTCAAAATTTTCTTCTCCGATGAAGCCCATTTTTGGTTGAGTGTGTCCATAAATAATCAGAATTGTCGCATCCAAATCAAATTACTGTTTGGTGCGCTTTATGAGCTGGCGGGGTCATTGGTCCATTTGTCTTCAAAAACGGTGTTATTGTCAGTGGTGTGCGTTATAGGGACCAGAAAATGACCGTAAGTACTCACAAACAAAGTATGCTTAAGTACTTATCTATATTTTTTACAAATATAATTCCCCTTCATACTTCTAGCAAACATATCTGTACACAACCATTTTAAACAAATAATAGACAACTTAACATGTTTATATCCATGTTATGTGCTATAGCTATAAAAATATTTGTGTGAGCGCATACACATAAATTCAAAGTATGTTCATCAATGGGAGTGGAAAAATATTGAAAGTATCTTCACTAGGTACTCGAGAGTATAATAAGTACTCATATGACATGCTTGTATGGATGAATAAAAAAATGGTATGCCTTTACAATGTTTAAGCAAATTCAATGTTTTAGCAATTAAAAACTCATTTATAAAAAAAATACCTGGTACTATGCATAGAAAATTAAAGGGTTTATTGCGTTTGTTATTGTATTTTTTGATTCCTTTTTTTTTTTTTTTTTTTTTTGTTTGGGGAAAACCCATTGAAGAGCACTATCTGCTATAAAAGTCTTTAAAAAACTTGAGGGATATATTAATAAAATCATTATTTCCTATTCCATGGAAAACATTGTCGTACATAAAATATATGTTCAAAAGCACATATACAAACGCTTCATAAGAACATTTACTATCTTTCACTTATGATAAATTTCCAAAAATCGTCGTATACTTACATAGAAGATCACAAGCAAAAAATAATAATAAACCAATCGGAGTTCTCATGTTTTCATTAGCACTTGATCTTTTGAAGTCTACGATACAAGTTTCAATAATGGAGAACTGTCACGAAATTATAAAGAAAATAAATGAAGGGGAGTATTCAATGTGCTAAGAAAAACTGTAGTGCCGAAAGATTTTTAAATTTGTAAAGACTCAAACATCAAATTTAATTAAGCATAAGTGCGTGCGTTCACAGCCTCATGACACTACACCAATTCAAATAAATAACGAAGAGAAAAGTGCTTGCTTGGAAACATTCATGGATTTGTCTGTAAAAGACTGCCGTCCTTTCAGTAGCATTGAAGGCACCGGTTTTCGTAAATTAATACAAAAGAGTGTACAAATTGGTGGAAAGTATGGTAAAAATGTCGATTTAAACAGCTTTATTTCCAGCGCAAGGAAAACGAAAAACCCAATCGATGGCCACAGAGAAAAAAAATGAAATAAAACCACACATAGAGAATCTAATTACCAATGGTGACGCTGAAGTTACAATTGATATGTGGAGCGACGATTTCATTAAGAGAAATTTCTTGTGTGCCACTTTATACTTCCCAGTGAATTTCAAATATTATGTCTAATGCAGCAGTTAACATAAAATAAAAATAAGCATCCTTTTTGAAGAATTCGATGTGACTGATATATTAAATGTGGTGTTCGCAACTGATCGCGGAAGTAGTTATTCAAGTGCATTAAAAATGTTTAAAAAATCTTTTTTTTTATTTAATTAGTAGAATTCAATTCAAACACATAAATTTGAACCGTTCTAATTTTATTTGTTTTGCTTGGTTTATTTTCAAGCACTTGTAACTTGAAAATAAGAAGAGAACAATAATGAAACAACGTTTTTCTACTGCTACAATTTGCAAATTTTATTAGAGTTTTTATACTAAAATTATAATTAGAACAAAATATAATTTGATTTCTTATAGATACGTGTGTATGTGTGCGTGTGTAACTATGAATTTATTTTGGAATGTGCTGACAATTTTTGCCACAATAAAATAATAAATGATACTATGAGAAATAAATTTAAATTTGTATTTTGCTTTTTGAATATTAAACTTAATTATTATGTTCTATATAAATATAATTGATATAATAATTAAAATATTTGTAAATTTAAACATTCTCCCTCGTGTTGAACGGATTTCTACACAGCTGCGTTGTGTGGATAACCCGACAACCTCAGGTAGTCTTAATTAAACGTCTAGGATGAATTTATGTGAATGTCGTCGTGACTTTGGTGTGGGTGTAACACTGTTTGTTTCAAGTCTTGTTGACTGAAGTTCGATGATATCTTCGGTATTTTCAACAGATTTTGTTGCTCGTCGGTTTTGTTTATATTTGTATTTTTTATGTCGAAGTAAAATTGTGATGAGTGTTATCATACTTCGACAAAGTGCAAGATAGCCAATCACATGGTTGTGTAGTTGCTGGGAAGTTCCATTATGTTTCCTTCCCTCAAAGACCCTTGTAATTTTGACAGCTCCTTGATATTCTTGGTATATATATCTCCCTAGTGTGTTGCAATTGAATGATTATTGTGTGTGGAGAATGTAATATTATTTGGTAGCGATAAGTCAGAGATTTTTCCAAGAAGAATTGGCGTCCGTTCATTGTGACGAAGTTGTGCTTGAGTATGCATTCTGGATTTAGCGACAGTAGACCAGAGCCCTTCAGTGATATAGGAATAATTTCCCTGTTGCAAACAGCTGTGGCTTTTAAAGACGGTGATGTGGCATATATCCACTGATTTTCTTTGGTGAGTGGTATCCATCTGGCATCATTTTTTTCTAGAATACAAGTTGATGTTGTTCGGTTATTGAATAAATTAATTTCACATGTACAGATATCAGCCATAATTGTAGCGAATTTGAATTAGTGCAAATAAAATCATTTGTTTTTATCGTGCTACAGAAACTGAGTTCGAACTTGTGAACGGAATATATTGTTTACGAGATATATTTATGCCCAGAAATGTAGTACATGGTTTAATGGTTACCATTGTAATGTTCATTATGTTCGGAACAGCGATCACGTGAAACATACTGAATCTCTCATGTTCAATCAATGGTAAGGTTATTTTACAAATCGCATGTTGCTACGTCAGTCTACCTTGTATTTTCATAAGTTTGAATAGTTGAAACAGGTCAGTCTGTTCTGACACCGGGAGACTCAATGACGGCGATGAATGAAGAGAGATCTGATTAATTTCCTCTTGTAACTGTTCTATAGTGAGCAACCATGGACTGATTTTGCCATGTCGCCTGTCCATTAGTGTGCTAAGGATTGCTGATTGTATTTATTTTAGGTTACTTGCAATTAGAGTTAATTGAAGAACCGCTGAATTAAATAGTTGATTAAAATACATTTTAAATTCCTGATGCAGTCGTTCAAATCTAGCTTTCGCTGTTATTTGATTCTGTCGTGTGATATTAAGTGTTGAATCAACAATTGATGTTTGATTTTTTAATAATTTTAGCAAATAGACTTCATTTTCATTAACTTGTCTTATGGTATCAGACATTTGTTCTGCGTATTCTGCATCCAGAATGCCGAACAGTGTATGCGCGACATTAGCAACTATATCCAAAGCACCTCTTTTACCTCGCAATAATTTATTGTCTAGTTGTAACTCATTTTCCATTTGTTTAAAATGCTCAATTGTCTCAAGACATGATGTATTTGGGTCTAACATCTTACACATCTGTATTGTCCTTGTCCCATTGACAAGGATTAATGTTTCGGACCAGTAAGACGCTAAGTCATAGTATACGACGCGATTGTTAGATGATTTTCTGGTATTTTAGTTCTTTTAGCCTTAGGTTCATCGGTTGATTTGCCTATATTTTTGTTGTTGTCACCTGCTGAAGTAGTTATTTGGGGATCTGGATTTGTAGGTAATAAAGCAAGTCGATGTATTGGACGCTTGAATATACCTGAAGCAGTTTTTACCTGTGCGACTCTTGCTGCATCGTCATCACCATTATGAACCTTAATAATCCTTCCCAATGGCCATTTCATAATAGGTACATTGTCTTCTTTGATAATAACCATGTCTCCATTTTTGAGGTTAACAAATTGTTTTTGCCATTTACAACGATGTTGTAGTGCATTCAGGTATTCTGTGGACCAACTGTTCCAGAATTCGTGCTTAAGATGAGATAAAACTGATGTCTTTGGTTGTTGTGCTCTGCTATCTACTTGCGATGTGAGTGCTTCAACGATAAGGAAGTGGCCAGGAGTTAATGCCTCAAGATCATTCGGGTCATTTGTCATAGGTGTCATAAGACGAGAGTTCAGTATTGCCTCGATTTCCACTATAATTGTCTCCAATTCTTCTTGCGTTAAAGACTCATTTGCGATACTCCGAAGCAGAAGATGTTTTGCTGATTTTACAGCTGCCTCCCATAAACTTCCAAAATGTGGTGCTCTGGGGGAATAAAATTAAAATGTATTCCCTTTGAGCTAGAAGCAGAAATAATTGACTCTTGCGCCTTACAAGAGTAAATGCTATCAGCTAGTTCTGCTAGTTGATTTTTTGCTCCAATAAAATTCGTGGCGTTGTCACAGTAAATGTTTTGGCATCTTCCTCGACGACCAATAAATCGTTTAAGGGCTCCAATAAAGGCATCTGTTGACAAGTCCGACACCAATTCAAGATAAACTGCTTTTGTAGGAAAACAACAAAATACAGCTATATAAGCCTTCGTTGGTCGTTTGTCTCTAATCTTGTAGTGAATCCAAAAGGGCCCACAATAATACACGCCAGTGTTAATAAAAGGTCGTGCTGATGTAACCCTAGTATGAGGAATATTGCCAATAATTTGTTGGCATAATTGTGGTCGTGTCTTGGTACACTTTATACATTTTTGGACTGTTGATCATGCCATTATTTTGCCCTTTACTGGCCAAAAGCGTTGTCTGATTATATTCAAAAGTGCTTGTGGTCCGCAATGATAATTTTCTTCGTGAACCATTGTGAATAAAAGTTTTATATGGGGATCATTATATGGAATTAACATTGGGTGTTTGGTGTCATATGACAGTACTGATGCCTCCAGTCGCCCTCCAACTCGAAGTATGTCTGTGTCATCTAAAAATGGAGACAGCTAATGATAGAACATTTCTTGTCGATTTCTTTATTTCTTCGAATTTGATTTAATCCTGAAGAAAAGTCGGACCTTTGAATGCTTTTTATAATTAGGTATAGAGCATTGTCCAGTTTAATCGGAATTAATGATTTACACGTTAAAGATCTTTTTTAATTCGTGAATTTTTAACAAATCTAAAAATGTATCCTACGACCCTTTATAGGGTTCTGAAGGAGTTTTTGTGTGGAATATTGTAAATGAAGTCATCGATCAAGTTATTGACGACTGAATCTACAGTTGCTTTCTTTTTCTCGATATCATTAGAAATTAGTCGGTGCGAAAATGTAGGTGACCACATTTCTTCTCTTCCATGCAGAAACAATGGTCCATAAAACCATAAACTACACTTGAAGAGTTTTGTTGTCGGCAGTCCTCTGGAAAAATATATCAGCCGGATTGTCCTTTGAGCTAAAATGGCGCCATTGTTCGGGCAACGTCAGTGATTGAATTTTGGTCACTCGATTTGCCACGAAAGTATGATAGAGAGAGGATTGAGCGATTATCCAAGATAGTACAATTTCGGAGTCTGTCCATAAAAATATAGCTTGATTTTCTATCTGAAGATCAGTATTGATTCTGTGCACAAGTTGAGCAGCCATTACTGCAGCACATAACTCCAAGCGAGGTAGCGTCTGTTGTTTTAATGGAGCCACACGTGTCTTGGCACAAAGTAGTTGTACAATAACTCTTCCATCCTTAAGACTTGCGCGTAAGTATGCAACTGTACCATAAGCCTTTTCAGAAGCATCTGAAAATATGTGTAGCTGTGTTTTTGATGGGATTTCACCTTTAAAGACGTGACGAATGATTTTGAGGTTGTTTAAATTGTCCAAATCATTTCTGAATTTAGTCCAAATTTCATGAAGGTCGTCAGGCAATGATTCATCCCAGTCAAGTTTGAATCGCCATAATTGTTGAGTAAATATTTTAGCCTTGACAACTACAGGTGCTAGTAGGCCAAGGGGATCAAATGATTTTGCCAGATCTGAGGTTGCAGTACGTTTAGAGACAGTATGTGGATGATTAATTTTTACCTTGATGCAAAAATGGTCTGTCTTAGGTAACCATAATAATCCTAACGTTTTAATTGTCTTGGCGCCGTTACTGTTGAAATCTAAATCCACTTCTTGATTATCGAGTGGAATACTCTTCAGCAATAGTGGAAGTTAAAGCTATAACGTTTTAGGATGGTAATAAGTTCCTTCTGTGTCTGCAATGGAATATTAATTCTGTCTGCACCACCAAGGCCATCATCCACGTAAAAATTGTGTTTGAGCATTTGTGAACCATATGGATAGTTTATCAAATTTTCGTCTGCAAATCTTTGTAAGCATTTCGTGGCAAGGTAAGGTGCTGCTGGTGTTCCATATGTAACAGTGTTAAGTTTGTAGTAACCAATAAGAAGCGATCGATCTTTTCTCCAAATAATGAGTTGGTATTTTTGATCGACTGGATTAAATAAAATCTGTCTATACATCTTTTCTATATCGGTAATAAAGACAAATTTTGGAAATCGGAACCGTAGTAGAATTGAAAACACTTCGCTTTGAACAGCTAACCCAGTATACGTAAAATCATTCAACGAAAAACCTGATGATGTTTTTGCTGACGCGTCAAAAACAACCCTAAGTTTTGTTGTAGTACTATCTGGTTTCAGATCGCTGTGATGAGGAATAAAATATTGTAAATTTAAATGTTTTATTTTTATTTATTTAAATTTATTTATTCTACAATATTATTTATTTATTGAGAATATTAATTTATTGATAATATTATTTATATCACTGAGCAAACGAGAGCTCCAGTGAGTACAAAATGGAAATTGTAATTGCTTAATTTTAAGAAAATGTTCCTCTTTTTATACAAAAAATTGGCTGCGTTGTGCGTCAGTATACCGTGGGACAAGTGAGTGCTATATGACACGCGTCTGTCTTGTACCCATAAGCAGTGCAATACAACAACAACATATATTATGCACATTGCGTGGAAATCAAAACAATCGTCGGCATAGGAACAAAGTATTAAATGGTCGTCGCACATGTGTAATATTAGTATGGTATGCGCCGCAGCAACAGTCAAGTGGTCGCTGCCCATACAATGTGCAATTAGATACTCTTTTGTTTACAAACATTGTGTGACCATGAAAACATATTATGTTGTGTTAGCATTGACGACTGCCAGACCACGCTACACCTCCACCATTTGGAAGAATGTTCATATAACTTTTGTTCTAAGGACATTCTTTTACATGACACAGTGATTTTATATTTAAATTATTTTGAACTTAGTGCATTATTAATTACAATTCTTGATGAAAAAAGTATTTACTTAGTTTAAAAGAAATTATAAGTAAGAATTATTATTTTACTCTTATGGCCAGCCGAGTAATCAACTTAGAACTAGTTATTACATAACTTAAGTCTATTCTTATGAACTATTTGTTCTTTATTATTATCATTATTATTATTATTATTATTATTATTATTATTATTATTATTATTATTATTATTATTATTATTATTATTATTATTATTATTATTATTATTATTATTATTATTATTATTATTATTATTATTATTATTATTATTATTATTATTATTATTATTATTATTATTATTATTATTATTATTATTATTATTATTATTATTATTATTATTATTATTATTATTATTATTATTATTATTATTATTATTATTATTATTATTATTATTATTATTATTATTATTATTATTATTATTATTATTATTATTATTATTATTATTATTATTATTATTATTATTATTATTATTATTATTATTATTATTATTATTATTATTATTATTATTATTATTATTATTATTATTATTATTATTATTATTATTATTATTATTATTATTATTATTATTATTATTATTATTATTATTATTATTATTATTATTATTATTATTATTATTATTATTATTATTATTATTATTATTATTATTATTATTATTATTATTATTATTATTATTATTATTATTATTATTATTATTATTATTATTATTATTATTATTATTATTATTATTATTATTATTATTATTATTATTATTATTATTATTATTATTATTATTATTATTATTATTATTATTATTATTATTATTATTATTATTATTATTATTATTATTATTATTATTATTATTATTATTATTATTATTATTATTATTATTATTATTATTATTATTATTATTATTATTATTATTATTATTATTATTATTATTATTATTATTATTATTATTATTATTATTATTATTATTATTATTATTATTATTATTATTATTATTATTATTATTATTATTATTATTATTATTATTATTATTATTATTATTATTATTATTATTATTATTATTATTATTATTATTATTATTATTATTATTATTATTATTATTATTATTATTATTATTATTATTATTATTATTATTATTATTATTATTATTATTATTATTATTATTATTATTATTATTATTATTATTATTATTATTATTATTATTATTATTATTATTATTATTATTATTATTATTATTATTATTATTATTATTATTATTATTATTATTATTATTATTATTATTATTATTATTATTATTATTATTATTATTATTATTATTATTATTATTATTATTATTATTATTATTATTATTATTATTATTATTATTATTATTATTATTATTATTATTATTATTATTATTATTATTATTATTATTATTATTATTATTATTATTATTATTATTATTATTATTATTATTATTATTATTATTATTATTATTATTATTATTATTATTATTATTATTATTATTATTATTATTATTATTATTATTATTATTATTATTATTATTATTATTATTATTATTATTATTATTATTATTATTATTATTATTATTATTATTATTATTATTATTATTATTATTATTATTATTATTATTATTATTATTATTATTATTATTATTATTATTATTATTATTATTATTATTATTATTATTATTATTATTATTATTATTATTATTATTATTATTATTATTATTATTATTATTATTATTATTATTATTATTATTATTATTATTATTATTATTATTATTATTATTATTATTATTATTATTATTATTATTATTATTATTATTATTATTATTATTATTATTATTATTATTATTATTATTATTATTATTATTATTATTATTATTATTATTATTATTATTATTATTATTATTATTATTATTATTATTATTATTATTATTATTATTATTATTATTATTATTATTATTATTATTATTATTATTATTATTATTATTATTATTATTATTATTATTATTATTATTATTATTATTATTATTATTATTATTATTATTATTATTATTATTATTATTATTATTATTATTATTATTATTATTATTATTATTATTATTATTATTATTATTATTATTATTATTATTATTATTATTATTATTATTATTATTATTATTATTATTATTATTATTATTATTATTATTATTATTATTATTATTATTATTATTATTATTATTATTATTATTATTATTATTATTATTATTATTATTATTATTATTATTATTATTATTATTATTATTATTATTATTATTATTATTATTATTATTATTATTATTATTATTATTATTATTATTATTATTATTATTATTATTATTATTATTATTATTATTATTATTATTATTATTATTATTATTATTATTATTATTATTATTATTATTATTATTATTATTATTATTATTATTATTATTATTATTATTATTATTATTATTATTATTATTATTATTATTATTATTATTATTATTATTATTATTATTATTATTATTATTATTATTATTATTATTATTATTATTATTATTATTATTATTATTATTATTATTATTATTATTATTATTATTATTATTATTATTATTATTATTATTATTATTATTATTATTATTATTATTATTATTATTATTATTATTATTATTATTATTATTATTATTATTATTATTATTATTATTATTATTATTATTATTATTATTATTATTATTATTATTATTATTATTATTATTATTATTATTATTATTATTATTATTATTATTATTATTATTATTATTATTATTATTATTATTATTATTATTATTATTATTATTATTATTATTATTATTATTATTATTATTATTATTATTATTATTATTATTATTATTATTATTATTATTATTATTATTATTATTATTATTATTATTATTATTATTATTATTATTATTATTATTATTATTATTATTATTATTATTATTATTATTATTATTATTATTATTATTATTATTATTATTATTATTATTATTATTATTATTATTATTATTATTATTATTATTATTATTATTATTATTATTATTATTATTATTATTATTATTATTATTATTATTATTATTATTATTATTATTATTATTATTATTATTATTATTATTATTATTATTATTATTATTATTATTATTATTATTATTATTATTATTATTATTATTATTATTATTATTATTATTATTATTATTATTATTATTATTATTATTATTATTATTATTATTATTATTATTATTATTATTATTATTATTATTATTATTATTATTATTATTATTATTATTATTATTATTATTATTATTATTATTATTATTATTATTATTATTATTATTATTATTATTATTATTATTATTATTATTATTATTATTATTATTATTATTATTATTATTATTATTATTATTATTATTATTATTATTATTATTATTATTATTATTATTATTATTATTATTATTATTATTATTATTATTATTATTATTATTATTATTATTATTATTATTATTATTATTATTATTATTATTATTATTATTATTATTATTATTATTATTATTATTATTATTATTATTATTATTATTATTATTATTATTATTATTATTATTATTATTATTATTATTATTATTATTATTATTATTATTATTATTATTATTATTATTATTATTATTATTATTATTATTATTATTATTATTATTATTATTATTATTATTATTATTATTATTATTATTATTATTATTATTATTATTATTATTATTATTATTATTATTATTATTATTATTATTATTATTATTATTATTATTATTATTATTATTATTATTATTATTATTATTATTATTATTATTATTATTATTATTATTATTATTATTATTATTATTATTATTATTATTATTATTATTATTATTATTATTATTATTATTATTATTATTATTATTATTATTATTATTATTATTATTATTATTATTATTATTATTATTATTATTATTATTATTATTATTATTATTATTATTATTATTATTATTATTATTATTATTATTATTATTATTATTATTATTATTATTATTATTATTATTATTATTATTATTATTATTATTATTATTATTATTATTATTATTATTATTATTATTATTATTATTATTATTATTATTATTATTATTATTATTATTATTATTATTATTATTATTATTATTATTATTATTATTATTATTATTATTATTATTATTATTATTATTATTATTATTATTATTATTATTATTATTATTATTATTATTATTATTATTATTATTATTATTATTATTATTATTATTATTATTATTATTATTATTATTATTATTATTATTATTATTATTATTATTATTATTATTATTATTATTATTATTATTATTATTATTATTATTATTATTATTATTATTATTATTATTATTATTATTATTATTATTATTATTATTATTATTATTATTATTATTATTATTATTATTATTATTATTATTATTATTATTATTATTATTATTATTATTATTATTATTATTATTATTATTATTATTATTATTATTATTATTATTATATTATTATTATTATTATTATTATTATTATTATTATTATTATTATTATTATTATTATTATTATTATTATTATTATTATTATTATTATTATTATTATTATTATTATTATTATTATTATTATTATTATTATTATTATTATTATTATTATTATTATTATTATTATTATTATTATTATTATTATTATTATTATTATTATTATTATTATTATTATTATTATTATTATTATTATTATTATTATTATTATTATTATTATTATTATTATTATTATTATTATTATTATTATTATTATTATTATTATTATTATTATTATTATTATTATTATTATTATTATTATTATTATTATTATTATTATTATTATTATTATTATTATTATTATTATTATTATTATTATTATTATTATTATTATTATTATTATTATCTATTATTGTTACACTATTTCTTAAATTAATTTTCTTAATCTTATAAGGCCCTTTGTAAGATTCGTCTAATTTATGGTCAATGTTATTCCTAAGTAAGACTAGGTCGCCTATTTTAAAATTATAGTGTTCTATATTCTTATCGTAATTGTCTTTTTGTCTAATTTTGTTTATATCTAATAGCTGTTTAGCTCTCCTAAGTGCTACTTCTAATCTAAATTTTGCTAATTTAGCATAATCATCTACGTTATATAATGGTGTTACTTTATCTACACTATTTAAATCCTTAAAATTGTTTGTTATTTTACCGAAAACTAACTCAAAAAGGCAATAACCATGTACAGTTGATGGTGTTGTATTTAAACGGTATGTAAAATATCTAAGCCATTCATCCCAGTCGTCTTTCTCTACGGATATATATGAGCGTACATATTCGTTAAAAGTTCTATGACTTCTTTCTATTGCACCTAAAGTCTGGTGATGCTGTGCTGTTGATGTTAATTTTTCAATTTTCAATAGAGTGCACAGTTCGTTTAATATAGCATTTTTATATTCTGTACTCATGTCCGAAATGAACGTATTCATTGGACCATAGATAAGTATGAAATTTTCAAATATCGCTTTTGCGACAGTCTTTGAGGGTTTGTTTGGTATTGGTATCGTTACCAGGTATTTCGTTAAGTCGCATATTAATGTGACGGCGTATTCATTTCCATAAATTGATCTTTGAAATGGACTTTTTACGTGTTTTGCTGTTTGACATTTGTGACATGCTTTTACGTATTTAGCTATGTCCTTTGTCATGTTCTTCCAGTAGTAATATCTTTTTATTTTTTCTGCGGTCCTATATATACCGCAATGACCTCCTTCAACGGGATCATCATGATATTTTAGCATGATTTCCTCAGAATTCTTTATATCTATTACCTTTATTTCATTTAATAGCGCTATTGTAATTTTATGTAGTACCTTATTGCCCATATTTTTAAATTCACTATTTGAGATAAATTCGAAAATTTTCTCACTAGGTGCTACTTGTAATTTATTGATATTTAATTTACTGGCCGCTTTCTCGAGCATGGAGAAAAATTTCCCTAAGTCAACTTTCTCTTTAGTAAGTATATCATCTATATTTATGCTAGCTAAAATTGATTTACCCTTTTTTATGTACCATTTATTGGGATAAATCTTTAATTTATAATATTTTTTGACGTCACTATTCTTAATTGGTACATATATTTTGGGCTCATCTAATTTATTTATTTCATGCTTTTTATTTATTTTACTACTGTCTAGTTTTTTAGTCATCGCTCTTGTCGTGACTTTTAATATGCACGATACCTTTTTATTAATTTCCTTGAAATCATTAATCGTAATACGGGATACAGCATCCGCGACATAGTTGTCTTTTCCCCTAAGATATTCAACTGTGAAATCATATTCTTCCAAATCTAAACGTATTCGTGTTAGTTTAGAGGTCGGATTTTTCATAGAAAAGAGATAAGTAAGTGGTCTATGATCAGTTCGGACTAAAAAGTGTTTCCCATATATATATGGTCTGAAATGTGTGATTGCCCAATGTATGGTAGTCAATTCCTGCTCAATGGTTGATTTATTACTCTCTGCCTTTGTAAAGGTGTTTGAAGCGTAGGCTATGGATAGTTGTTTACCATCGTGTTCCAGAGTTAGAACAGCGCCACATGCATGCTTACTAGCGTCCGTTGTTATACAAAATTCCTTTGTAAAATCTGGATACTGAAGCAGTGTTGGACTCATTAGAGCTTTCTTTAGATGTCTGAATGCGTATTCACAATCTTGCGTCCATTCAAATGGCACACCTTTCTTTGATAACCTCGTAAGGTGTCTGGAATACTCAGAAAAAGTTTTTATAAACCTTCAGTAATAATTACAAAAGGCTACAAACCTTTTGGCGCTATCCGCATCCTTGGGAGTCGGGTAGTTTTCGATTACCGAATATTTACTATCATCTAGTAATATTCCTTTGTCAGTACACTTGTGCCCTAGATAAGTTACTTCTTTTATGTGGAATGAACATTTTTCAGTATTTAATTTTAAATTATATTTGCGACAGAGTTCAAAGACATCTTTTAAATTTGCAAGCATGTGTTTTTCGAAACATCCTAATACTACCAAGTCATCCATATATATGAACGCTTGGTCTGGCTTTAAGCCACTTAAGCCACTAAAAATTGTCATCATTCTTTGGAACGAGTTTGGCGCTATTTTTAAGCCATAGGGTAGTCTCGTAAATCTATATGAAACATTGTTCGTAGAGAACGATGTTAAATCTCTAGAATTTTTCTCTAATGAAATCCAGACATTAAGTCCAAACAGGACAAATATTTTGCTCTGCCAAGCTGGTCTAAAATGTCATCAATCCTGGGCAATGGAAATTTATCCGAAATTAATTTCTTATTTATTTGTCCATAGTCCACGACGAGTCGCCATCTCCTTTTATCCGAGCCTGGAAGTGACTTCTTTGGAACCAACAAGATTGGACTATTATACTCCGAAAATGAAGGTTCTACAATTTTATCAGTAATTAGTTTTTAACTTGTTTATCGATTTCTTCCTTGTATGAATGTGGTATACGATAGTTTTTGATGTATACTGGTTGTTTGGCATTCACTCTCAACTTTGTTCATAGAAATCGTTAGTGGATATTGTCTCCGTTTCTAAGGCGAAAACATCACTATACTGTTTGCAAATGTTTGTTAACGTAGATTTAAATTGTTCGAGAAAGTTTTTTTTTAAAATATCCATTACTTTTGATTGTCTATTTTGGCGTTCGCTTGTCTTTTGTGTAATTATGTTATAATCGGAAACGTTTTCTGTTTTAATTTTATTTTGTTTAATTGTTACTGTATTGTCATTGGTGTTCAAAAGACGGACGAATGCTTTATTCCATTTGACCAGAATATTTGGTATAAAAACTCCTGATGCTACTTCCTGGTTTGGCATAAATATGTCATCATTGAGGTTTTTGAATTTTATCTGTCTAATTACTTCTGATCTTGGCGGTAGTGTTATTTCATTGTAATTATTGGTTATTGGTATATCTACTGAATGTGGTAAGTATGTTGGTCTTAAGATAAGGTATTCATTTTTCTGATTGAAATCCAATATGCAATTGTAATTTCTTATAAAATCTGTGCCTATGATTCCGTCACAGGGTATGGGGAAATTGTTTTGTACTACTTGAAATGGGTGGGTTAGTAAGAGGTTATTAAATCTCATATCTAAAAGTGTTCTTCCTATTGAATGTAGTTGTTCTTGTCCGATTCCAGTTATTGTTGTTGTTATATTTCTATTGATTTGTTGTGGCTTAAAAAATTTAGTTTTTATGATAGAAATGTCTGCTCCCGTGTCAACTAATAATTTTACTATATGGTTGGTGCCATCAATTTCTACGTTTATGTAAAGGCTAAAGTTGAGATTAAGGTTGTGTATATAATTTTTATTTATCTTAGGGGTTCTTCTGAGTTTTCCGAACCGTTTTCATTTGATTCGGTTGCTCTAATATAGTTTCCATTTCTTGGCCTATTGTTTGTGTTTAGTCGATTTCTGCCATTGTAATTGTTCAATTGTCTCTGTTGATTTATGTTGTTATTGTTTCTTCTGTTATTAAATCCTCCACGGTAACGTTTATTATTTATTCTATTCCTGCTTCGGTGATAACGATTTCCGAAGTATAATAAGGCATTTTGTTGCCCAGTTGCTTCTGTACAACTGCTTACGAATTTGGAAACAACTTCGTTCATATTATTAAATTGGCCTGCTTCCATGATGAGTTTTACCCTATCTATGGTGCAGTTTTTAGTAATAGCCTTAACTACTGCCTGTGTAGAGTATTTGCTTACCAATTCCGTTGAAAGATCA
This sequence comes from Wohlfahrtia magnifica, assembly GCA_023159175.1. Classification (NCBI taxonomy): domain Eukaryota; kingdom Metazoa; phylum Arthropoda; class Insecta; order Diptera; family Sarcophagidae; genus Wohlfahrtia; species Wohlfahrtia magnifica. The sequence continues at coordinate 606,407 of JAKWBJ010000022.1, read as the reverse complement.
TCAGTTATATATGCAGTCTCGAGGGATTTGGCTAGACTGTCAATTTCATTGCAGTAAGTATTGGCAGTTTTAATTGCCTGTTTTATATTCATTATTTTTGCAGTCAATATTTCTACTGATTCACCTTTAACTGTATATTTTAGTTTGTTTATTATTTCCAAAATTGTACCTTTACTGCCTATCAAATTTCTAGTATTTCCTTTTAATTTTGTTTTTATTAAGGAAATTGCTGCTGTTTCATGGCTACCTTTTATTGTTTCTACTAAATACAATGAGTCAACAAATGATTGTAAATTTTCTGATTTGCCATCGAAGTCTGTAATCAGCTTCGAGGCTGTATTAAGAAATTCTACAACGGTTTGAGTCATTTCTGTTATATTATAGGGTTCACTTTCATGTAGTGAATTTGGTAGTTCAACTCTTATGCCTTTCTTAATGGCTATTTTAAAAATTCTGTATTTTAGATCTTGAAAGAACGCATCAGCTGCAGTTTGATGAGTTACTATCAATTTGATATAGTGTACGTTAAATAAAACTCTTACCCTTTCTAAACTATTGAAAAGATTTTTTGAATGTTGTCTAATAGTATCTTCTCTGATTGGTCTGTCAATATTCAAACATTTGTAGGATCGATCAAAGTCTTCTTTTACTAGTCTTGCTTTATTTAGGATACCTTGCCATTCCATCACAAAATAAAATTATTTATATTTTGTCCAAGTCATTTCCTCAACTTGAATACTTCTATTGTGTATCGAATAAATTTTGAATATAAAATTCAATCCTATCAATATTGTTATCACTATAAGACAAATTTCAATTTTACCTAAAATTATTTTTTCATGGACTACGTCGACCTCATTTATAACATTGGCCGCTGGCCTATTTAATTTTGTTTGTGTTGGCACATGTTTTTGGTTTTAATTTTTGTTATTTTTGCTCTTTTTAAAGGACCATATAAGATTTACATTATGTAAATCTTTTCAAATTTATATATATATATATATATATATATATATATATATATATATAGAATATATATATATATATATATATATATATATATATATATATATATATATATATATAAAATATATATATATATATATATATATATATATATATATATATATATATAAAATATATATATATATATATATATATATAAATATATATATATATATATATATATATATATATAAAATATATATATATATATATATATATATATATATATATAAATATATATATATATATATATATATATATATATTCTATATATATATATATATATATATATATTCTATATTCTTTTTTTTTCGGAAAGATTTTTAAAATTTATAAAAAGTTTTTTTTTTATATTTATATTTTTTTGTTTTCTGGTTTGCCTCGAACGATTACCGCTTATAGGCCCTGCCAGTGCAACCCTTAGGAGCACGTTGGCTTAAGTTAAACTATTTGTGACATACCTTAGTTGTAATATGTTGTTTATTAGCGCCAGTATTTCTGTTAAGTATGAACTGGTACAGCTTGGTGTCTGGTGGCATTAATAACTGCTTGTTTTAAGAGCACCGGCCTTTAAAGTCTTCTTGCGAAAAACGGTCACTGTATCCCAATCTGACATGTTTCTTATCTTTAGTCTTTCTTTGCATAGTGGTTGGGGGCCTTCTTCCCCGCTGTCTATTGGCTAGACAGCTTCTTCTACTCTGCTGGTGGATCCTTTTTGGTATTTTTATTTTAGTATTAATTAAATTTCAAGTTTACTATGGTGCATATAATTTTAAACACTCATAGTAACTGGCAGGATCGGCATGTAAATTTAAATGTTTTATTTTTATTTATTTATTCTACAATATTATTTATTTATTGAGAAAATTAATTTATTGATAATATTATTTATATCACTGAGCAAACGAGAGCTCCTGTGAGTACAAAAATATAGGTCTGTGTGTCAGTATACCGTGGGACAAGTGGGTGCTATATGACACGCGTCTGTCTTCTACCCATAAGGCAGAATTCCCACGGTAACATGTGAAGAGAGCCACACACGATCATAAGCAGTGCAATACAACAACAACATATATTATGCACATTGGGTGGAAATCAAAACAATCGTCGGCATAGGAACAAAGTATTAAATGATCGCCGCACATGTGTAATATTAGTATGGTATGCGCCGCAGCAACAGTCAAGTGGTCGCTGCCCATACAATGCGCAATTAGATACTCTTTTGTTTACAGACATTGTGTGACCATGAAAACATATTATGTTGTGTTGGCATTGACGACTGCCAGACCACGCTACAATATGATATGGTATTTATGTCAACTTTGTCCTAATTGTTCGTAATCTTGCATAAATTTTATGTACTGAGCTCGTATGTCTTCAATTTGCAAGAGTCGACTTTCGAGACCCAAGATTCTGTTGTATGCCATCGCGTGGGATTTTTCTAACGCTGTTGATTTTCTTGAAAAGGAAGACTGACTATGGAGCGGCCATCTACATTGATGTGTTTATATGGAGTAAAATGTAACTCACATTGTTTTTCTGATGGTGATAAACTTTTTTCTCTGACTTCAATCTTATCCAGTTTCCAAAGATGCTCTATGGCTTCTTCCAATGAGGAGTCATCAAAAACCGCACACGTAAGTGTACATATTGGTTTTTGAACTGGATTTTTTCCAATTGCACCGGCCACAATCCAACCTAATACTGTATTTTCCAAAGTTGGGAGATTGTCAGCCAAATGTATTGTACCATTTTGAACTAGTTTGTAATTGAATTCTGCTCCAAGCAACAAATCGCAGCAAATTTGAGATCCTTGGATTTCATCTCTATATTTACCCTATATTTGAACCATTTTTGTATTTCACCAATGCCGTCAAGGCAAAGTAATGCTACAGATAGTGAGATGGACAACTTTTGACAAAGGCGTCTTGAGACAAAATTAACCTGGGAGCATGAATCTAATACTGATCTAAATTCATCGGATACACCATTTGAAGCTGTCATTATGATTTTTGCTGTTGCTAGCAGAACATAATCTTGGCGCCCTGGAACGACGTTGGTTGTTGCAGAAGTAAATGCTACGACTTTTGGAGATTTTGAACGTGAAGAGCCTTCGCGGCTCGCAGCAACGTTGGTTGATGATATACTGGATACGCTTAATGTAGACTGATTTTGTTGAGTACTTCCTAACGATGGCATTTTATCCCTTTGAGTATTGTCCTTTCTTTGCAGGTGGAGTAATGTATAGTGTTTTTTCCACATTTTTTGCAGCTACCGTAATTGCATGTTTTTGAAACATTGCCACTTCCGAAGCAGTTGACACATAGGTTCTGTCGTTGAACCCAACGTAGTCACTCTATCTCTGATAATTGTAGAAATTTCTGCAGTGGTATAATTTATGATAAGAGTTGTTGCATAATGCGCATTTGTTAATATTGTTGAATGTTATTGATGCTAAAACTGCTTTATGTGCTGATTATTTGCTTAGAGAAACCGCCTCCGTTGATTGGAATTGAAACTCCAGCAAACTTTCAATGCTATCCATATTTTTGGTATAACTGAATTGTTGTATTATTGTATGTTGAACTTGAATATGGGTATCACGTCGACTGTTGTATCCACTTATTGTTTGTAGCCGTGTGCTACTGGAAATATCTTATATTGTTATACATAGTTAAAATTCCTCCGGAATTGCTCAAGCGTTGATTATGGTGCTGATTCTTTTAGAGATCAGGATCACCAAATATGTTTAAAAAATCTTTTTTTTATTTGATTAGTAGAATTCAATTCAAACACATAAATTTGAACCGTTCTAATTTTATTTGTTTTGGTTGGTTTATCTTCAAGCACTTGTAACTTGAAAATAAGAAGAGAACAATAATGAAACAACAATGTTTTACTACTGCCCCAATTTGCAAATTTTATTAGAGTTTTTATACTAAAATTATAATTACAAAAGAGCCGATACAACAAAATATAGTTTGATTTCTTATAGATACGTGAGTATGCGTGCGTGTGTAACTTTGCATTTATTTTGGAATGTGCTGAAAATTTTTCCCACAGTAAAATAATAAATACGATACTATGAGAAATAAATATAAATTTGTATTTTGCTTTTTGAATATTAAACCTAATTATTATGTTCTTTATAAATAGATTTAATATAATAATTAAAATATTTGTAAATTTAAACAAAGGGATTTCACAAGATTAAACTGTTCGGCCCATCTTTTTTCTAATGTCCAAACCGATGCTTTCGAATCTAAAATGAATTAAAAGCGTTTACATGGACGAAATCACGTTTAAAGATTAATGTCATATAATTTTCTATCCAACAAAGTCAATTTTATTGATATTAAAAATTGGTTTCTTTGTTTTATTATGATTTAAGCTTGTGTAACTGTAAAAAACACATATATGTATCAGTTATTTTACAAAAAATAACATACATACCTAATTAAATTGTTGCACCTTTCATAAATAGCAGAATAAAAAAGAAGCCGCCTTTTGAATTTTTGAAAGAATTGTTTCAACATTAATATGTAAGATTTTAAAGTTAGTTACCAGGGAACCAGAAATATGGTGTTAAAAAGTATTTTATGCGCATAGAATATGCAGTAAATATTCGAAAATATTATCTAAAAATTTAAAATATGCCCCAAGTGTTAATTGAAAAAATAGTTTATTCAACAAATCTATATTATTCGAATAGATTTTAAATAAAAAAATTAAATAATGTAAGTAAAAATTAAGAGAACAAAAAATATTACAACAGAATAAAAAAATAAAAATTATACTTCAATATCTAAAGACATCTGGTGTCTAATTCTCGCTTTCGTTTTCTTGCTTGTTTTAATTATTAATTAATTTCTTTTGTTTTTGCGTGAAAACATATGTTTTTTGTTTAGATTTTCTTGAATTTTTCTCACTTTACCAACAATTCGATTCGAGTCGTGATGACTTTAAATCATGCCTTTTTTCTTTGATGACGAGCGGAGCAGCAAAAAAGCCACGATTTCTGTTTTTCATGACTTTTTTGTATTCTACTTTACGTTTTTTTTTTTTTTTCGTTTTTGTCATTGTGCTTTAGTCTTCAATGTAAACTAAAGCAATTGTATTTAAAAAATCAACCCTGTACGAAAAAAGTCATTCCTTAAAAATCATGGTGTAAATTCAATTAATTTTTAGAAGCAGATTTAAAAAAGACATGCCTTTAAAGTCATCGTGTAAATTGGGTGTAACATCTTCAGAAAATTGTTCTCTGTCGAAAATATTTTCTATTCGAACGTTATTTCGATCACGACGGCAAGAATTTGCCCCCTGAATACATAACTTAAATTTTTTGGTAAATTAAGGCAGATTATTTTTATTGGTATTGACTTTATTTTATTGACCTAAATTTTTAAATGTAAAGCATTGTCATCTACATCTAAGCATTGAAAATGTCAATGTTTACTGATGTAATGAGAGCATACTTAAAGGATAACAATTCCTTAAGGCGCTAAGATCTGCTGTTAGATATATGTTGTTACGAAAATAAACAATGCCCAAAGAAGATACAGAAACATCAGTGCATCTAAAACTGTGTGATTCTGGAGGCTAACGAGGACTAGTCAACGGCTCAGAGAAAAGACCCAGTACTGGCAAGGTTAAAGAGAAGACCTAATAAAGGTTTATTGGACTCAATGGGATAGTTTAAAGCTGATTGATGAGTGCTTATATCGAAGCTGAGAAGGTGCACACGGCAAAATAACTTAATGAAATTTTAAATCAGTCCCGTAAGGAACCTAGCGGAGGACATCTTATCGTAGCAAAGACAGTAGAAAAATGAAAACAGTGTTATTGTTCTGTTGGATGTCAGCAAGCTGCCGCCGGATAGATAACGAACTGCACATAATGTTTTGCGCTTATAGATGCAGCTAGAACAATTTAGATTCAGCTACAGCAATACAAATCGAGAGCACTGGTCTGGAAGGTAAAAGGACTTCCTACTGTTAGTAATGCCAAGAAAAATTAAAGTCCCAAAGAATTTCATGAATAGGTACACACGCCACTAGAAATGGCCCGTGACAGGTATAATCGAGCGGCGAATGCCGGCTCTTCTATACAACCCACAGCGGAGGAAGTTATTATCTCCCAAACTGCAAGCAAACTGGGATGGACCTTACAGAGTAGTCAAAAAGTTGAACGATGTGGTGTACAGGATACAGAAGAACAATAGCCCACGATCGAAATTGAAGGTATTACATCTATAGCGACTGGCGAACTACGAGAAGAAAAATACTGAACCTATTCGGGACGAACAGGCTTAAGTGGGTGGCAGTGTTACGAAAATAAACAATGCCTAAAAAAGATACAAAAACATCAATGCATTTAAAACTGTATTGTGTGATACTAGTCTGTTGGTTTGTGTCAATGCTGTCAATGTACCACTTTGGTAATGCCATACTTAATTTGTGTTATTAAAATTGCTACCAATTTCGGATTGAACGGTGTTGCCGTACCAATTTTGGTTGTTACATTTCAATTAACGGAAATAAATCGAATGCTGTAGTAAGTACAAGAATATTCGAAAGTAATGTCAATTTTATATAAAAGGCGGCACATTATTCATAGTTAGCCAATTATAGTTTGGCAGTCATTGTGCAAGGTTGTATTTAAAAGCCATAAAATTAAGTCGTGTTAAGGTGTTCGTAAAAGTGCAATTGTGTATTCAGTGGCAATTAAATACGTTGCTGCATTAAGATAAAGTGTGTAATTTATTTTATTTAACGCAATTAAAAAGATCTCAGACGTTGTAAAAAGGTTGAAACGTAACAATATACTACCTTGATCAAACAGTTTTCAGAATAACGGGAAACGCGTTTCAGCAGTCGTTTCTAAAATTATAAAAAATCGCCAACACACATAGAGATAGATAAACTCTTGGCTACGTAGCTTTTGCAAATGACAAGCTATGACTCGGGATTATCAACAACAGATCTTGCAACCTAACGAAAAAAAGATTAAAAAACTCAAATCGGAACAATGGAACCGACACACGGGGTTTATTGCGGAAATTTTTTGATCATGGTAGTATTACTACATCAAGTCGTTGATTTTTTGCTATAATCTGTTTAATGTTAGGCCATTGCTTTGCAGTTTTTTTTAATAACTTTGCAATGGGAAACCGAAGTGTGCAGCAATAAAACTCAATTTACTTTATGTATTCAAATTTCTTAGTTCATTTATTGCTATTTTAATATATTGGGACTCCACTCTACTTAATGCACCTAGAACTTCTTAGATCTTTTCAAATTTGCAAGCGTAGTAATTAATGGCCGCAATCCAAGTTTCCCAACGAGTTATAACTGGTTCAGTCTGCAATGAAAGGTCTGAATACATATATTTTAAATATAAGGCCAATTTTTAGTTTTTAATTGCCCAGTCCATGAGCACTGCAAGTAACATGTGTTAGCTTATGGTTAAAAATTTTAATGTCTCTGGCAGCTTTTACCATCTATGGAGTTTTCGTTATTTTGTTTTCGTTTTAGAAATATTTTGGAGCACATTAAATCCAAACATGCGCTCTAGAGTTTTAAATGCTCTTTAAATACGAAATTTTACGAAAACATGCTCTTAAAACTGAAATATGCGAAAAAAATCGATGCCAAAATTCATGAAACGGTTGCATGAGAAGAAACATACAATTGCATAACTACTATGTATAACAATATATTTTGCAGATTTGAAACTTGTTCCTCTTAAGACTGTTCTGAACATTTTTCTTTAATAGGAAAAAGTGTGATAGATTAATTAGAAAATGGTGAAATTAAAAAAAATAACTTAACAGATTTATATTGTACGTTTGATTTGTTTTGTGATTCAAATACGAATAAATTTTATTTTCCAAAACGAACTAGTTTAAGTTAATTTATTAATCTAAAAATGCTGACATAACGCACTCAATGGAACATGAAACCAAAATCCTCATAAAACAATAAATTTATTAAAAGGCAACGATCGTAATAGGCATTAACTCTTTATCGCCCAAGACTCTTTAGCATGAAAAAACTACAACTTTTTTATAGAATCTTTGCTTTTAAAATAAATTAAGCTAAAAAAAGAGTTTCATAGTTTTGCTAAGCTGGGAAGGATATTAAATAGTCCTAGAACCCAGAATCATCGAAGGCCAATAGATCTTGAATTTATATAATCTATTTGGAAACAAAATGTGTTTTACTACCGTTTGCATATGCAGCGTTTGTATATGTATTAAAATAAAAAATTAAAGTCCATACTTTTTCAATTTCAAACAATATTTTAATTCAAGCGAAAATTTGCAATTCAAAAGAAGCTTTAAGCACTAAAACTGTTGAAGGATAACTGATCTTATGAGCAACAGGAGTAAAAAAGCAAAAAGCTTTTGCTATTAATTGAAGCAAATACGGTACTTTATAGAACTGATGACCATACATCGCAAAATTATACCTGTATAATAAGTAAAGCATATAAATAAGTAACGATAATTGTAAGTACCGTCGGGCAATAAAGCGTCAACTAAACTATTCAACAACACACGAGCAGAACATACTGCTTACACTGCTCTTGTGTTAGTTAAACAATATTAGCTATCCCCTCACTAAAATGAAGGCCTTCTTCAGTCTTTCTCAAAAAGGTTCGGTAGCACATTTTAATTTCAGCTGTTTCGTCGTTTCCAAATTCGTATTAAAAATACATTAAATTGAGCGGGAAATATCGAACACTACAAATAAAACTTGGTAGAACTGCTTTATTTGTGTTCATTATAAGTTTTATATTTAATTATATTCATATACAATTTTATAAAACACATATATAATCCTAAAAAAAACTAGTTTTTTCTTTTTTATTGCAGGATTCAAATTCAGTAGTTTTTATCCGTTTTCCGATTTTCTTTTATAAAGGCGTTCCTCTTTCATTATCACCACTTAGTAGACTCTAGAGTATCAATGCTTGTTCATATTGTTCAGTTCATTTTGTTTTGTTCACATACTGTCAAAACATTTTCTAGCACAGCAGGGACTTAATAAAAAGAACGATCCAAGGATGTCGTTAAACTCTATTTTATTGCAAAAAACGTGCTACAAAACGAATTAAAAATAATATATTCATAAATATGTCTAAATATTTAATGTTCATGATTGAAAAACGTCCAAAAAACGAAATATTTGAAAATTAAAATTTTCAACAAAATAAAATATTTATAATTTACTTGTATTAACTGTGTACTACTTTTGTGTGCCGCTGTGGTATGGTAGGTAAGACACTCGCTTACCAACCAGAAGATCGTCGGCTCCATACCAGGCCAGACCATCTTAAAAACGAAAAAAGTTCTTCGACAGCGGTATCACCTCATAACATTAGCTAGTAACTGGTTATGAGTATATAATACTATTGAAAACTTCTCTAAATGCATTTGCCGTTCGGAGCCGGCGTTAAACTGTAGGTCCCTTCCAATGAGTTTGAAAATATAATCGGGTGCAGCTCATTGACTGAGAGAAGTCCCCATGTTCCTGCATGGAATGTTACGGGAATCAATAAAAACTTTTGTTTACGTTTTTTTTTTATATGGACATCTACTTTTGACATCTACTATACAATGTACAAAAAATATTGCCTGTTGTTTTTGTACAAATATTAGTTGTTATACAGATAACTTCACCTTATTTAATTTCACCATGGTTCAGTTTAGGAACTAAAAAAGAAGATTCCTACCAAAAATTTTTCTGAAATGTACCAAAATCGACTGTATCACTATCCTTCATTACATAGTCCTTAAATTTAAATATCATACAGTATTTATTGATTTTGCTTTTATAATTCCTGGAAAACACAAGTGTGTGAAATATAAAATTTATTCAGTAGCTTGTTAGAAGTCAACGAAGAGGGGGGTGTAGCGTGTGTTTTTGTTTTTTTTATTTCAAGAGATTTTGAAGAAAGCCAAAAGTTTGCTGGCCTACACCTAGAAGTGTTAATAATAGGCTACATAAATTTATGCATGTTTATACTTTGTATGAATACCTATTTTTTTACGACATTTTAACTTCAGTGTATTTATCATTTTAAGTGCTTCGCTCTTTTTGCGCACCCCTGATCCAGAGCAGTGCTCGTCAAACACATACATTGTCATTATGTGTCCGTTCTCTCTTACTCAATGTACTTAGAAACACTTATAGTGAAAAGGAAATAAAAACAGAAATATATTATTAAAGCATTGAGATGTATTTGATACAAATTTTAGTTTTTTTAAACAAGAAAAAATGGGATAAATAATTATATTCATTAAAAAAAAAAAATAAAACTTTTTTGCTACCTCATATGTAGTGCAGTATGACAACAGGCGTTAACTAACTAAACATTTGAGTTCACCGAAAAACATTTAATTAAACATTTCTCTGAGTGTTTTTTAAGAGATTAATTATTTGTTGTTATTTTTATTCAATGTGTGAGCACATGTAGGTGTGAGAGAAAGAGAATCAGTTTACGCTTCGTAGTGCTTTTGACAGAGATTGCTTTAGAAATAGTATTATTCTTGTTTGATTCCGCAGTAATGTAATTCTTTCTTTTTTTAGAGGATTAATTTTTAGCTAAGAAGCGGATACTTGATGAAACGGTTGGTATTTCGTCACTGCTGATATCGACGGAAGTAGATACTTTATATATATTTTCACATTAGATTCAGATTTGTTGGTTACTAGCTTTAAATTTTAAGTCCTTTCATATTTTTAAAAGGTAGGCTACAAAAGGTTCCATATCGATCAGGACTGTGCAAAACTACTTACCACTGTCCTCAATTTGATCAAGGATTGGCAAATTGCCAGATGCTTGGAGCACTGCAATGCTCAAAGGGGACTTTACCGGCGATCAGTTCGCAATTTAGGCGTCGCTCTGAGGTTCTCAAGTATGGCAGGCCGGACTTGAAACTCAACAGAATTTCTAATGGGCCATTATGGACTGAGAGCACATCTAAAAAGGATAGCGGTCACTGATGTGGATGTTTGTAGACAGTGCTCACAGGCATCAGAGACAGCGGAACACATATTGTACGAATGTGGGTTTCTTGATAGGCTTAGATGGAAATGTTTAAGGAGACATTGGGTCTCATTGGAAGACATACACCATTATGGTTTCAGATTTACTGCTGTTCGTTAGGAAGGCAGCAGATCTTCTGAACAAACTATAGATCGGAAGGGGCAGAATAGAACCCATGTGTCACAGTGTCCTGCAATAGTGCCTGCTCAGAATGATAATAATACTTTTAATTTTAATTAAGTATACACACATACATGTTTATTACTAAAATGCTGACATAAATTTTTTGCTAATTTAGTTTTACTTACTTTGTACCAACCATCTGCGATACGAACTGAAGGTCCAAGTGGATTGTTTCAAAAATGTATCAAAATTGATAGATTGTATACCCTTTCCAAACCACTTAACATACGTGGAAGATTATGTCTTTTTCCTGAAACCAATATTTCGAACTGCCGGAATTTTGTAATTATAACTTTTTACTTATACCACTCTACTCATTTCAATTTCGATACTTAAAATGACGACGACATAAAGCGATTGTTTCTATGTCGTTTCTATTTACATTTCTAATTAGAGAACACGTCGATAAATGTCGATAACGGCAACAGAAGTACCAAATTGCTGTTTTTATTCCGTTTTAAGCAAGAGCTCCAGCAAGAATACGGCCGTATAAAAAGAGTTAATGGTAATATTTAGCAAATTTTTACAAATATAATGGGATTGGACTTTGTTTTGTATTGACAATTTAAATTTCTTTAAGTTAAGGTATTAACCTTTTCTTATTTACATAACATAAATGCAGACAAGATTAAATGAAATACTGAAGATTTTTGTATAAAAAAAATATTAAAGTACTAATATTAAGGAATGTCTTATGCTTTAAACACATAGACGACAGGAAGCAGCAAGATGGCAGAATTAAAATACACACGTTTATATGAGAATGAATATTTTGACGGCAGCACGACAAAAGCCTAGACTAACCTTTGCTTCTGCTACCCAACTTAGGTTAATTTCTGTTTTCTTTTAAAAGTATTCGTTTTTTATTTAGCAGAAAAAACAGTACAAAAATAAAATATTGCAACTATTCATATTTATATTAATAATAAAGAAGTTTTTAGCCTACAGGTATATAGATAGGAGTACAAGTACGTAAACAAATCAGAATGATTTTTTAAAAGAATATTTTGATTTGCTGCAGAGCGAAACTTTTAAATATAATAAACATATTCAAGCACATTTTTTGGAAAATTCATTTAAAAATAACCGCAATAAAATGTTGTTGCATATTCTTAATTAATAACTTAGTAAATTTCTGGAAAAACCTTTAATAAAAAAGGCCGCCATAAAATGATATTCTAAATTTAATTTATTGAAATTTTGGAAAATATAAACTCTTTTTAAGGCTACCAGTCATAAAACGTTATTGTGTATTCTCAATTACAATTAATCGCACCCACTGATCGTAATCGTAGTCGCACTGTTAATAGTGCGATTAAAATATTTCACCCACCCTGTTTCTGTAACAAAGCAGTCAGAATACCTACACAAAGTATATATGAATAAATAAAACCATCATTCATTCCCAGTTGTTAACAACCTTTAATGCAAGTTTTATAACAATAAAGGCACATAACAAAGAACTAATGCCTCTTTTAAATGCTAAAATGCGTTAAAATTCTATAATACCAATTTTAGAAAGACTGCATAAGGAATAGTTTGGAAGAATTATCATCCATGAATTTATTTAAAAATATTGATTTTAAATTTCTATCTTAACTTTGCAATGTCTTATTGCCAGTTAATATTACAGTTGTAAGATGAAAGCATGAAAAGGTGCTGTCATTTTTGTACAAAAACACGAAACAACAAAAATTAGATATTGTTAAAAGAATAGAATAGATAAAAGACAAAACAAAAACTTCGAATTTTTGCAAAATTTATTTTAAACCGATAATACTGTTAAAAAAGTTTTGATAAATTTTTCAATACATTTACTTAAACGCTTGTATGGATTTGAAAATTCAAAACTGGCTGTCGTCTGTGTTTAATGCTCTATTCTTTAAATACATAGACGACAGCGAGTAGCACGATAGCAATCATACATAACGAGCCATAACCGCCAAAAAGGCGTAAGCGACAAAAAACAAATTTTTCAGAAGGTTTTTTTTCAATATTTTTTGTTCTAGAGTAGTACATAAGACTCTTTTGTTTTTGCTGTCAAATTACAAAGGTACATTTTAGAGCTACAAAATTTTGTGTGCTGGTGGGAATGATCGAATACTATCGATCTTTATCAAAAAACGAAAATCGATAATCATGTCGCTTACGTCTTTTTGGCGATTATGGCTCGATAAATATTTTGAAGGCAGCAGCAGCAAAAACAGCTGATATTGAAATTCGTAGTGAAGATATTAACAGACATAAAAAAAAAAAAAAATAATAAGCAATTTCTCTTGAAATATGTCAATGCTATTAAAAATAATAGAAATAATAAACAAATACTTTAGCTATTGTCAAATAAACGTGACCACTATTTTATAGAAATATATGTTCTTTTATTATTAATTTTTTTTAAATTAAGTGATTTACAGATCTAAATGTTTTTTGGTAACATTATTTGTTTTAAAATAATTTTTTAAGAAACGCTGACAAAAAGAATAATGTCCATAAAATATTTCTATAAAATAGTGGTTACGTTTTTTTCGTCAAATATTTGAAAAATGTGACCGTAGCTTACGTAACTAATAGCCTATTTCACAATATCGAAAGAAAATCTAAGCGAACGAAAGCAAGTCCCTCGAGATCTTATTTTGGGTCTCTCTATCTCGACAGCCTACCTTCGTACTTACGTGTGTCAATTTTGTAATTTACGTTGCAGCGCTGTCAACTCGTAGATTTTAAAATTTTTTAAATTTAGTTTTAAAATATTTTCGGAGATAAATACAACTTTGTTATAAAAATAAATCAAGAAAATTACGAAAGAAAAGAATATAAAAAGATATTACAAAAATATGTAAATACAATATTAAAAAATATATGTATGTAAGCAATGGAAATGAGTTTATTTTTTTTGAAGAACAGGTCATTACACACTGTCATCAAGCAGCTAAATTATGAATGGCAACTCCCTGAATTTAATTTTTTTAACCTAATATGCACATCAATAATAAAATATCGTGTAAAAATGTTAAGTGTCTATCTCTTGTATGTACCAAGATAAACCATAATAACTTATTGTTTTATAAGAATGGACTATGTACCCAAAATTTATTCAAATTTATAAGGATTATTAGCACTTCAAATTGTAGCATCTGAAAATATACCTTTAAGCAACAAAACATTAAAAAAATATCATTTTAGAAGAAAAGCCAATAATTTTGCTCGTTTTCTCCCAATTTTAACCTCTCCTTCCATGTGGCGTACAAGTCTGCTTTTTTAAACTACTACACATATACTATATAAAATTATTATTATTAACATGTTTTAGAGGGATTGTTTCATTACTTCCCATTTTGAAATAAAATTTGTAGGATATTTTATATTTTAAATATTTGTATTTCGTTTTATATATTTTGAAAAAATAATTTAAAACTTAAATACGAAAACAAACCAGCTAGTGACTGTATTTGACGTTTGTGTTCGTATTGTAGATAACATGTTCGAAATAGTGAAACAGAATATTTTATGAAAACGTTTACGTTTTCATTCGACTCGTCGTTCAAGTCGTTGTTCACATAAAAAAGGGATAGAGAAACAAAAGTGTTTTCTTGAACTTAGGGACTGAACGATCGCATTCGTTCTCTATCGAAACATGCTGATTTCTATATTGCGAGGCAGTTGTACATTTCACTTTTTAGGCCAATTTTGGAGTATGCCTCGATTGTTTGGAGTCCTTGTTATCAGTGTCATATTGATTCAATTAAGTTTGTGCAGAGGGAGTTTCTGTTATTCTGTTTACATGGCTTACAGTGGGATTATGTTGACAGATTTCCTTCGTATGAGACGAGGTTGGGCCTGATAAAACTTCCTGCATTAGAGCGTAGAAGGGCTGTTTTGTGTATTTGATTTTTTTTTATGCAACCTTACTACGGGTGATATTGATTATAGAGTTTTACTTCTAAAACTGAATTTTAGCATCCCTATTAAATTTTCCCCGTCATTATCATCCGCTGAAGTTGGACTGCTACATGACGAATTATGCTAATTCGTTTCCTTTCCGTACAATTTACACTACTTGTTTATCGATTTTAGCTATGGCGTTAGTAGTATTATACGTAGTTTGCTCTCTAACATTGATTGGTAAATTTTATAATATATATTTTCAAAATTAATTCATGTATATTTTTATTAGCTCCTCGGTTGGGTGAGGGCGGGTAAGTGAGTGGTGAAACCGTTCGAAAAAAAAACCAAAACAATAATAAGCAATTAAAATTATGAACAGCTGTTGCAACTTTTAGTATTTTGCACTCACAAAATTAAAATCGATTGTTTTAAATATGCTTATATTATCAAATTTAAAAATACATAAACAAATTAATTGTAACTGTGTGTTGATTCAACGAGTATCTTCACTATCAAAAGGAAAATGCATTTGTGTAAACATGTCTGCATTTTTTTTTACTTTAGTTTTTTTCGCAATAAACCAGGGTTGGCAGCCCACTGGGTAACCCAATTAAGTACAGCCGGTTTTATTGGATTTTATATATTAAAAAACACGGGTGGTTTTTTTTATTTATATTTGTTGTTAATTTACAACAAAAAAATAAAATTTTCGTATTGGGAGTACAAATTAATTCGGTCCCTTTTTCAGTTCAAAAATGATAATGAATAAACAATTTTATCAAAATAAAAAATTATCAAGTCACTGCTTACACCTTTTCCCCACCTCTGAGCTAATGTCCAAATCACGTTTCAGAAAAACTTCTCGTTTTTTGAGGCGATCCACTTTGAGGCCGAATTTATATTACTCCAAAAGAAGTGATTCGGTGATATACAATAGATATTGCATCCATCGAAACAGCCAATAGTCAGAAGAAGCTATGTTTGAAGAATTTTTTCGTTTCTAAAAATTGTTTGGCAAATTTGCGAGGAGAGATCGAGCGTTGTCATGCAAAAGGAAAACTTTATCTGTCTGTCTGTCTTTATATTCCGTCCGTTTTTCTTATAATGTACAGTTCAACCAAAGTAATTGCATTCTACTCCGAATACCGGGTTTTAGCAGCTTATAGTACACAATACCGCCTTGATCCCACTAAGAATGCAAAATCGCATTATAAATATTAAAAAAAACGTAATTATAATAACAAACAAAAAATATTTAAACGAAATTCGGAAGCAGTTATAAAACCCAAAAAACCCATCGAAAAAACTATTATAACCCGGTGGGCTGGGTTTTTTTTAAACCCGGGTTTTTGCCAACCCTGCAATAAACATTAAGAAGTTGACTATAATTGGGACAATGCCCATTCCATTCCGAACTGACTAATAGATCAATTACCCAAATTTATTGCAGATTGATTTGTCAAAATAGCATTTCATTGCATTCAATTTTTGGAATAAATATTTATTGAGACAGATCGCAGGTAGCTTTTAAAGAGTTTAAATTTTACAAAGTTTCTATAATTCAAATTTGGAATAACATTTTAGTGCGGGTTTCTTATTAAAAGTTTTTCCAAAAGTTTACATACTTTTTAATTACGAATATGCAAAAACACTTTATTACTGCTATTTTTAAATAACTTTTCCAAAAAATTACCTTAAATTTATTTGTTATCTCTATAAATTTCGCTGAGCAGCATATCAAAGTATTCTTTTTAAAATTCCTTTTTTATTGCTTTTTTAAAAAGTCAGTATAAAAACTGATTTGATTACATACTTGTCTGTATAGCTCCTATTTACCTGTAGAAAACAAGCTATAAAACTTCTTATTATTAATGTAAATATGAATAAACGCAATTTAGACATACACATGAACAATTGCTTTTTCTGTCAAATAAAAAACAATTATTTTTATTGACTTTTTTTATACAATTTGCTTTTTGCTGCCAAAATAGAATTTAGCCTAAGTTGAGCAGCAGCAGCAAAGATTGTTTAGGCTTTTGCTGTACTGCCGTTAAAATATTCATTATATTAACGTGTGTATTCTATGTTCGCCACCTTGTTGCTCGCTGTCGTCTGTGTTTAATGTTTTATACATGATCCATAAATATATCGTTTAACATTTGTTTAAAAAATATTTAAAACTTTTCTTTTTATTCAAATAAATTACATATTAACAACTTCTATAAAATTACTAATTGCATCATAGCTTAGGTTTGTGTATGTGTTGATGTAGTTACTTATGTATACATATTAATAATAAAAATGGAATATTTGGATATGTCTCATTGTACATTAATAATAAAACAAATCTTTAACATCGTAAACAATATACAGTTTGTAAAAAAATATTTGCACATGGAGAACAAAGTAGAAAACAACATTGCTAAATTATTTTTTTTGCAACATGTTTTAAAAACTATACAATGTTTATTACAAAATATACTATAAAAAAAAACATCAATTTTAATAACAATATTTTAAAGTATATTAAGTTATAAAAAAATCATTATTAGCAATAGCAAAAAACAATAAACTTAAGGACAAAAAGTAGCACATAAAGTCTATATACCCCCCTAAAAACTGAACCTACACAGAACTATAGGATTTTCACTTTCAAAAATTTATAATTAGGATCTACGCAAAAAATAAAAAGGAAATATACCAACTTTTGCATGAAATATCCCTTAGCCACAAAAAAAAAAAAAAATTTATAAAAAATTCTTTTTTCAGGACACAGAAAAGTCTACACACTCTGCAGTGTTTGGTAACTAATTTCCGCCAAGAAAATTGCTGATACATTTTACTTCATAACTAATATTTTAAAAAGTAAATTTTGCTCATTTAAATAACATTTAATTGAAAGTACAATTTTTTTTTAGAGTTTCACTAGAAATATTGTACCACTCTTCAGCAAGAGCTTTTTGGGGACTATCTCAGGTGATTGGGAAGGGGGATGAAGCTGTTTGGAAATGTTGTATTACTTCTCCTCCACTCTACTCCTTTACAAAGCTTGCTGTATGCTTTGGATGTGTTGTTGGAAGTATTAGCTTTGAAAGAGACTCTTTTTGTTCATAGATTGCCTCGAATTATCTTTAAGTAGGTTCAAATATGTGAAACAATCCATAGTTGTTTCAATAAAAACCTAAATGCCAACCCCAGTTGCCGATAGGCAACTCCAAACCCTGACAAAACTGACCGGATTCGTAAGTGATATATACCTGAGACATTATTGATCGCGGAAGAGATGTGCACAAGATGGCTTAGTCTAAGCTCCCACAAAGTGGAACAGTCAGAAAGAAGGTGTTGTACGTAATCCTTTTCCTTGTCATCCGTTACCATAACATGGGTAACCTATACGTTCAGAAATACAGTGATTTTGAGTGATACAGTTTTATTTTAAATCTATTTTTATCGATAAATACCAAAGAAACTCTTTTTAATATAAAATTTAAAAGTTATAAAAGATAAACAATTTAAAAGCTTTGACAAGAGTCTACATACGACCAGTGTATTTGCATAAATATGTATAACAAATTCTTACAAAATTATATTTGGTTGGTAAGGGCATTGATAATTAATTAAAAATATTTTCTATTTCTACAGCTGTTCAACTTTTGTTTTTTTCTTGGAGCTTTTGTATTAGCATTTGGGCTTTAGTAATATTATAATTTCGTATTTTTCGTTGCATAATCTCTCAGACGTGCTAAGTAATATTCACAACCGGTTGCCAAATTATTAGGTACAGTAACAAAGAAATGTATTTTTGATGCATTAGCGTCAAATTTATTAATAAAGCACAGTTTCAAGTAATATATATTCATATATAAGTGTATAAGGTACAAGAATTATTAAAATCTAATTAGTACTTAGTAACATTTCCTTTTGCTTTGATAAGTGCTGTTATTAGCCTGGGCTTGCTTTCTGTGCACTACTTTCTTTAATTTTTGGAATATTAATAAGAGTTTCAATAAGTTTTTGCTGGGTAAATAGAGTTCCAATAAGTTTAACCTTGGTAGGCATTGGGCTGTTTTTTATCCAATTTGATTTTAATTCTATTAACAGCAGATTTATAGATACTTGCAATTTTTGCTAATGTCCTTTGAGAGTGACTTGAATGCTGGAGAAGAGTTCTAATTTCAGAACTTGTTTCTAGAAGACAACTCGTATTCTCGACCCATGCTGGGAGTATTGAAATTAATATTTTATTAAAAATTTGTTAAAAAATACTTATAATAATTACGTTTTAATAGTATTTTTCAAAAATAATTAAAATAACACTGCTTTAAATATTAAATTGGACCTTCCTTATTCCGCCTTTTTAAACACTCTGCGGCACCCTCACTATTTAAAATGTTGGTAAAATAAAATACACCTCTTAATTATCAAAAACCATTTCATAATTTTAGAATAAAAAACAAGTCGGACACAAAAAACCTTTTTGTTGCATTACAGTTTTCGGTTTAAATTACATCTAAGTGGAATCAAAGCTATATAACGATAAAATAATTCACTGTCCCTAATAATTTGGCAACCGTCTGTAGGTCTGGGCTTTATAACCATTGATGTGCATTGTAAAGAAACCAATCTAACAATTTAAGTCGAATGCTTTGTTTGTTGGAAAATCCAAGTTTGACCCAGGTTTAACTTATAGACTGATCTATATTTCCCTTCTCCAGAAGCAGCGACAGCACCCCAAACCATCGCCTACGTCCATCATACTGAATAAAAGAAACTACGTTTTAAAGAGCCAACGCTGTTTTTTCTTTTTCGAGACACTTTATCTCTCCCATCACCAATATTTAAATTCGTCCGTAACCAAAACCTATTTCCAAAAGTCAGTTCTGTTTTCAATATATAATTGGGGAAAATTCCAAACTAAGTTCACGGTCTTTCACTTATAAGTGGCTTTTTTCGAACAGTTCTGCTATGGTAATTGTTCTTATTCAATGTTTTTTAAATGGCCCGCATATGTACACTAAATTCTGATCTTGTTGCTTGCTCTTTGGCCAATTTTGTGGCATGATCTTTTGGGTTTCGGGCCACTTTTTTATAAGAAAGCTCATCTCTATGCTATTGTTTTTTTTAGCGCCCACTAGGAGCTTATTTTAAACAGTTCCAGTATTTTCATATATATATTAAATATTGTCAGAACTGTATATTTACTTAAATTTAACAGATTCGATATTTCACAAAAAAAAAATTTGTCTCTCATTTCTGTATTTTATCACTGTATTTCTAATATCAATTGAAATTTCTTGGTTCGAAGATATTATTTAATATAAATATTTACTAATACAGCCCACATCATAACTAAAATCTATTAATATCAATTCTTTAACACGACAAAATAATTAAAAATAAAAATATTTCACTTTCCTGTTTTTTTTCAACGATAAAAACTACTGCATGTTTGATCGCAATACTTGTGCAATACGAACGTGTTTTCAGTACCCACTTGACCTGAGCACGAAATAATCGATGGTTCGTTTTTTTCGAAACAAAAATATTTGCTAAAAAAGCGTAAATTAAAAAAAGGTAATGACCGCAATAGTGTACTACTAGCGAAGGAGTCTCAAAACTAATTTTGGATGGCCCAATAAAAAAATTTTCTTCGCAAAACTTCTCGCCAAATATTTATAAATGATATTAAACTCTTGTTTTTGTCGAACAAAAATACTTAACAGAGCATAGAACATTGCTATTCATTTCATTTGTGTTGCTTCTCAATTTACATGAATTCTTATGCTCTTGCTCTTAGTCGTCACTTTAAGAGCGACGAGTGCTTGAGGGTATATGCTATTTTTTTTATTTTTTTAACTGGAGTATTTATATTTTTCGATAATATTTAAATTTTTCCACAAAACATTAATATTTTTATATTTTCAATAAAAAATAAATTTATACAGATACTAATAATGCTAAGTACCCATTCAACTCTCAGAGAGCAATTCTCATATTTTCACTAACAGATCTACATTTTTCTTTTTGAGCAGCATGGAGATGCAAAGACTGCAAAAGCGGCAAAAATAGAAGATAGCAAAGGCTTCTGGAACAATCGCGTGATGTCGTTTAAAGTTATTCGCTTTAGATATTGCTGAAGGTTTGCTGTTTATATCAAAGGGAAACCTTCGATATAGAAAGATTTGTTGCCATAAACTGATCGACGGGTGAACTGTATGATTTCTTTTTCGTTTTGGTTCCAATTGTTGTTTTCGAATGTTTTTTCAGAGAAATGTTTGCCAAACGTTCGAAGGTGTGTTATTGTGATCAAGCGTGTATAATTGCATTACTGATAATATATAGTGATTATTTAATAACGTTAAACATATACAAAGTGGTATATACATATAAAAAGTACTGAGTTTAAACGTTCATTACATAAATATGTAAGTAAATAAAGGCCGTTATCATAATTAATGAAAGCCAAACGAAACGAAGACAAACGAATTGTCTCTCAGGCTGAACGGACGTGTTTTATTTAAGCTTCGCTGTAATTAATAATATCCTTATCTATACTTTTGTTCAAAGACTGTAATTTGCCAAAAAGAATATAAGCAAAGCAAATAATCCTAAACTAATAGGAAAATAAATAAGCAAAATTAAATAAATCAAAAAACAACAATTAACAAAAAAAAAGTTAAAAAAAAAACAAATTAAAAAAGTGAACTCAATGTATAAATCAAAACTAATGAATCAAAAAAATTTACCAACAAAAATAACGAAAACAGCAGACAGCAACAGGAACAGAAACCCGTTTTCAATGTAATGGAAAAATCGAGCTCTCCTTTTCCCAAACGTTCAAAAGAAGTCAGTGAGATTTTTCTAGTTTAGAACACTCCGAAATTGTGCTGTGAGCAAGAATCTCTTTACATGAATAATACAATATCTCCTCTTAGATTTATACAAATAATGGATAAGAGGTTCGAAAAATTAAGTGAATATGAAGAGCGATTATTAAGCGAGATTTATAAAAGATTAACTATTACAAAGAGTGAAATAATCAACTTGTCCGAAAGAGTAACTGCTATTGAATCTGTTGTACAAGATACTACCTTGATCAAAAAGTTTGCGGTTCAATCGTTCCGATTTGAGTTGTTTTTTTTTTTTTAAGTCAGTACATCTGTTGTTGATATTTTCGTTAAATCTTAGCGTCATAGCTTGACATATGCAAAAGCTACGTAGCCAAGAGTACATCTATCTGTGTTGGTGACCGTGTTGAGGTCGCAAAAGACGAACCAAAAATTGTGCAGGTGCTGATGGCATAAGACGAGTAGACCTGAAGAAGAATGCTAGCTGTATCACACGGTTAATAATAACTTTAATCAACTTGAGCTTAGACAGCGGCGTAATACCAGATAAGTTGGAGATATATATAATAATGATATAATATCTACAATAATTACAGATCTATCGCTATACTACCGGACATTGAAAAAATTCTGGAGAAAAAAGTTGTCAGGAGGTTGTCACCTTTTTTGGAAAAATATAGGATCATAAATAGACCCCAGTTTGGATTCCAAAGTGGAAGGAACATAAATAAATTATTCGGAAATTTTTCCAATTACATAAATGACTGTTTATCAAAGAGTATGCACTGCTTGGTTTTATAAATTGACTTTAGCAAGGCCTTTGAGACCCTTAGGCACAGTAACTTGATTGAAATGATGGAAAGATGTGGTATTAGAGGAAATACAAAAATGTGGTTTTCTTAGATTGCAGAGTCTATAGGGTCAGGATAAATTGATTAGTGACGAGATGACAATAGATTGCGGGATACCTCAGGGTTCGGAACTTGGGTCAATAGTTTACCTAATATACGAGAATGAGTTAATGAATAAGTTTCATAACAACACAGTTTTGCTTATGCTGATGATAGTGCAATTGTTATTTCAGATAAGAATATTAAATATGCCACAGAACTTATGCAAGAACAACTTGACATCGCATCCAAAGGGTGCCATGATAACAGGCTTATAATAAATGTGTATAAGACGAAGCTGATGCATATAAGGCCAAGACATTTATCTCCCATCATGCTACGTAATAAATTTCATGGTAACGATTGCCATCATAAGACAGTTTGGAGTTTGAGTAGAACTGACGAATGCTGTAGCACCACAATAGAAATAGTGGAGACTTATAAATCCTTAGGTATATAGGTAGACTATAATTTTAAATGGAGAACACACGAATATCACCTGTGCGCAAAAGTGCAAGAATGATAATGGCAGTATTGAGTATATTTTAGTAGAAGTTTGTGTTAGAAATGAAAAGCTACTAATGCGTACTATATATAGACCTAATAGTCATATCAGCATGGACCAATTGTTGGAAACCCTAAGTTTTTGTACTTTTGAATACAACCATATTATTCTTAGTGGTGATTTTAATGCGAATATTCTGGAAGATGATAATTTATTGGAGGATATGAGCTCTTTTGGTTTGAGTCTGGTCAACAGTAGAAACTTCTGATCTCTGTTTTCTTGATAACACTTCTTATCTTTTATGCTTTGATCAGCTGTCAGCATCTATGTTTTCGGGACAAAACCTGCTATTTTTGTTATACGATTTTAAACCCATGAATAGACCTCAGATTAAAAAGATTTCAATATAGAAACTTAAGGAACATAGATTATAATTCCCTTAGTGCTGATTTATTATCTATTAACTGGAGTCATGTGTTATTGAATTCTGCTGTTGATGAGCTATTGAAATTTTTTGATAGTAACTTATGATATTTTTAGAATAAACACGTGATGAGGTCGAAATTAACCAGGAGTGATAGTCCATGGTTTAATTTGGATATTGAACGCCTAGTTGATATCACAAATCAAGCGTATGCCAGGTGGAAACTCCTCAGAATTCCGGACCTTTATGAGACCTTTAAGGCTTCAAGTGCTGATGTCAAAAAGATTATTAGAAAGGCAAAGGCTATGTTTTATAGTATTAGATTTCAAAAGAATCTTGACTCGCAAGGGAAATGGAGAGTGATTCATGGAATGTGTTTAGTTAATCGGGGTAATATTAAAGCTCAGGATTAGATAAATTGAAGTGGACAATTTTCGAGTATATCTTTGCCACCTATAGACATTAAATATTATGAGAACGTGATATTTGATGGGCGACAAACGCTTAAATTCAATTTCATTCATTTTTCTCAGGATGAAGCATTGAGTTCGTTATGTTAAGTCTAATGCTATTGGTTTTAATGGGTTGCATACAAGGTTTTTTATGCTAGCACTCCCTTGTACGCTAATTTTTTCACTCATTTCTTTAATAGTCACAACGTCTACGTTCTCGTCAATGTAGAAACACGCCAACATTATACCAGTTTTGAAATCTGATGAGAGTTATAGAGTTATTTTGCCATATTTGTCAAAGGACTTGGAGAAGTTATTACACACGCAAATTAGCTGTTACTTATATGGTAACTCTTTATTGACCGAAAGGCAATCAGGACTTGGACCTCAACAAAGTTGTCTTAGTGCTTTGGTTGATGTTACGGAGTAAATTAGATGCCAAATTGATAGACGTAACACGATACCAGTTTTAATACTGCTTGATCATTCCAAGGCATTCGATAACGTGCATCATTCGATTCCAAAGCATAAATTGAATATGTGCAAATTCTCACCGACTGCATTAAAGCTGTCATTGTCATACTTGAGTGCCTGCCATGACTCGAAAATTTTATATTTCTACATAAAATTGTCATCAGCAGTCACCCTATATATACCATAGAATAAAATTTTTGAGATCGGATAGAGGGAACAAGATAAGCTTTATAAAATATATCAAAGCTCTTTATTAATTTCAATCGCTTTTGGAGCCAACTTCCCCCTCAAATGCAGACTATTAACAATGCAAAGCATTTCAGGACCACCATAGCTTAGTTATTTTAGCTAGTTTCTTTCTTTTTTTATTTGTTAAATATAAAGGTTTATTCCAATAACTAAGATTTGAAATTGTTAGTTTTTTAATTCTTATTATATGTACAAATGAGTTAAGTTTAAGTTTTATTTTATATTTTTCCCCCCAGCTTTTCTTAAAATTATTTATTAAGATACAAATATACTGTTACGTTTTTACCTTTTTAAAAACGTGTTTTTATGAGTTCGTATATTGTAGTTAAAATAAAATTAATGTTGTTTGGTTTTAATTAATCTTTTATTCAACGCAGATTTGTGTACCACTGCTTGTAATCTTTTTACAAGCAATAACAATTTTTATTTTTAATTACTCTATCGGTTTACAACTTTGTAAACAAAAACAATTACTCGACAGATCTTTCTTCCTAAAGATCTTCCAACCCGATCGTAGCTATAACTTAGGTTCGATCACAGCCTTTTCAACCAGAGGTTATCCACACTTAACTCTCTTTATTGAGTTAGCTCCAACTAAACTGGTTTTCTACTTCACGATTCACTTCACGAGTTTACTCCTTATAAACTCTCTTCACACAAACTGCACTCTCTGAGTTTACTTTACTTAAACTGCACTCGCTGACTTTACGACACATAAACTGATTGCTGTTCGCATCGATGTGCTTTTTGTATGGCTGAGTAAACAACACATCGAAAGCTCTCGAACCGCTGGATATTTCAGGTACATTCCATTTCTTTCTTTTGTAGTCCTGCGTATGTAAACATCTACCTCTTTCAACTGTTAGTATTTGTTGTTGCTTGTTTATTGTCTGTTACTTGTTTTCTTTGCTGCTTAATTATTGTTGTTGCCGTGTTATTTTTATTTACTTTGTCCATGCTAATAGTTGTTGTTGTAGATTTGTTTATTTGTAAACAGCACGTATAGTTCTTGCAGATTTTGTTTGTTATTTTAGCGATTTAATAAACGCTGTGATGCCCAACTTTATTTTCGTAACACTGCCTCCCACTTAAGCCTGTTCGTCTCGAATAGGCTAACTATCTCTTCTCTCATGTTTCGCCAGTAGTTCAGGTGTACTATCTTCATCTTTGTTTGAGAGTTATAGTGCATTTGTTCCCGATAGTTGATTTTATTCGGTC
Source organism: Wohlfahrtia magnifica (assembly GCA_023159175.1). Classification (NCBI taxonomy): domain Eukaryota; kingdom Metazoa; phylum Arthropoda; class Insecta; order Diptera; family Sarcophagidae; genus Wohlfahrtia; species Wohlfahrtia magnifica. The sequence goes on along the minus strand of JAKWBJ010000022.1, from coordinate 580,221 downwards.
TTTTTATTCCTTCGCGGGGTCCCCTTCGGCCAGTATGCAATTTATCCGACAACCCTTTCTTTCGATGTGGCACCAGTTGCACCTTACGAAAGTTATTACCGTCTCACATATTTCTTGCAGCTTCTCTGTTGTTACACTCGACGCTTCTTCAAATTTCTTTCCGATTTTTGCCAGAAAATTCCGTTTCTTTCCTTTACTTTCTTTTTAGCTCTTATGAAGCCATACGAATGTAAACATCTACTTTTTTCAGTTCTTGTTTTTTTGTTATTGTCTGTTACTTCTTTTCTTTTCTGCCTGTTTTTTTATTGCCGATTATTTTTATTTACTACAGTTCTGCTAATGTTTTTGTTGTCGATTTGCTTATTCGTTGTTTTTGCGGCTTTTGTTTATTCTTTTTAGCAATGTTATAAAACAATTAATTAACTCATTTTACAATATTTAATCAGCAATTCGAATCGTTTCGTATGGAGTAGCATCATCAGAAAATTGGTCACTGTCGAAATTATTTTCTATTCTATTTTCTATTTATTTTGTTTTTGTGTGAAAACATATGTTTTCTGTTTATAGTTTCTTGCATTTTTGCCAATGTTTTAAAACAATTTAATTAACTCGTATTACAACACTTCGATTAGCTTCGCATCGAGTAACATCATCAGAAAATTGCTCGCTGTCGAATTTGTGCCCCCAGGAAAGTATAAGAAATACAGTTTACAATATCAAATAATAAATTGACAAACATTTTTTAATTTTACTTACTTTTGTGATGTTAATTTAGGGAATTTTATTGTTTTCCTTGCACAAATTAAACAATACAAGAATATTGTTAATTTTGTTTATTAACATAATTAACTGCCTTTAAATCTGCAAAACTAAAATATTTAAATAATTTATAGAACTCTTTTAAAAAGAAATATGTATATAGATTAAATAGTCGTTTAATTACTTTAGTGATTAACTGTAACTGTCAAAAAAAAAAAAAAACCAAATACTTGAAGAAACACAATTCTAAATATATATTTACAAATAATAACGTAATATACAAAATAAAAAACAAAATTTAAAAAACATAATTAAACACCAAGAACAAAACTTGTTATTATTTTAATAACCAATAACAAAATATAATATTAGAGCAAATAACTAGAATTTTGCCAAATCTACAAAGTGAAATAGCAATAAAAAAATAATAACAGTAAAAAACACATAAACAAAAAGCAATCACAGAATATCGTAGAACATACTTAAGTAAACACATTTACTTGACTATGTTCAAGATTTAATAACTCCAGAACCATTCCACCGATTTACAAGCCAATACATGCGTTAGAAAGGTATACTTTCAATGATTGACCATAGAATTATTTATTTGTTCATATTTCTCTCTAAATTTGGTCTAAATAGGTTGATAATTAATAATCATCAGTTAAAAATGGACGGAATCGGACAAGTTGGCATGGTACATCCCATACAAACTAAATATTGATTTTTGTATATTTTGAGAACGGTTAAAGTGTAACTTTCTGAATTTGGTCTAAATGGCGTTGTAGTTAAGACAAATCATCAATTCAAATATGGGTAAAATCGACAAGTGGACATGGTGCCTCCCTTTCGAAGCAAAAGTTAAACTGGAAGTTTCTGAATTTAGTCTAAATGGTTTTGTAATAAGTACAAGTCGTCAGTCAAAAAGTGGGCAGAATCTGACAAGTTGGCATGGTAATTCAATATAAAGTGGAACCTACTAAAAAATATAGTCTTCTATTATCAAGGTTCACATTAAGTTAAAAAATGAGCTCCAAAGGAAGAGTGGGCGTGACACCTGCCATAAAAATAATGCTTATTATCATACATCTCAATAAATATATCAGCTGCCCACAATGCCAGCTTTAGCATTTTCTTTATAAAGACAAATATGTGACCAAAAACGAACAGGACTGGGAAAAATTGAATTTATCCTTCATTTAGAATATAAGGGGTCCGCCATCTAACGTTTTTTTTCAACTAGTGCTTATTTCGTGAATGGTAACACTTAGCTCATGTCTGATTAGCAGATAATTAGTTTTATCCTTCCGCTGAACGAATATGGTTGTGTATACGCTTGAGCAACGCTAGGAAATATTGCGACATTACTTTGAAAATCATGGTAATGTTGCAGAATGTGTGCGATGTGTTCAGATGAAGCTCATTTTGATCTTGGCGGGTATGTAAACAAGCAAAATTGTCGCACTTGGGGCACAGAAAACCTGCACGCATACATTGAAAAGCCGATACACCCAAGACGAGTCACTGTTTAGTGCGGATTTTGGTCCAGAGGCATAAATGGGCCATTTTTCTTCGAAAATGAGCAAGGAATGGCCATTACAGTCAATGGCGATCGTTATCGGGCCATTTTGAACGAATTTTTGTTCACTAGAATTGAAGAGGAGGATATTAGCAACATTTGGTTTCAACAGGACGGCGCTACGCGCCACACAGCCGCAGCTACACTCGATGTTTTGCGCCCTGTTTTTGAAGATCGCACTATCAGCCACAGAGCTGATGTCGTTTGGCTACCTCGGAGCTGCGATTTGACACCGTTGGACTATTATTTGTGGGGTGCCGCCAAAGATAAGTGTTACGCCAACAAGTCAGAGACAATTGACGCTTTAAAGGACAATATTCGTGAAGCCATTGGTGAAATACAGCTGCACACAATCGATAATGAGCTTAAACATTGGACCGATCGTGTAGGCTACTGCATGGCCAGCCGAGACAGCCATTTGAATGAAATTATTTTCCATTATTAATCGGAAGGATTGTAATTTCAAATAAAAAAAGAAATTTGAGAAAATATTTAGTAGTTTTTTTTTTATAGCATTAAAAAAAAAATGTTATTTGGCGGACCCTATACATACAGTGATATGAAAAATAATAGGGACGCAAATGTGGAACGGTGAGATTTGATAAGAAAGAACGTAATATGAGAAAATTTCTGATAAATAATTGTGCCTATTTTTCGATAATAAGCTGCAGAAACAAGTTTAACATTACTTTTATTAAATTATTGCATGTCTTTTAAAATTTTAATCAAATTAAACTTTAAATATAAATTCACCCCATGAAAAAAATAGGGACACTTCATGGTGTTTTCAAAATACATAGTTATAAAAAAATATAATATAAAAACAGATTTTTAGAGTGGTTAATACTTTGTCGATGTTCTGTGGTTGTTTAAAACTGCCAAAAATCATATGGGCATACAGTCGACAAGATTTTTGCCTACTTAATCCGATATATCATACCACGCTACCTGCAGTAATTCCCGAAGCTTATAATAATTTGTGGGACACATTTCTCTGGTTGCTGCTTTTACTACATTTCACTTATTTTCGATTGCACTTATATCTGTGGACTGTGGGGGTCAGTCTAATACAGTGATATTGTTATTTTCGAACCCATCCTTAGAACACTTTGCAGCGCAACATCCATCAAAGCGGCTTTTTCTTTTTAGCAGCATACGAGTTCGAAGGAGTCTTTTCTAAGTTTCCGTTGACGATAAGTGGCCCAACACCATAATAGGAAAATCACCCCTAAACGACAATATTACCAACTTAGTGTTATCGAGGTATTCATACTGTGAGGAGACCAAATAATATTGCTTAAAATCTGAAGTACACTTTTTAGCTCGTAAAGCATGGTGGAAGTAATATTGTCATCCGAAGGCTGGTACTTTGATTTTATTTATTCCAAGGTGCTTTCGAATTGATTTCTGCACTGTACGTGGAATAGGGGCGTATTTCTTCTATATATATGCTCACATTTGTCTCCATCGACCTAATTTTTTTGCTTTATGTGAAATAAAATTGTCTGAAATTGCTAATCCACAGAATTTTCTTATAACACCGTTCACCTTTTCTTCACACCCTGAGAAGTATGCAGTTGTGGTTCTTGCAGCTCGGCAGTTTTGATAATTGTACTATTTCTGCCCCTTTTCCAATCTCTGCTCTTCAGGAACTCTATCATTCAGATCTTGAATAAGCTCTGAGTCAGCCGTGTCCTTTGGCAAAGAATTATTCAAAGTGATGGAATGCGAAATAGCGAATACGTCAGCTACCGCTCGGAGGCAAATTCCCAATGAATTTTGACCATGAATCATGTCGGTCCTATAGAGGTGGAAATCAATCAGTTTATTTATTTGCCCAGAATAAATTTTAATTGATTCCTAGCATTTACATCCATACATCTCTGAAATTTCGTCTATATTTATTCCACTGACCTATTAATACCCTACTTATATTAGAGGTTTCTCACTGCCAAGGATTCTTTCGACCGGTAGGAAATTTCACAAAACCTTCTTTAACTATAGATAAAAACTTTCCAAAATAAAAACCAAGATTATCCGAGTTAGCGGAAAGTTGCTCCGTGATCCCATACCTGATCCCATTCTTAATCCAGATTCTGATCGCTGGCCAGTTGGCACAATGATACAAGGGAACTGCATTTGTCCCGAAATAACACAAGTTATTGGAACATGGTGCGACTTTAGAGCATTTGGTAATGTCTCAAGTACCGAAAAATGACGGCTAGAGTTCGACTGGATTAATACTTTGAACAAAGCTAGCATGTTATGTAGGGTAATATTTATAGTAGCTGGATTGCAGACAGTGGCTGTACAGCTCATTACCGGCAAAGTTGTTCGGAACACAATTACAATTGAGTTATATGGCGTGTTTAAGCATCATACCCAAAACTCGTAGCTTGTACTTGTTTTGACATCTTTGCATATATCGACAGCACTGAAAAATATATCCAAAAGCTTCTTTTTCGAAATGTCATCATTATTGTTCTTATTGTAGCGATTGTTCTTAGCTATCTCTGAATACAAATTACCAAAAGATTGGGAATTATGGGCTTACCTTGTGGATCTCGGCTTAGTAAATGAGAAAGTTCACGTTGAAAAACGGAACATTAGAACTTTTTTGCTTGTCCTCGATTTGGATGTTAGTCGTTGACGTATTTCTAAATGTTCTTGTCGACTTGGGTACTTAGGGTCACCAGCCCTGTGATTAAAATTCCTTAAATTCTTCTTCAATCAATTATGGCACCAATAATGCTTGCCAAATGTTTGATATTTTTATTGCTAATTCCTTTATGCTTACTGGCTTTATACTATGTACTGTGATGAACTCTTCTTCAAGAATCATGATGTCTGTTCATAAAATTCTTTAGACTTAAGTTTCACGTGGAAGAAATAATTAGTATTTTTTATATATTAAAGTTAAAGTGCCGTTTGTTGTTCAATAAAAAAATAAAATATTCAATCCAGTTTATGTGCTGAGATTGAATCCTGAACTGATTGACAAACGAGTCATTCGACAATGTCAAAACGTGGTGAACCAAATAATACCAGTTTAAAGGTTTTAGCGTCCTACATCTCGTACTTATAAAACTGGAATGTTCTGTCCTTCACAACACATAGAGCGTCGTTATATAAAGAGCGAGTTGGAAATAATTTTTGTTCCAATGGACATTCTTTTAAAGATACATTTTTTGCCATTTAGACCAATAACGTCCGAAAAACTATGCGTGGAATCAACAAGGAGAATTATCTCCTTTACAGCAGCCGCTTCTTCTTCTTTGACATCAGATAGTATCTAAAGTCTCTTCGAACTTGTTGTAGGCTATTGCCCCACTACTTTTTTCTTTTTTGAGCAAATATTGTAAATCACAGTCAAAAATTAAATAAAAATTTGGCTTTTAACACTTTTTATAAATATTTAATAAATTTTCTCACTTCCCTGGTTGTAGTTAGGTGATGTTTCAAAAGCTGGAACGCTTATGTTCGGCTACGGTGACGGATGAGGAACGAGTTTTGGTGTCTGATATGGTGACCTTGACCCTATCCTGGCCCGAATGGGATTTTTCTGGCCTTGTTGTGAGTCTGGTCACCTAAAGGCAGGATTGTTCGCTTGGAACTTGGTGAGGTATGCCTTGAGAGAATGGTGTCTCGCGGTACTCCCCTAGGAGGGGTACTTTTGCTCTTTAAAATCTGGTTGTGAATGGCATACTCAGGCGGTTTGAGGAGGAAGGTAGGAAGGTGGTTTGTTAAGCGGACGATGGTATGATGATGGTAAACAACAAATATAATGCACTCAACAAAACAACAATAAACGGAGCCACACTTAAGGGGGAATTCAAAGTGGAATCGTGCGCCACGAACACAATACACAAAACAAAACAACCAGCAACGATAGACCGGTACAATGCAACACACCATAGTCGGCAGCTACGCACTAAGACCGCAAACAGCAAGCAGAAAACAGCAAGCGACAAACAGCAAGCAGCAAAAACACCAACTATCAGCACACCACGAGGAAACTGAGCTAGAAAAGGCTCGCCAAGAGACCGCTAAGATGGTGATGCGGGTTTAGCCTCCGCTAACAGTGCCGTCCTAATACGCCTAAACACCTCCAGGGCAAAAGCGCCCAACCTACTATAAGAACGAACTTCCAAAAATACCCTACTGAAACCCCACATCACCAGTATGAGTGATACCAATACTATCAAAATTCTTAACGTTATCATAGTTCGTACAATGAAGTCAGTACATGCCCCCAGTCCTCAATCCTTCCTCCACACCGACAGTCATCAGCTGATTCTGTCAGGCCAATCCGATGCAAAAATGCATTGAAAGAACCTTGTCCCGTCAGTATGAACCCCAGGCTTAAGCCAAAGCCTAAGTCTGACTGAACATTTAACATACATCCAAGCGTCTCCAGCGCATTTTCCTTCCCTAAAATCAAAATAGTAACCTGAAGTGTCCTCGTTGTAGCATTTCTTAAGTCTGTACACCACGATTCTTTCCAGTACTTTTCCAAATACTAGCAAGACACTTATGCCCCGATAAGAGCGCGTTTTACTCCTCACTCTATCAGGCGGCTTATGAAGCACCACAACACGTGCACATTTCCATGCCTTCGGGAAATTGCCCTCACTAATGCACCTAGCGTACACCGCCTCCAGGTTCTCAGGGATGGCCTTCCAGATGTTTTTACACATTTCTCCGGTCAACCCGTCCAACCCTGGAGAATTCTCAGTCGGCAAATACACCGACCTCTCCAAGTTTGGAGAATCAGTAATCTCCACCGGAGGAGGAGGATAACTTACCCTGGGAAGAACACCTCCAACAAAGCGTCCGTGTAGTCCCTCCATGAAGACAGCACGGTGTCGCCAACATGGAGGCATTCTATGTCCACCTAACTCGTCCTACCTCTACCCCAGGGTCATCCCTCTGGTTCTGTACAAATCTCCTCCACTCGTCCTCCTTAACAGTCTCAATTATGTTATTGTACGTCCTAAGGCTGCCAAGATACTCATATCTACGCGGAGCCTGATCTTCAGCATTGGCACGCCTACCCCTCTGGACACGTTTCGAAGGTGTCAAACCGCGTCGTCTCTAACTCAGGGGTCCACCATTTGACCTCTTTGGACTTCGCATAACTCGCTCAGCCCAACAAAGCATCGTTCACCGCAGATGTCGTTCGCACAATCTTTCCTGCGAACCTTGTCGTCGATTGTCGGTAACCAAAAGTCTTCAATTGGCACCGATGACAATGCCTCCCTAACACAGTACCGATAAATGTCCCGATCAATATCGATGAAATTATGGTCACTTATCCCCAAATCGCCGCAAACTATCCACCTAAAGTCTAAAGCAGTCATTGCCGCCCCATTCGCAGCCGTTACGTCAATGTCACTGACGCCCACTGGCCCATCGTTCAAAACGCTCAAATCTTGTGAGAGCAACTACTCACTTAGCAGTCCTCCTCGTATAAAGTTCGAATGTCCAGACTCAAGTCTGGAGATCTTATTGAACCGCATACGAGTGGAGGCATTCGCATCTAAGCCGAGAATAACAGGAATACTACTCGCTTCGAGTAGTACCGTCTCCATATACCCTAGATAAGATTCCAATGAAACGCCAGGCCTACAAAAGATGCTAGCCAGAAACATCTTCCCAAACCGCCCTTTAACCCTAACACAAACCCCCACTTGACTATTAGCTAATTTCATATAGTGCACGTCGCTGTCCCTAACTATAATCGCGCCCTTTCCCACATCGTCATTAACACTAACACCACCATTCATATAGTAAGGCATCTGGATCTAGGCAAAGCTAGCGTCCAGCTGACACATAGCCTGCCCGAGCTCGCACTTCATCGCTTTTAAGCACTGACAGTTCAGCTACAAAAGACGCAACTACATTATAGTCTGGCGTTCGCTCTGGCAACCATGTTCGAGTACGAAGAACACTCAAACGACAGCATACTGTGGTTTGCAGGTAGACCCCTCAATTCACAATTGCAGGTTACAATAACGGAAGGCCCGATGTCCCATTTGTCCACATAACCTGCACACGTCCTGCCCCATCCTGCACACTCTAAACAGATGATCAAAACCGAGGCAGCGGTAACAGTGCAGGATCGCATGCTGTGGCCGCAACCTGAAGCTAAACCACTTCACGTATACCCTGCCGACATCCAGGAGCGTGCTAATCACACTCACTGCCCTATAAAACAACGTTGACCTGTCCACGTGAGTCAGACCTCCAGGGACTAGTTAAAAGCCTCCGCGCTCATTCGCTCCTTAAGGCTCATCTCGAACAGTCGGACAAGACTTCTGGCTAAGGGTGTATTTAGTGCCTTTTGGAGTATATCTCGGGTAGCGCTGGATATTATCCTGGGCTTAACCTCTCTGGAGTTTGCGGTGAAGAGGAGGGCTCCTAACAGCATCTTGAGGATTTTAGAAGGAGGTCTGGCTAAGGCTCTGGACTTTGGACATTTGCCCATTTTAGGGGGGCTAGACTGGGGTGCGTTTCAGTGACTCGTATGCGTTCTACTGACTACATGATCAGGGAATGCGACTACGGTATTTTCAAAGAGAGAGAGTCTAGACAAGGTGTTGATCGACTGATGAATGGCCATGCTATCTTCACAGATGACTCTAAGACCGGGGGATGGCACAGGAGCGGTGGTCTACCTTGTGGACAGTGACATTAAACTGTCCTTTAGGCTCCTAGACTTGTGCAGCGTTTTCTAGGCTGAGGTCTTTGCTATCCTTAGGGCAGCTTAGCGATTACGCGGCTTAGCTGTTGAAGAAGGTAGCGTGTTCTTTTATATAGACAATCAGGCAGCTATCAAGGCGCTGACTGGTCTACACGCCAACTAAAGGTTGGTTGCATTATGCAGTGCGGGGAAATGACATTGCAGATGAGCTGACGAGAGCGGGTGCGGCATAGGGCATTGAAATGTCGGATCCGTCTGTAACACCATCGCTTGTTTCTTTGAGAGCTTAACAGATAGCTGTAGTCGTAGAATGGAGGAGTTATGGAGAAGCAGAGAAGACTGCAGAGCTGCCAGACTGTATTGGCCTCAACTTGACCGCTCTATGGCTGAATGGAATATGAGTCTGAGGATAAAATTTCTCAGGATTTGGATAGATTTTTGTGACTGGGCATTGTGCTCTGAGGGCACGAAAGGGGATATGGGAAGCAGGCACTCCAAACTTCTGCCGAGTTTGCGCCGATAGGGGAGCCAGAGACTGTGGAACATATTCCCTGACGTTGTCCGGCTCTTAATGGGCGCAGACTCAGCTTTCTGGGGCAGGGTTTTTTCAATACCCTGGGCGAGGTAGCGTCAACTAGGATATGTGATCTTGGGGTTTTTTTATCTGGTTTAGGTTGGCTCACTAGGTGAAACCCTGTGTTTATTTAGGTGTCTGTTTTTGTAATTTAATTCTTTTCTTTTTCTACTCGTTACTTCCTTTCTTCTCTTTCCCTTTTCTTTCTTTTCGTCTCCTTTTTTCTTTTCTCTATTTTTATTTTTTCCTCAATGGGCCTCTGTGGTGTCTGGGTGGGGCACTTCGGTACCGCCTTTCTTACCTACCTATCCAATAAATTTTCACTAACAAAAAATAAACACGATATTTGAGTTGATGGAGATCCGCCTCCTCCTGATGTTCTGAGAATGAGAGTTCACTGTAGTTTCCGTTGGAATTAGCAAATTCAAATTGAACATGAAAAAAAGTGGTAATATTATACCAACTGCGTTCCACACTGCTAATCTTCTATCAATCTCGATAAAGCCCTCAAGGGCGCAAGTGTCAAATTCATAGTTAATCCCCAAGTTGCGCATTCATCAGCAAAATCATTCGCTCGAATGATCTCATGACTCACGAATTTTTCAGAATTAAAGGGCGTTGCCAACGTTAGGCAAGTTAGCGAATACAGCTAAGAAGACATTCCGACCTAACTACGTTGGAACTGAGAGTAATTGTTGACGCAAGATTGTCTACTTAAATATAAATATCTGAAGGTTTGAGATCTAGTTCCCGAACAGTCCTAGTGACCATATTGGTGGCAGTAACTTCCGCCAGTCTGAGAGAGGCCTAGGGGGCAAGTTCATCAGAGTTAAAATCCGATCCCGTGCCTGTTACTATTTTCGAGCCAGATCCCCCTGCTTAATCGTCAACAGTGCCCGTCCAATTCGGAGGAGGAGGGTGCCGTGATCAATGCGAATTTGCCACAGTCCGCTTGACCTCCTAAGCCTCAGAGCAGATTTCACAGACACACGCTTGATAAAGATGTCAGGGGGTGTTATACCCAGCATCGCACCCAGACTGTTCTGAGAAGTGGAACTCAAGCAGCGAGTAATATCAACACAACTCTGTACCTCGTTCAGAATGCCAGATTTCGGTTTATTGTGCGCTCGCTTTTCAATCCATCGGATTGCTAGCCCATAATCAATTTTTAATAATCTAATTCTCTTGTTCCGGATTGCGGTTTATCGTAAATAGTTTCTAGTATTTTGCTTTCAATTCGACCCATTACTTTTTTGGTTCTAGGTGGCTTTTTTAATTCGGGTCTTCCTTCTATTACAGCATGGGCCACGATGTTGTACATAGTCCAGATTTTATGATTTGTTTTTATAAAAATGGGTATACACCAATTGTGATCTAGTAGACTTGCCAACACTCAATGATTCATTTTGAATTTTAGTTGAAAATTCATAACTTTTGATATACGAGTATTTAAGATGTTTTAAAGAATTAAAATTTTTTCTACGCTTTAAAATAATGTTTTCACCATGCTGCTAGGAGCACAGGATAGTCCAAAAATAAGAGTCAAAGTCGGAAAATTTTTCGGTATACATTTTACATTTTTATTTTTTAAAAACATTAATATTTGTATCGCTATTACACATTTTTATAAGTTTTCTATTATAATTTATATTAAATAACTAACTTAACCTATCCGGTGTTTACCGGGAATCTATATACCCGTATGTGTTTTGTAAATGGGAGATAAATTTCCTTTTTTTCGATTCGATTATTTATTGCCACCTATTTGTTTTATAAAAAGTGCTAAAATGGTCTTTGTGGGCTTCTGCTGACATATTTATTGAGATGTACGATAATAAATATTATTTTTTATCGGAGGCGCCACGTCCACTCTTCCTTTGGAGTTCATTTTTTAACCTAATGTGAACCTTGGTAATAGAAGACTGTATTTGAATAGTTCCCAAGATACACTTCACTTTATATTGAATTGCCATTCCCACTTGTCCGACTCCGCCCACTTATTCACTAATAACTTGTACTAAATATGAAGTCATTTAAACCAAATTTAGAAACTTCCACTCTAACTATTCTCAAGATATACAAACCTTAATATTTACTTCATATTTAACCACTTTTTAATTTTGCCCATTCTTTGGTTGATGTTTTCTTTAGCTACAAAGCCATTTTGTGGTTTGTTATTTGTTTTATTTTCTAAGTGTTTGGTTGTGTCGTTTATTTTTGTTTGTAAACAAGCACATAGTTGTTGCTGTACCCTTTTGTTTATTTTCTAGCGATGTAATAAACGACTGGTATTCTCAAACTTGATATTTAATATTTTTTATGGTAGGTGCCACTCCCACTCCTCCTGTGAAGTTAACTTTTAATCTTAATGTACCATAAAAATCACGTGTTTCGTAGGAATGGGCTATAAACCACAGAAATGTAGTTTTTCCTACACTTAAATGTTAGCAAAGAAAAAACTTTGCTTCAAGAAGAAAAAATGCGTGTAATTTCTGAAGAAAAGTAATTTATTTTAACGGTTTCGCCAAGATCCAATTTTCAGAAAAGCACTCCATTGCACTATCTGGATCTTTTCATCTATGCTCCAAATTTCAGCAAAACTGATCATATATGACCTAATTTGGTCCATTTTCTTCCGATTTTAACCTCTCCCATGTCCAATTTTGAAAATATAGCATTTAACACTGTCATTAGCTAGATCTATCTGTGTTCCGAATTTCATCAAAATCGGTTTATTTGTTTTCTATTGATTGTTGGACAAACAAAAAAATAAACTTACAAGGAAAATTATAATATATAAATCTTATAAACGAAAAATTTTTTATATTTTTATTTATTAATATCTTGTAAACAAAATATAATATAAATTAAATTAATACCAGATATGAAAGGTTTTTTCAAAGATTTTAAAACAATTAAAAAAGTTAAAATTCACTACGGAATATGGCGTACGTACCAGAGAATGACAATAAGTACTCAAACACAGAGTATAGTTAAGTACTTATCCATATCTTTGTGTGTTGTGTATACCCATGTATTAACAACATACAGATATAATTCCACTTAATACTTATATTGAATATGTCCGTACACAACCATCTTAAATAACTTAAATAACATGTTTGCATCCATATTATTCGCTATAGCTATAAAAAACTTTGGTGAACACATACCCATGCATTCGAAGTATGAGAATCAATGGGTATGGAAAAATATTTACAGTACATTAAGTACTCATATGAAATACACGTATGGATGAATAATAAAAAGGTACGCTTTTACATCAATGTTTGTGTTTCTTTTTTGTTTCTTTTGAGACACGTTTATATACACCTATTCCTAAGAAACAATCCAAGACAGAAAAAATTGTATTTGAAACATTAAGCAAATTCATTGAGTTTTAAACAGCAATTAAAAACTCTTTAATAAAAAAACATGATAATTCAGCAAAGAAAAAACAGAGGGTTATTGCGTTTGTTATCACATTTTGTAATTCCCATTGCAATTTTTTTTTTTGTTATTTTTATTTTATTAATTATATTTTATTTATTTATTTATTTTTTTTTTTTTTGGTGGGTGGAAACCCATTGAAGAACACTACCTGCTGTAAGTCATTAAAAAACTTGTGCGAAATATTATAAAAAATAATTTTGTTCTACTTCATTAAAAAATATTGTCGTACATAAAATATATGTTCAAAGGCACATATGTATATAAACGCCTAATAAGAATATTTACGTTTTTCATTTACATGGAAGATCAAACGCAAAAAATTTTCTAAAAAAATATGTGGCAATAAAAATATGGGAAATCCCCAAAATTACACAGTCGATAATAAGACAATCGGAGTTTTCACGTTTTCATTAGCAAGGCTCCGGTTTACGTAAATCAATTCAAAAGTTTTTACAAATTGGTGGAAATTATGGTGAAAATGTTGATTTAGACAGCTTTATTCTCAGAGCAATGACATTGTCACGAAAAACTCAATTGATGACCACAGAGGAAAAAGGGAATAAAACCACACATAAAGAATCTTATTACCAATGGTGAGGCTGCAGTTACAATTGATATGTGGAGCGACGATTTAATTAAGAGAAATTTTTCTGTGTGACATTTTAAGCTTCTATGGATTTTATATCTAATACAGCAGTTAACATAAAAGAAAAAATAATCATCCTTTTTGAAGAATTCGATGTGACTGATATATCAAATGTGGTGTTCATAACTGATCGCGGAAATAATAATTTAAGTGCACTAAGAGATTTCACAAGATTAAACTGTGATTTCTAATGTCATAACCGATGCTTTCGAATCTACAAATGAATTAAAAGGGATTACAAATGCTTGCAAAAATGTAGTAAAATACACATGCTGGAAACAACCTATAAGGTGGATTCCAATTTCGCAATGTTTTAGTCAATTTCTAAAAATTACACAAAGATCAATGAAATTCTTGTGAATAATGTTCAGGGTTTAGTGAAGTTTTGCAAGGACTTCGAATTAATTTTCAAAAAACTTCAAGCGAGTGTCTCTCCTACATTATATTTCGGTTTCACATCCCTTAATGGGAAAATTATTTGCCTTGTTCAAAATAACGAAGAAGCTAAAAGATTAATATAATGTCGCACTTGGAGAAATGGAGTTCAAATTTAACCATTTTACTTAAAGCAGCATTGTTTTTATATCCTCCTGAAATATTTTTACAGTCAAATGAAATAAACAATATAAAAGAATTTCGCATCGAAAAACTTACTGAAGTTTTGACAGAATTTTCTCACTATGTCAGTCAACACCAGCAATACAACCACTTATTGAAGACACACACATCAGCAGTATCTGGGTATCCAGTAAGTACTTCACCATAAGTTTTCCAGCCATCTTCTCAAGAGTCAGCTAATTCAAATTTAAGTTTTCTTCTTTCCAAGCCTAATCAACATGTCAGTCCCTACACTTAAAACAGGAAGAGATGAAGTAGAGCGTTACTGCAATGAAAAGGTAGGGATTACAGAGGATTTCGACGTAATGCTATGGTGGAAAAAAAATTTTATCAAATATCCCAAATTATCAAAACTAGCTATGAAAATATTGTTTACTACTGCTAGTTGCGCAGCAGTAATACCACCAATACTTCAAAAGCCCTCAAAACTAACTAAGAAATTTTGGACACCTTTTATACTAATTTCTGCCGCTACTATATTCTACCTGAAGTAAAAATATTTTGCAGTTTTGGTTAGCTTGGGGAGTTAGGGATACTTTAGTGGATTATTTTTTTCAACAAATTTTATGAATTTATTTCTCCTGTAACATCCCACTGTTCTGCAGGTGTAATGGATTGTTCATAAATTAGACCAGAATATTGGAGACGTAAAGATTTTTAAGCACTCTTTTATGTGATTTGGCAGCTCAATGTTCACTTTACTCCAAATGATTTCGTGAATTGCTCACAACTGAAAACTGCTTGCTAGACAAGAGAATTAATTGCAAATTTATTTACCCTTTTATATTAAAACATTTTTTTTCACCTCTCATGAATGCTGTGTTAAATTGAGACCCAGAACTCATAACGTACCGACGTTACATGAGACGTTCCAGGTAGCCTTGATTAGTTGGTAACAGTAAGAGCCTCTAAATTTGGTCTAAATAGCTTCATGGTCAATACAAATCAGATATGTGGGCATGGTAACTCCCACACAAAGTATATCTTGAATTTTCTATATCTTGATGACTTCATAGTCAATAAAAATCATCAGTCAAGAAATGGGTGGAATTGGATAAATATTCGTGACATCGCCCATACATAGTGAATACTGTTTTTTTTTTTTTATTTTGGCAACGGTAATGAAAGTTTCTAAGCTTAGTTCAAACAACTTCGTGGTCAACACACATTATCAATAACTGGGAGAAATTGTGTAAGTAGGCGGTAGGTACAAGTGCCCATTAGTACTAAATATGGAGCAATAGCAACTTCTCATATCAAATAATACACAAAACAATACCGAAATGAAGGATTCAGACGAAGGGGGTCAGCGCTAAATAAATGTATTTTTGGGAGGAGAGCTGCTAAGCACCACTTTAAAACGGCCTAGCTATAACGCTGAATGTAGAAAAAAGTTTAGCCTTTTTTCAACTTGTCACATTTTGAACATATTTTTATTTTTTTATTTTTTTTTTTTTGCAATAAAAATACTGTTACGTTATTACCATTTTAAAACGTGTTTTTTTATGAGTTCGTAGATTGTAGTTAAAATAATATAATTTGTGTTTGGTTTTAATTAAAATCCTTTATTCAACACAATTTTGTGAACCACTGCTTGTAACCTTTTACAAGCAATAACAATTTTCTGTTCTTAATTACTCCGTCTGTTTAAAATTTTGTAAACAACAACAATTACTCAACAGATTTTTCTTCCTAAAGATCTTTCAACCCGATCGTAGCTATAATTTAGGTTCGATCACAACCTTTTCAACCAGAGGTTATCCACACTTTACTGAGTTAGCTCTAACTAAACTGGTCTTTTACTTCACGTTTCACTTCACGAGTTTACTCCATATTTACTCTTCACACAAACTGCACTTTACTTTACTTAAACTGCACTCGCTGAGTTTACAACACATAAACTTATTGCTGTTCGAATCGATGTGCTTTTTATATAGCTGAGTAAACAACACATCGAAAGCTCTCGAACCTCTCGATATATCAGGTAGATTCCATTTCTTTCTTTTAATTTCTTTTTAGTTCTTTTGTAGCTATGCGTATGTAAACATTTACCTCTTTCAGCTCTTAGTGTTTGTTTTTGCTTGTTTATTGTCTGTTACTTGTTTTCTTTGCTGCTTAATTATTGTTGTTGCCGTGTTATTTTTATTTACTTTGTCTCTGCTAATGGTTCTTGTTGTAAATTTGGTTATTTGTAAACAGTACGTATTGTTAGTTGTTCTTGCAGCTTTTGTTTATTTATTTTAGCGATGTAATAATCGCTGTGGTGCGCAACCTTATTGTCGTAACAATACTTAAAAAAAAAACATCAAAAAAGTGATGATCGAACAGCAAAATTTCTGACATTTGTTCAAAATCAATTGTTTTTTAATTACCGACTTTACGCAGCTCTCCCACCTTTACTTGTTATCCAATTAAAAAAAGCACTTTTGATTCTTAATCAGTGAGAAGCTGTTTACACGATAAAAAATTTGTCATTATTTTGGCGACGGTGTATAAAAAAATGAGCCACTCTGCAACGCCTTAATAAGGAAAATTTAAAATGTCTGTTTCCGTATAACAGATCACCCAAAAGAACACCGAATCTATCTATTGTTCTTCGAAACGATTTAATACACTTTAGCGATTTAATACACTATGTATACAGCTGTAGTATTGGACAAAAAACTGATTTAAAAAAAAAAAAAAAAAACAGATCGAAGGAGTCTGCAATCATTGTTGCTGTTTTGGTTATTTCTAATCAAAATTGGTTAAATTTTTCTTCGATGTGTAAGCGTAGACTCTTTTACCATTTGGTTACTTTTTATGGAAGTAATATATATAATGATTAAATTCTACTTTTATTGTGCAGATTCTTATTCAGTATATAACTTTAAAAAACGGGATTTTTGACAAACTTTGGGCTTTAGTTGTGACTTCTCCCATAGTATTTCGTGCCAAAAAACCGCTTATATGATGTAAAGAAAGAATCAAATGGTAGTCGGATGGGAAGGCCTGGACTCTGAGGTGGCCAATTCTATTTTCTAAATAGTTTTAACTGGTCTTGCAACATATGGAGCTCTGTCATAGTGGAATATAACAGTTTAAAGTTTTTGCCAAAGCTTGAAGTTTGATTTAACGAATAGATCTAGTTTTCAGCACTAGTAGTGATTGAAACTGCAACATTTCGGACGTGATATTTAATCTTCTAACATTTCTCAGCATTAACTCGATTGGTACTCTTCATAGAGTAATGCCTTCAATTCATCATTCCCGAATATTTTTGACTGATCTGGGCGGTTTTTCTGTTCCGTGTCAGAGTTATCACTTCTGAACCACACAAATCATCTCCGCACGTTGAGATCCATGAAATATATTCAGGATTGACTGCTCACCAAGTCCAAGTAAAAAAACTTTGTTGCCTATACCATTTCATTTAGTGGCTAAGTGAAATTAAATAACAGATATTTACCTTCCAAAATGCCATATAAGTTATTAAAAATACGAATCATTTTGAGAATCTTGCTTTTTGAACATCCTGGTAGTAGAGTATAAATTTGCAGGAATAACAATTTAACAATTTTTTTTTGGCTCGTTAATCGTTTACTACTTTTGCAATTTCTTTTTATCGTTTTAACGAGGAGATTGTCTACAAGACTTATTCTTTTATCAGAAGGCCAACTTGTGTCATTATCAATAAAGATAATAGAAAGCCGCTTACAAAACTAAATGTGCTAACATTTTTCTATTAAAGGCCTATAGGCCTAGAAATTCTTTTTAAATTAAGGTTATTTTCAAAAATCGGCTTAAGTACAAAATTTGGTCAGCAACCTTTTATTTTGAATCTTAATAAATAATAGTATAAGTTTATAATCGGTTCATAACTACTTACACATACATATGTTCCATAATACATGTTAAAATTTTTATTTAAAAATTTTTGGTGCGTTGTTGCGCCAGAGGATGAAGCAGCCAAGTCTGTAAGTCCATGTCTCTTTATTATAAAATGTTGTTAAATATTTCATTTCAACGCCACCATTTGGTTTGAGAATTTTACAGATTATTAATATACTTAGTTAGTTACTGCTATTGAGCCTATATTATACACAAATAAATTTTAAAGTCTCATCATAACCAAGCTTATGAAATACATTGTTTTATTTTCTACTGTGCAAAGCTTGTTAACACAAAAACAGTACGGGACAAATAGGACTTGTACCAAGTTTTTTTTTAATTGAGCCAATACTGCTATAAGTTCCATACATAAAATTATATCTTAAAGTCTTGTATATTAAAATTGGGTGTTAAAGTTTGGTTATTGTTGGTTACTTTGGCTCTTCCTCATTATCAAATACGTGAGTATCAACGTTAATGCCCCGCCGTTGAAAATCCTCATACAACCGCTTTTGCTATTCGGTCTTGGTCCTAGTTGCCGGCAACTCCAGTTTTGCCAACTCACGCCTAAGGCGATCCACATTAAGTTCTGTGAACTTCATTCTATTATTTTATTTTAAAGACTACAATCCCACTTCTGACGCCAATTGTTACGTTTTTACCTTTTTAAAAACGTGTATTTATGAGCTCGTAGATTGTAGTTAAAATAAAATAAATCTTGTTCGGATTTTAATTAAAATCATTTATTCAACACAGTCTTGTGCACCACTGCTTGTAATCTTTTTAAAGGCAATAAAAATTTTTATTCTTAATTACTCTGTCTGCTTACAACTTTGTAAACAACAACAATTACTCGACAGATGTTTCTTCTTAAAGATTTTCCAAACCGATCGTAGTTATAATTTAGGTTCGATAACAACCTTTTCAACCAGAGGTTATCCACACTTAACTCTCTTTACTGAGTTAACCCCAACTAAACTGGTTTATACCTCACTACTAGCTTCACAAGTTTACTTCTTATAAACTCTCTTCACACCAATAACACATTCGCTGAGTTAACTTTACTTGAACTGATCGTTGTTCGCATCGATGTGCTTTTTATGCGGCTGAGTAAACAATACATCGAAAGCTCTCTAACCTCTCGATATTTCAGATAGATTCCATTTCATTCTTTTCTTTTGTAGCCATGCGTATGTAAATATTTACCTCTTTCGCTCTTAGTATTTGTTGTTGCTTGTTTATTGTCTGTTACTTGTTTTCTTTGCTGTTAGTGTTTTGTTGTTGCTGTGTTATTTTTATTTATTTTATCTCTGCTAATGTTTGTTGTTGTCGATTCTGGCTATTTCTAAACATCGTTCTTGCAGCTTTTGTTTATTTATTTTAGCGAAGTAATAAGCACAGAGGTTCCCAATCTTATTTTCGTAACAATATTAACTTGAAAGAAACAAAAACTCACGTTTTAGTCTTAATATTAAATTGGAATAAATTTAAAACTTAAACCATTATATTTCGAAAGGTGCATTTGGTTTTTGCAATTGCTATTTCTCCCATTTTTCGGGAGTAATGTTTAGATAATTTAAACGTTTTCATACATTTTTGTAATGGTTGGCTTAAGAACAGCTACAAATTCAAATTCCGTTGTATAAAGTGCTAAATTCTAAACACTTATCAAAGACATCAGTTTCATAGTAAACACCTCATTTCATATCTGAGTTAATAATGCATTGCGATAATATTTCAGCAGTTGTTTTAGTTTTTGTGACATGTGAGTAAACGAATGAAACTATTCGTGTAACATAATCACTGCTTGAGATGTGGAAGGATTTGGTTCGTCTTTAATTTTTATTTTATGAATAATTTTTAAATAATTTAAGAGGCTCCCTGAAAAATAACCCCAAAGAATCTAACATAAAATATTACCAAATGACCGGGGCAATATTTTAAATGAAAAATTGCCCCAGTATACAGTATGAAATTTGGCCCCAAATTAAAGTGGAAAATTGCTCCAAAAAACATAATTTTCTAAAAAGAAAAATAACTCAAAATTAAAGTAAAATTACTTTAATGTAATATGAACCCAATTAATACAAAAAAGCCATAATTTTATTTTATAAAGTTTTAAAAATCGCACGATTATTAAAAAATACAGTTTTCCCTGTCCTCGTACGACTTCTTCAAATCATTTATTTTATTATACCCCCAAATTCACAAAAATATCTTCTATTCTGTTCAAACTTAGCGATTGCAAATACACAATAAATTCCCATATATAAACAAAACTAAGTTCGGCCTATAATCATACGATTTCTTTAAAACATTTGTTTTTAATGAGATGCTAATACTTAAATATTAACTAATAAAAAATAAACATATTTACCTCTTCTAAATGGCTACAAAGAAAAATTACCCCAACATAAAAATGAAATATGACCAAAAAAACAAGAAAACTGGCAACGAAATTTCGTGTTTTTGTACTCCATTAAAAAATTTGGGGCCATTTTTACGTTGTGGTAATAATTTTTCAGTGAGCCGATTTAAGGTGGTTGAGGTTTTTTCTCCTTTACACAATACTTCTTTAGGACAATTTAAATACTGATCTGTTCGCTTTCTATCTTCTTTTTTAAAATATTGATAAGCAACAGAACTTATTTTAACGTATTTTATTTAAGTAAATCACATATACAATTTGTAAATTAACTGTTTTCCAATTCGACTTTGAGTTGTAAATCATAGTGAAATGATGATGTATAAAAAACTATTGCATACGCACATACTTTAAATTAGTAAAAAAATGATATAAAATATAATATACCGAGTAATGAAAAATATTCGAAAATGCAGGATAGTTTGGCACTAAAAACCCGGTTTTCGAATAACCCGAAAACCAGAAATTCTTTAAAAGCAGTTTAAAAAACCGAGAAAAAAGAAAAAGGCTATTTTTCGAATAATTACAAAACCGGTTGTGACAGCACTAGTATTAACTGCAAAGTCATTTGAACCAAATTCAGAAACTTGCACTCTAACCATTCTCAAGATATACTAAAATAAATATTTACTTCGTATGGGAGGTACCACGGCCAGTTATCTCACTTTTTGACTGATGATTTGTATCGACTACGAACGTATTTGAACCAAATTTAGAGAATGTTACTACTATTTTGAAGATATAGATAAATAAAAATAATGAGTGAAAGTACACCTTTCCAACGCGTATATTGATTTGTAAATCGGGTGAGTGTTTCTCTAGTTATTAAATGACGAGCTAAGGAGAACTTATTTATATATATTATGGAGATCGGACGATTATTATTATTTTTCGAATACCGAATAAACCGGTTAATTTAATAAGTATAATTTTTATACGTTTGTATATTTTTTTATTGAAAATATGCTCATCGTTTAATTATTTGTATATATGACAACCTTGAACGTCTCACAAAGAACGTGAGAACCAATGTAGATCAAAAAGATATGCACTCTTGAGCAACAATAACCTTTTCTCATCTTCTGTAAATAAATATTGATTAAATAAATAAATAAATAAATATAAATAAATAAATAAATAAATAAATATTGAGAATGATCAACTAGACTCATTGAAAGCCCACAAACCCACAAACGCCGGTTCCGAACTACAGATATAATAGTTAGTGAAGTTTTTCACACACATAACCAGTCACTACTAATGTTGTAAGGTGATATCGCTGTTGAAAATTGCCTGATGGTGTGGCCTGCGATTGAACCGACGACTTCTTAGTTGGAAGGTGGGTTCTTACCTAACATACTACAGTGACACACACACTATTAAATACGTGGTGCATACATTTACATACAGTGCTGCTTGAAATCTATTCTAATTTTCTTGTTGAGGCAATTAAGGACTCGTATATTACTAATAGATTTATTCAGAGTAAAAAATTAAATTTTTGTTCTCTTAGGCACCTAAATTATAACTATAATAAGAAACATTTAATTCCATTCTCTACCAAGTAATACAACAAAAACGAAATTAGCTCCTTGAGTAGCTGTTCGAAACTTAAGCATTTTTCAGTACTTTGTGTAATAAACTTTGTTTTTTATGACCGCCGCTCACCGTTTTGGCATATTTTTTATGGGATTTGTTAGAATTATTCTTAGTATTGATTGCCACTTTAATTTTAAGCTCTCCATCAGCTTCTGCTTATTTTTAAAACGACGTGGTCCAGCTCCGCACTTCAAGAATTAGGAACGATTTTATTTAAATAGAAGAACCGGATAACCGGGTATTTAAATTATTAGTAACTGAAAACCGGTTTTTAAAAAGTGCTACTCTTCGGATTATTCGAAAACCGGTTTTTGAAAAAAGTTCAATATTCGATCTCCCTAATATATATATAGATAATTGAATGCTTTAAATAAAGGTTAAATATTAAAAAAATGAAAAACAGCACTTGTGTTGTTATATGGTTGGTTCGTTGCACATTACATAATTATTTTATAACTGAGCGATATCCAACCTCTTTTACGTGCGATAACATTCAGAATTTTTTACTGTCATATTTGTCAAATATTTGACGAAAAAAGACGTGACCACTATTTTACAGAAAAATTTGTCCTTTTATTATTTTATTTTATTTTTAATTAAATAATTTAAAAATCTACATATTTTTATTTTGGTACTATTATTTGTTTTTAACTAATTTTTTAAGAAACGATGACATAAAAGGAAAATTTTTCAAATATTTGACAAATGTGACCGTAGCTATAGCATGAACAAATTTGGTTGACACCATTTAAATCAGAGAAACATACATACATATATTTTTTTGTTAGCTCTGTAATGTATACTTCTACTTTATACGTGATGGCGTCTCATAGTCGTTATTGGGTACGACTTTCTGCTTTATGGAATGTCTGACAAAAAATTCATTAAGCCTCTTAAATCAAAATAACATGTTAAATTTGTTTCTATTGTGCAAAGATTTTTTTTACTGACTGTATATACTACAACATTATATACTCAGATCTATAGTTTTCATCTATTGATTTATACAGGGTGGGCCAATTGTAAAATGATATTAAATTGTCTATTACCTCCGAAAAAGAAATAAATTAAAACTAAAATTAAAAAAATATAAGCATCTTAAATCAGTCAGTCGAAGTTGGCCCACACTGTATTTTCAAACACAATTATAAATTATTGCAATCTTTTAAATAAACTATTGCGTTAATAAACTTATTTTATTAATTATTTTATTGATATTTTTATGTAATACAGTATTATATATAATTATAGCATGTAGTACAGTGTGTTATAGTTGCTGTTAAGACTATTGGAAATATTGTTCTTGTGACATGCCTTCTAGAATTCATGTTTGCAGTTATAGGAGTCCAGTTGTTTAAGGTAAAATACATTTTTTTTCAAAGCAATAACAATTTATAAAATATGTAAACTATGCCACATAGGTCTACGGACAACCATAAAACTGAATTTTTTTAATATACAGTGAACAAAAAAAGTTTACTTACACCTTATATTAAGAAAAACATACTCATGAACTACATTCTGAAGCAAAAAAATTATTAAAGCGAATATATTTTATTTCTATGTATATAAGAAAATTATTAAACCAGACTTTTCATTAAAATATAGCGTAAGATTTGTAAACAACAGCTTAAAAGAACCGCAAAGTCACTAATTCATATTAGAAAGGCTTACATAAATAAAAACACTAAATACAAATTATTTTCAAGAAAACAAAAAATTAAAAACTAGTAAAATTAATATTTTGTAGGTCCTGCACACGCATCAACGACCGATTGCAGACGTCGATGCGTGCTTCTAGCTAATCTCTTAATATAATTTTTAGTTATTTTTAGCCATTCTGTTGACAACGCAGTTTTAAGAAGTTGTTTTCGAAGTGATTTTGTATTTTCGAGTTCGTTTCTCTAACTAATCACAAATGTGTTCTATTGGATTAAGATCTAGATATTGTTGTCAGTTACTTACAATGAAATTAAGGTCGTTATTTGACCAAATATGACGTATATTTTGTGTCAATATCTGGTTGAAAAAAAAATGATTTTCTACTACAAACAATTGCGACGCATTTTTTTTTTTGAGCTTGAGGTGCAAAATGTTCAGATATAAGTGCTTATCTATTGTATGTTCTATAAAACACCAATTCCGTGCACTTACTGCCACCATTCACCCCCACGGCACATTGCTACCACTCCTGTGCTTGGCAGTTGAAATTACATTTTTATAATACATCGTCTGATTAGCCTTCTCCATATTTTGTAAGTGAAATACCGTTCAAAACTATTATATTTGGATCGCTGCTAAATCGTTGCAAAAAGAATCTGGGTTGTCCAAAACTCCTTTACAATATCCAACCCCTTTTTTATTAACTGTAGATGTTAAAAGCTTTCTACGAGGAGTTCGAGCAAAGTAACCAGCTCTATGGAGTACATTCATCACTTTGGTTTTTGGAATTTGAAACAACTTATGTATTTTAGGAGCGAATTTTTTTGGGTTCAGCTTTAACAGCATTTCCTACATAGCGTTCCTCTCACAATTATAGTTTTTTTGCGACCTGATCGTTGTTTTTCTCTGCAAATTTCCAATATTTAAACATGGTTTCATTATCGTTGGCGTACTTGAATGAGGTTTTTATATGATATTCCGTATTTCACGTAATAACTTATTTCCCGGATACAGTTTTACTATCACCCATTTTGTCTGCATTATAGGAAGTTCAATACACAACTAACTCAATAATCGATAACAAAATTCCTTAAAGCTCACAAATATTCAACTTTCTTATAAGCAGGTCTTAAAAATTAAAAACAAGTTAAGAACTTTGAATTCTTTAGTCTACAAAAATCTGCGGACGACTACATCAACTTTTCAAGTTTTTCAATAAATGTAATATTGTAAATTCTAAAGAGAACTCCTCTCATTTTTGCGTTCAAAATGATTTCAGTTGTTAAACAGATGACGGATTCGTTTTTTGTACCTGTATCTTTGATATGCCTACAGGTGATCAGTAACTCTAAGTTCAGTAAATTTCAGAGCTTGGAAGTAATTCTTCCTATGTAATATAGAGAGACATACGCTGATTTATTATTCCGGCTATGAACTTTAACCTACTGACACCATTTGTCGACATGCACTCTATGCCGCCGTGTTAAACAGTAGATCTTAGACTTTTTGTAGCTAAAGGATAATAGAGTTTTATCTGTACTTTACATATTCCAAAGTTCTGAAAACAGTTAATTTAGTTAATTAATTAATTTAGTTAATTAATTTAATTAATTAATTAATTTAGTTAATTAATTAATTTAACTTTTAATTGTATTCCGTAAAATTAAAAAGAGTTTGCATCAGTTATTCAAAAACTTATAAAGCAAAGTTTGATGTAGTCGACCGCAGACTTTTGTTGACTAAAGAATTCAAAGTTTTTAACTTTTTTAAATTTCTTCACTCTTTATGTATTGTAAAAAATATTTTTTTTCAAGTTTTTATTAAATATTACAATAATAAAATAAAATATGAAGTGTTTTGGTTATACATATACATATTAAGAAATACAGTTTTTATTGTAGTCCGTAGATGTTTCTGGCATAGTGTGTGTATATATGCAACTTTAAACAAAAAAAGATGAATTGAATGTAAAATATTTCCAAACATTTTTTCTATCCCTTTTGCAACACAAATGATTCTCCTTTTTCTTCTGGTTTCCATTTACTTCAAACTTTAACCATAGCAATACAATTGCATTATTAATAGACTTTTTACACACAAAATTATAACAAAATAATAAATACATATGCGTACAGTGCCTCACTCAACTGTTGCAGTTTTGTGTAAAAGGGCTTATAGACGGTGCTACAAAATAAAAATACGGTTACACGCACAGGTTGTGTGTGATAATTTTTTATTTTTCAATGCACACGTACAAAATGTTGGTCACGCTTGCTTGCCCGTCTGTCAGGCCTTTTAATACTGACATACGTATATGATATGATAAAAAACAAAGCTATTGGCTCAATCATATCACTGTTTGTTGTGCTCACTTAATGAACAAAAACAATGCCAAATATTCAATGCAATAAGTAACGTTTGTATTGTACGTGGGTAGCATTTTATCAAAGTTTTTTATTTAAGCAAAAGAAATTCTATTGAATGAAAATGATTGAGAATCCATTTATGATCGTAGTTAATTTTTTCACAACTTCTCGACTTATTTAGCGAACGTCCTCCTTTAAAAGTGTTTTGTGACCCTTTAGACTAGCTTATGACTCTTTTTCCGGGCCGCTTTAGTAGCTTTGTGCCCTCGATAAAAAGCAACGCAGTAAATGTTGCTTTTTTTCTCCTGGATATTTTATTTCTAAGCCTCAAATTCAACGAACAATTAAAGTACTCAAAAATACGATTAGCACAGCTTTGTAAAACAGAAAGCGAACATCATTGTAAAACAAAAGAAAAAAGAGTACCGCAACAATTGTCATCTAACCTAATAAGAATAATCATAAAACGTTATAATGACTTATTCGGACAATTTGCTTAAAATATTTTTTATCATTTTAATCTTAATATTTTGTAAAGCCTAATTTATTGACAATAGCAAAATGTATACACCGATATATAGTGTTTAACAAACATTAGTAGTCGGTAGGTTCAATAACATTTTATGCAGCTCGCACATTAATCCACATTTCTGCAAATCTTTTTTTTGTAGTTGCGTTGAGGTTAGCGATTTAGATATCGACATGGGATAGCGTAATCAGTGTAATAGCTATTTTGTATACTGTTTCAACTCTTTTATCCAACATGTAACTCTTTGCCTTTACGTAACTACTGCCAAACTTTAAGGCCAATTTGACATATTTTGCTGAAGTTTCGGCAACAAAATATCCTGTCATCCGTCTTAAGACGGTTATATCACTTATACCTATTTCTTTTCTCTCTACAAGGTAATGAACAGTGTTGACGAAAGCCTGCAAGAACTTTGCAAGTAAAAGATGTCAGATCAACTTTAAGTTTTTAGCTGAATTCGTGACGGTATGAGGTTGCCTGATGGCTAATAAGTCGGAACAGTTCACGTAAGAGTTATTACGAGGATTGCGCAATTCTGCGTCAAAGTTTTAGACAATATCGGTTTTTAACACTGTTTACGCGTATAGTGTTAACGTCCTCTTCTTGTTGTTGAGAGGATTATCTATTTTCGTTAAGTAATTTTACATCGCTTCTGTAATGTTGTTTTGATGTTTTTTATTAACTCTTTTTTGTAATACCCCAATACATACGGTTCGTACGAAAAAACACCCGAATTTAACAAAAGATTAGTTTATATTTTTGAAGCCCGAATTAACCCCACAATTTTTAATTCTATTTCCCATATTTTCTAGATAAATATTTCAATAAAAAACAAACATAGTGACCCGTAACCACCGCTAAGCTTTAACAAACATAAATTAATGACAATATCTAGATTGGCCAGTTTTAACTCCATCAGACAACTATGAAGAGTTCCCCAAAAAGTGTTGTTGGTACGTCTCGAAATGTGTTAGCTGCGTTGAATGCAATTGATCCCAGCGATTACTAAAGTTTAGTGGACACAATGCACCGCCGTAGGAATATTGTTATTACCACTAAAGGAGGCTACACAAAATATTAAGTGTTATGATGTTTTTTTTTTTAACAACAAATGTGCATTTTATTTTAAAAAATTCAATTACGTATGTATTTGTTTCTTAAAAATGTTACGCTCTCTAAAAGAGTGGTATGTTTTATTTTAAAAAATTCACACTTGTCAACGGTGGAAGACATTGCATTTTACGCCCTGTATAAATCGAGAGTGCGGATAATGCCCTGTAAAACAGATGACTTTTGTTTATTTATAGAGATACTAGATAAAATTAAAAAAAGTGGCCAGGTATCGTTATCTGTTTCATTGTTTTGTGGAGAAACATTATATTGTTAAAGCTACATGGTCAGTAAAAAAAGAATATGCATTCCGTGTTAGAAAAGAGTTAAACAATTTCTTTGTTATTATATGCTTTTTTATATAAAAATTCAAAATTCAAATTCAATATTTGAAGTCGAAAAATTAACAATCTGACCACACCTTTTTCATATTTACATATTTTATTGAAAACAAAACAGAAGATATGTACATATTTTTAAATCTATAAACCTTTTTTTGAAAAAATCTTATATGGATATTGCTGCACCTATTTGATTTGCGAAAATTGAAATAAATCAGTCATTAGATTCATCTTCGCCCCCTTTTAATATTGGTGTTATGTTCTTCTCAGGGTTGGTCAGCCATTTTTTAATGTCCCTTTTAACAGGGCGATACTTTTTTGTAGAAATAATATAGGGTCCGCCAAATATTTTTTTTTTTTTTGAAAATGCTATAAAAAAACTACTGAATATTTTCTCAAATTTCTTTTTTTATTTGAAAGTACAATCCTTCCGGTTAATAATGGAAAATAATTTCATTCAAATGGCTGCCTACACGATCGGTCCAATTTTTAAGCACATTATCGATTGTGTGCAGCTGTGTTTCACCAATGGTTTCACGAATATTGTCCTTTAAAGCGTCAATTGTCTTTGGCTTGTTGGCGTAACACTTATCTTTGACGGCACCCCACAAATAATAGTCTAACGGTATCAAATCGCAGCTCCGAGGTGGCCAAACGACATCAGCTCTGCGGCTGATAATGCGATCTTCAAAAACAGGGCGCAAAACAACGAGTGTAGCTTCGGCTGTGTGGAACGCGCCGTCCTGTTGAAACCAAATGTTGCTAATATCCTCCTCTTCAATTTTTTGAGCAAAAATTCGTTCAACATGGCCCGATAACGATCGCCATTGAAAGTTATGGCCACTCCTTACTCATTTTCGAAGAAAAGCGTATACACAACCATATTCGTTCAGCGGAAGGATAAAACTAATTATCTGTTAAATCAGACATGAATTAGGCACAAGTTGAAAAAAAACGTTAGATGGCGGACCCTTTAAAATGCATTAATATAAGTAAACTGAATAAACTGTCTAAATGTGTAATTAGCAGATTTTATGCTCATTTTTATGCATGTTTGTGTAGCCACTTGTACAATACGGACGTGCTTTCAGTAAGAAAAAAATTGAAAAATAAATTAAACAAAGAAATAAAATACTTAGTATTTTCTTAATTAATGCGCGTACTAAGTGCAAACACGAGTAAACTCCGACTTAGTGTGACCGACTTACAACAGAAATGCATACTTGATCGTCCAAGAGTATGAAACAAACAATTTGAACAGGATAACTGAGGATTCCCGCTACTTATCTGTAAAGCTAACAAACCGTTCATATTGCTTTAGTAACCAAAATTGAAAACCCGATACTGACAACAAGGAAATTTTCAAGAGCCTGGTTACTCTTATAGGAGTGAACACTTTTTATGTCTCTCCCATTAAAAGCGGTAATAGAAAAGAAATTAAGATTCAGATAGATAACGAAAGTGATTATAACTAAATAGTTTCCGAATTTGAAACCCGAATAAAATTTTTTTATACATGTCAGCTAAAGAGTAGTAAAGTTGTAATTAAAGACATTAACTCCTGCGTAACCCCGGATGTGATAAAAGATGATCTAATAAATAAATAAGAGTTTTAAATTCAAATCCGTTATAAACATTAAAAATAAGGAAAAGGTCCCTAGCCTCTGTTTTGGGTGGAAATGGAACCTGGTGCCATAAAACTAAAGACAAATTAGATCCACTGTCCCTGCTTAATCAAAAAGTGATTATAGAAAAGTCTTATTAACGTTCATGACCAATTCAGTGTGAAACTGCCAGGAGTTTAGACATATCCGGGCGTATTACAAGCTGCTATCTCTTTGTGTTATAAGCGGAGAACTCCTTGCCATGTGCGATAAAACAAAAGAGGAATCGAATACTGTACCACACTCTTAGCCCAAAGTAGAAGTATCTGAATTCAATTTTAGTCGGCTTGAGTCTACCATAGAAAATCTGGTGCAAACAACAAATTCTTTTACCAACTCCATGAACAAGATGATTATTAATTTTACCAACTTCATGACCAATATGATGACTTACATCATGGGAATACATCAGATGCTTCTGGGGGCTATACGCTTTTTATGATACTAAAGATCTGAGGTGCAGAACATGTGATTCAGCGATTTTATTTAAAAAGAGAATAAAGTACAATCAAATGAACGAATTTTGCGAGGAGTATCTTTAGGCCACCGCAATATGCATACAGGCTGTTTTACACAAATTTGTAATTTCATCCAGATATTCCGTTAATGGGGTACTGTATTACAAACTTTTCAATTACTGGGTCCACGATTCTTCGCAGCCGGCGACTGCTATTCTTAACATTCTTTTTGAAACATTTTGTGTGATGCAATATCAAAATCAAGACTCAATTTGATTTCAAGTGGTCAGCCCACCTATTGGCCCACTTACTGGCACAAGATACCCGATTTAATTGACTTTGATGCTATGAAAGGCATTTCTGGAGAAGGCAGTCATGCTGAGTCTACGTTAGGCTTGCCACCGGACCACTCTACTACTATTACTACCGTGTTCAGCTCTCACACAATTATGTTCCCAACTAGTTGCTCTGCGCAGACGAGCATTCGATAAATATCAAGATAGCTGCCCAGCACGCTACTTTGCCTCCCCGCAAGGCTAGAGTTAATGAATACACTCAGCAGATATGGAGCAGTTATTAGTTAAAAAGGGGTACATACGTTGAGCGTAGGAACAACATAGATCATCCCGGCTTAAAAGGATTTAAAGAAGTATACAAAAGAATTTAAAAATTTTCTGGAATCGAGGACTGCTTGTTTAAATAATTACCATTAAATCTGGACGTAACCGCGGATTCCAATTATCCTTTATTGCGCACAGAGGCAAACCTGGAAAGACAATTTATAAGCAGACCTCTGTTGCGAAAATCAAATGGTGACTGGGCAAGAGATGATTTTAAAAGGGGGAACTTATTTGTAGAAACTTCTTATAAACGTTAGTTATTGCGGCAAATTTACGGTATTGCTGTTGTAGCTAAGAGGTAAGTAATAGGTAAACGCAGCAAACATGAATACAAGCCAATAGCTTTATTGCTGTACACACACTTATTACAGACACTGGGACAGGCTAAGTGATTTACCGTGTATAAAAATATTTATTTCAAATAAGTTTTTTTTAAATAAAAACCGTACAAATGTAGTATACACGTATACTGTTACTAGCAAAATTTAATAAAATAAATGCGTGATTCTATATAGTTAAACTTTTAATATATGTAATTGACTTTTAAATGTTTATATTATGTAAGTCATTATCCGAATAGTTGTTGTATAATTTTTTTTGCGGATTGTATGTATACAAAAGATACATTGTTAACTAAAACTAAAATAGAAAAGGTATATAATATTCTAGCTAGTCTATTTAATTGCCTTAAATATATTTTTGTAATCAAATTTAGTGAAGATAACATTTAGGTTCATACAAATTAATGCTATGTTCGCACGTCAACGTTTTTTCGTTATTCGCTCTCTCATTCATAATACAACCCCCGATTATGAGGTTAATTACATAAATTTCCAAAATTTTGAGAGAGCATCACTCAAACTGTAAATAATTCTATTTCTATTACCTTGTGTGTTACATTAAAATCAGTGCCATCTGTAATTTTTTTACAATTAAATAATGAGTTTGGCATATTTTTAAGCTCTTAATTTAAATGTTTTATTACAGACTTAACATTGCAAATTTATTTAATTGAACGAAATAAAGACAACAAACTCAACAATGGTTGCTCGCTGCATTGACTTCATATACTAGCTGTTAAAAGTACCGTGCGAACGAAGAATCGAAATAAGTAATACAAATAGAGAACGAAGTAATCCAAAGTCGTGCGAATATAGCATAAGATTAAGTTTAGATTAGCTTTTGTAACATTTTTAATAGAAAAATTCTTAGTAGGTAACACCAGTGACAGCTATATAAATGAGTTAAAAAAATTTCTTTTAGTAAAATACTTATTTGAAAAAAATATGTTACAATGTAAAGTATCTGATGATCGGGCTAGACCGACTATAATTTTCTTGTTTTTTTTTCTTGTTTTAGACAATTCTGTAGTTCCGTAGACTTGTTTAGGGCTTAATACTATGATATAATACCTCTGATTGAATAAAAAAATGGTATAATCTTGTAAAAGCAAACATGTACGAACATACATATCGTACTTGATCAACAAAAGGGTATTAACTCAAAATTTTTACATTTTCATTAGAGGTGAAAAACTGTTTGTAGTTATATTTTATGAGAAATCCAAATACATCATATTAAGCAAAAAAATAATAACTTTCTTATAAAAATATACGATACATTTCTATTTTCACTTTTGTATTAATTCAAAATAATAATTTTTTGGTGATATAAAGATAGTCACTACATTATCACGAAAATGGTCTCTGTTGGGGTAAAATGCGAAAAGAAGTTCAATATTTTGAGAAATAAATAAAAAATATACGGGGGTTAGTATGGGGGCTTATAATGTATAATTTATTGACAATTCGTTACCTTTTTATTAGGTGGTTGCTCTGATAATACCATACAATTATTTCAGATATTAGCGTGATAGAGGAGATAAATAAGAGTTCGAAAATTAAATATTATACACTCTCTTACGTACTATAGGACATTTAAAAAGGTACACTTTTAGTGTTACACTTAAACACTCGGGCCGCATTGCCTTAGACTAATTTAATAATACAGGTATATACATAGCTAAAATTCAAAATAACTATTTCAGCAAATTCAATTTGCAACTCGCGGTATAGATAGTTCAAGTTATTAAGAGAACAATTCATTTTTGTAATTTAATTTTAATTTCTAGTTTTAATAATAAAATAATTCATAATAATTATTATTTGAATTAAAAAAGGGAATCAAAAAAAATAATAATAATAAAAATAGTAATAAAAGAAAACCTAAGAGTACAATATTCAATTCAATTCGTTATTACAATTGTAATAAAACAGTTTCGTATTAGATAAAAAAATTAAAATAAAAAGGTGGTTGATATGCATATAAGGTGCAACAGCATTAAGGCAACTTTATGCCAAATTTTCCGATTATGAAATCTTGGGCCCTTGGGAAACCAACCGTTTCTGGTTGGATATTTGATTATATTAATGCAGGGTACATATCGGCACCAAGTATCAGATTAACGTCCAAATTTTTGTAGAAACTGGTGTCTGCTAGCCTCAGGCTAGAGTATAATTCTGCCACTCGTACATCAAAGTGTTGCTTTGGTTGCTTGCGTGGTAGATCATTTGACACTCTGACCTTTAGGTTCAAAACAGGAACATTATCAAGCCGTGGTCGTATTTTTATCTCGAACAATCTCTCTACCAAGGATGCCGCATTGCTGCTAACCTCTTCGTACAAGTAAAGCAAACCCTTGACATTGCCGTATTCGTCTCCTAAGCCTACCAACGCGATTATTGTAGGGAGGAGAGTGACTGCACGAGCCCTTGAGACGAAGGAATTGGTAAAAGTTGCTGATCTAGGTATAGAAGGAGTACTCAGGCGTACGAGGTGGTGTAGAGGCGTGTGGTGTCGGCTACCACGGTGTTGACGGGGTGCACCGGATTCTTCTAGTGGTGATGAACTTCTTCGAGGTTGACGTGGCATCATAATTGCTGTAAATAAATTAAAGTTAAAACATTAGTGTTGTTCAGGGTTGGACAGTAGAACTAATATCACTATTGGCCTTGTTACGATGCCATTGGCAGTTCGTATTTCGGCGAATCTAACTTTGTCATCGCTTCCACTTATAACGTTTGTGGAGTTCCTTCATCGTCTTTCCATCTCTTGGCAAACTGATGATGCAGAATTCTATAACTTTGCCACCGATTAACATAAGATAGGGAATGATCTGATAGGTAAGTGGAGTAAGTGTACTGATTTCTGCGGGGTTTTCGCCTTTTGAACAGAAAGGTCTAGAATTTAAGCATGCTTCGATCCTTGTCAACATAATGGCAAATTCTTCAAAGGTGAAGATTTGACTGTTGGAAATCCATTTTAAATGCATCTTGAAGCTTTTCACACCTGCTTCCCAGAGACCTCCCATATGTGGTGCACTAGGTGTAGTAAAGTGCCATTCAAAACTTTCGAAACTTGCGAAACTTTCCTGGTCAAGCAATTTACATTATGATGGAATTTGATTTATCAGCGTCCAGTCTATGAGAAGCTTCAACAAATGCAGTGCCATTGTCAGAAAACAATGCGTTTGTGAAACCTCGCCGAGAAAATAACCGAACAAATGCAGCTGACAACGCTTGAGATGAAATTTCACTCGTAGCTTCGAGGTGGATAGCATTCGAAGCAAAGCAGACGAAGACTAAGACGTAACGTTTTGTAATTTTGCAACCACGACCTGCGTAGCTATTGATATCAAACAGATCAGCGGAATCGACACTGGTGTTGGAAAAAGATTTAGCAAGCGTTTTTCTGTCAGGGGGTAATGCCATTAATTGTTGGCTTTTCTGGTGTTTCTCGATCACACACTTTTTACACTGTGATAAAATGGTTTTGATTAGAACCTTTAGCCAGAGTACGTAATAATAAAGACGCATTAATCCGAAAAGTAGTGAATTTTGGCCATGAAGTGAGTACTTATAAAGATAGGTTAAGAACAATCGGGTATAATATACGTGATACGGGAGTAGTATTGGAAACCTTTCATCATAACTTAATGTAGGAGATATATAGGCGGACGTTAATTCTCATTATGCCATTAGAACTCAAGAATGGGTTAAAAGTTAAGAAGTGAATTTTTCTTGGTATCTCCAGACCTTTTCAAATTGAATTTTTGACATGATATAACCATTCGTGATCTTGCATGTTTCAATTCATCTTGGGTTAATTACTGGCTCATTATTAATTTGTGGTGTAATTTTCTGTTGATTTTTTAATAAAAATGGAAAATGTAACAGATAACACGCATCGCGTTCGGAAATTCAGAAAAGTTCGTTAAAATGTCCGTGAGTTGGACACGAGTATAGTGGGTGTGAATGTATTTTTCCTCTTCATTTGTAGAGAAGCTTGGCGACGAATTTTTCAGCCTTGGCTATGAGGTAGTCTAAGCCATGTAAGACAATGCCATCATTTGAGTTGCGATACTGTGAGTCCACGAGATGCCAATTTGGTGAGGTTATTTATGGAATGAACATGGAACCAAGATTCCTTTCAAATTGTTTCGATGAGAGAGAAAACTCTATTTTCCACAAAAGTTTTCCACTTATTTCGTGGTTTCCGTAGCCATGCTGTTGAATCGGTCAACAAAAACAACTTATGTTTTTGAATATTGAGTTCCGATTAAATAGAATATACCATTTTTGCCATCAGTTCTGCTTCACAAAGTTCTTTTCGGGGTAGTGAAACAAACTTGACTGGTGCCACCTTCGTCTTCGCAACTAAGAGATGGGATGACACGTAACCCACATTTTCCGCTCGTATGTATAATGTAGCGGCATATGCATTTTCCGAAGCGTCACAAAAGTCGTGAAATTCAATTGTATACGCAGGATCAAAGTCGACAGATCGGGGAACTGTTAACTGTTCAACGACTTTGTAGTCATCTAGAAATACTTGCCATTGCAGCAAAGTAGATGGTTAAAGATCTGCATTCCAGTTTATTTCATATTTCAAATTTGCTGCATAATTATCTTTGCGACGATAATTTTTGGAGCAAGCCAACCGGCGGGGTCAAAGAGTTTTGCGATTTCCGACAAAACTGATCTCTTTGTGATTGAATTTCGATCGGGGGAGGTTTTTAGTTGAAAGTAGATATGATCTTTTCTCGCATTCCAACGTAAACCTAGTGTTTTTGTGGTACTAGAGTCTGACAGTTTCAGGAACTCTGAGTCGAGTAAATACTCAGGGGAAAGGTATAGTATATAATCGTGGTTAGCTGTCCACTTGCGAAGCGAAAAACCAGCTGATTTTAGAACCCCAATACGCTCAGGCAGTAAACATGTCAACATGCACTTTCAAGGCACGAACCGTAAGTCTATCCCAGGGAAGTGCATCAAAATAGGCCTGAAATTCTACCACACTAACAGAAGCACGATATATACGTATATGTTGTTATATACTTATCAATCATGATAAATTACAAAGAAAAAAAATTAAAAAGCAAAGCTATGTATTTAATTCAAAAATAACGACCGATAGAATACTTTATTACCGTTCCTCTCTTTAAACGAAACGAAAAAAAAAAATATATAATCAATCACAATTCGGTTTAGTACCGAAATAGTGATGTAAAATATTCAATGGATGGTGTCGAAAAAAAAATATACTTCTATTAATAAAAAATCAGTCTCGTTGTATAAAATAAAATAGATGCTCAAGTGCAATAGTATTTAGACTAGCTTTTTAGTTGGGGTGGTGCAAAAGTGTACAAAACTGGAATATTTCCAAAAAAAAGAAAACAATCAAAAATATTTCACTGATAATTCGTGAATATCAAATTTGTATCATTCAATTTAATTATTCAATTTATTTGCTTTTGTTATTTTATAAAAAAAATACTTTTCTTTTTTTATTTGCAAAGAAGTTTTCCTATTTAATTGTTAGTTAGTATATCCAACAAAAAAACAGATGTATATAAAAAACAACAACAGTCACTTAAGTTCTGTTTATTAACAGATGTAAAGTTCAACGCACCAGCTTATATATTTTTATTTGTTTTACTCTTTTTGTCCTTTTCCTTCACATATACATACGTCACCGCTTTAACAAATTTTATTCTTCTTAAAACACTGTTAGCGATGTGAATCAGGAGTGCCCACAAAGACCGAAACACTTAAAATGATAAATACACTAAAGCTAAAATGCTGTAAAAAAATAGGTATTCATACAAAGTATAAACATTAGGGAGGGTCGATTTAAAAATTACCAAGTGACAAGGAAATTCGTATTCTAGGGATCAAAATAAGAAACCTTGCCAAAGGAACCATGCCTCTAAAATGAACTCTGATGTTTCTTATTTTGACCTAAAGGTCAAATTGTGAAATATCACACTTTGCCCCATTTAAAGTGCGCTAATCGGGTCTAAATGTATGACCGACCCCCACTAAATTTGGAGGGTTAACCCACCCATGCTCGTGGCACACCCTCCGGAATCTCGCTGGTGGGGTTCCCATACAAAAATTTCAAAAAACCACCATTTTTGGCACTTTACATGAAACAATCGCGAAATGGCTGTTTGTTTTGTTTTGGAGTTAATTTTTTTTTTAATACAACTTTATAATAAAAAAGAAACTAAAAAAAATTATTGTTGGAAGTCTTTTTCTGGTATAACTCGTTTGGAAACCCATGCTAGCAATTGAACATGTCGTTCCATTCCTTGTATATGTGGCGGAACGCTTAGATCATTAAACGGTGGATCATCTTGATTTAAATATTCTTTCAATGTATCGTACGGAATGCTTCGCGTGAATGGTGGTTCAAATACGTTATTTATATCATTCAAATTGATTATTTCCGTGTAATTTGTACAATATCTGGTTTTTTATAAACTTTAAGCTCCGTTGGATCTTCAACATCGGTTCGATAGTGCAGAATTATATTTAATTACTTGATTGACAATACTGCGCAAAGGAGGTTGTAGAAACCGTAACCAACTAAACTTGAAAAATAATACACTTCCGTACACGACAGAGCTTTAATACTTGATATTAAAGTACATTGGCACATAACAATTAATTATAAATTCAACCAGAATTCGTAAATTTTCGGATGGATTTTCCGTTGTCACATATAGTCGTAATAATCTCGCGGTCTTGGTAAGCCAGCGAGAATGTACAATTTTGCCTGGTTTGATGTTAACCAGATCCACCGAAAGCACGCCGCTAGAAATTGCATGGGCAATGTCGTATAAGTACTTCGAATCGGTGAAAAAATTTAATTTTTCTGGAGCAGGGGGCATATTTGCAACGCAATTATCTCAAGACCATCCACCACCTGAAAATAGTAAAATGAAGTAGTCAAATAATTAAAAACAGTTGATAATTATAACAAATGAGTGATAGCAATTACTTATCGAAAGAATTTCACACGTTTCGATCTGATTGCTCAGGTTTCCGATTGCCGATCTTGGTGCAGTGCTGGTTGATTTATCCAAAGCTTGAAACAAAAGTAGTGTAGTAGTGTAGATAGCAAACGAACCAATGCAATGGTCTTTTTAACAGGAATTCAAATCGTCGTATAATTCCACCGTGTGGCCAAGGATTTGTTGGCTCACCATCAGTGTATATACCAATTAATGCATCCAGTGATATATTTTTATCGTTGAAAAAATCATTTAATTTGGTTGTTCTGTATTCAGCCGTTTCATGTTCCAGTCTTACGTAATTAATCAATTAAGAACTTGGTTGTTTCAAAATAACAAGATGCGGTTCTTTTACCATACTAGTATGATACTTCCCATCAATTTTATCTTTCGTTACAGTATCATCTTTTCTACCATCGAATGAAAACGCTAACAAATTGGTATCGTCTAACCGTTTGCGAAGCACTTCTCGTCTGCATTTGTCTTTTTTTCTACGAACTTTCGATTTATCCATGATGAGAGGTTCGCCATTCTGATCTTTCATTTCGAAATATTGGAAAAGAGCGTTACCCAATGCTGATGCTACTCTATCAGGCACACAAAATCTGTCACACATCAAAGCAAAGTTAAAACAATTGTATCTTTCTGTGTATTGTGAACTATTGCTTCTATGCATGTCATCTTCAACCGATGGCGGTACGTATGTTGAATCATCTGGATGCATTGTTGGCATTGATGACATAACCGTTGCTCCTTGCTCTTCCTTTTAGTCTTCTCTGATTATGCTGATCGTTCATAAACTCTTTGAGGCGTTCCAGAAATTATAAAAGCAATATCAATAAATATTGTATGATATTTAAACTGAAGGACTATGTAATAAAGATTTGCGAGACAGTTGATTTTGGTACATTTCATAAAAAATTTTTAATAGGAATTTTTTTCTTTTAGCAGCCCTGTTTACAATATTCAAGAAAAGAATAAACAGCCGAAAAACTTTGTAGACTGAACAATATAAACGAGCATCGCTGATGTAAATTCGATAAAAACTTAAGCTTAACATCATTTAATATTTACACTTAAAAAATAATGTAGACTTTGTCCCAAATTATGGGGGAAATTTTCTCATAGAGATTTTAAACGGTTTGTCCACATGTTATTTGAATTTTTATTCAGATTTGTTATTGCACTTTTAATAATAAGACAATTTAAAATATGTACGTGCACTTTTTTGTAATATCTTGTATGACCTTTTATATTTAAATAAATTGGATATAAAAACTTACTTTCTGCACAAGTTTTTTCAGATTTTTATTGATTATTTTTCCGATTAAAGACGATGATAAAATCCTCAATATAGGGGGTTTAATCCAATTAAGATGGGGTTTATCATTGTTTACAAAGGGGGTTAAGGAGTATGGAAATCCACGGGGATTTTCAGACTTTTATTGCTAAAAATAAAATATTTGTCAGAATATGTATTTGTATGTATGTCAGAAAATATATATAAAAGTAAAAGAAAATACTATGGTTTCGCATGATTTACGTATTAATGGCAGACCCCATAGCGACAATGAAAATCTAGAGGATATGTACAATTTAATTATTAATATTAATCTTCAAATTACTCAAAACATTTTTCGCGTTAAGAATAACTAGAACAAAGGCGATATTAACACGTTGAAAGATGCTCCTATTATTATGATAGGAAATATATTCTAAAATCAGTTAGAAAATATATAAGGGAAAAAAGGAACCGTTTCGGTTAAATTTAATTGGCTTTAAAAGTGCAACTCCTTTCTACATAAACGAGAATCTTACTCCAGAGAATCATAAAATCTTTGCCCGAGCCCATCGATTGAAAAAGAGCTGAGGGGTATAGTGTATGTTAAGACCTTTGGAGATGAAGAGCCATTACGTATTGATGAATATGATGCAATAAACCAATTTTTTCGACTGAATGATGATGCATATAGTATATAATTACAATACTACTCTCCTAAAAAAATAATTTATCTGATTGATCTGGCCATTGACAACATCCATTTGTTATCTATATCTATTGATTATTTATTTAGTTTAACAAATATCTTGTATTTACTAATGTTTATTTTTACTTTTTTTTGCTTATAATCCAATTTTTTTGGTGCTTTCTTCTGAGCAATTAATATTCGTTTGCATTGATATGATAATTTATTTCATTAATGATAAC
The DNA here is from genome assembly GCA_023159175.1 of Wohlfahrtia magnifica. Lineage (NCBI taxonomy): Eukaryota > Metazoa > Arthropoda > Insecta > Diptera > Sarcophagidae > Wohlfahrtia > Wohlfahrtia magnifica. Next base: position 539,679 of record JAKWBJ010000022.1, on the reverse strand, counting down.
TACTTATGATAAAAAGAGAAAATCAACATTACCTATAAGCAAAGGATCAAGAATGTGAGTGGTGATATTGAATATATATTCATTGAGACTTGTAGTGGGAATTAGAAACTACTAGTCGGTACCGTATAAAGGCCCAACAGAAATATGGATATGGATCCTATATTAGAAGTCTTATGTTCATATAGTCTTGACTACAACCATATCATTCTCACTGGTGATTTAAATGCTAATATATAAGAGGATAATAGTTTATTTGGTAGATATGGGCGCCACCGGTTGGTACTTAGCTAACGGCATAAACCCTACGCATTTTAAGTCTACTTCTAGCACTTTATTAGATCTTTGCTTTATTAATGACACTTCTCATTTGCTAGTCTTTGATCAGTTGTCTGCATCAATCTTTCCGAGGCATGATTTGTTGTTCATATCATATGACTTTAAGCTAACGAAGATACCTTACATGCAAATGATACAATGTAGGGATTTCAAGAATGTAGACTATATATGTCTTGGTGCAGATATTACCGTTGAATTGGAGTTATATACTTTTAAATTCTGTTGTTGATAAACAATTGAACCTTTTCGACCACAATTTTCGGTATATTTTTGATAAACACGTTCAGATGAGATGGAAGATTCTTAGAGATGACAAACCTTGGTTCACTTCGGTGATTACAAATTTTATTGACATTAGAAACTGTGCATATGCCAGATGGAAACGCTTTAGGGCTCATGAGCTTTATGAGTGTTTTAAGGCTGCAAGAACTTCTGTTAACACGAGTATTCGTGGGACAAAATTCATTTACTATGGCAATAAGTTTCGAACATGTGTTGACTCGCAGACTAAATAAAGGGAAATCCACAAAGTGGGTTTGACGAATCGTGACAATGCTGATCCTGGGGCAGTTGATGTTAACTAGGTAAGCCAACAATTTTCTATCCACATATCTATTGGTTATAACGATGGCATAATATTGACTGGGTCACGACCGCATGAATTCAATCTTGTGCGTTTTACACAGAAGAAGGTATTGAGGTCATTTCTTGATTTAAGATCTAATCCTATTGGTTACGATGGAATGCGTCCAAGGTTAATTAAAATGACATTGCCTTACTCATTACTTACTTTAACTACTTTTTTATACAATTATCACCACGTCTACTTTTCCCTCCGTGTGGAAACATGCTAAAATTGTGCCAACTTTAAAACAAACAAGAGTTATAGACCTATTGCTATCTTGCCCTATTTATATACACACTCGTTACTAAATGAGACGAAATCCGGATTTAGTCCTAAACACAGCTGCCTTGATGAATGAAAATGCTATAAAAAAACTACTGAATATTTCCTCAAATTTCTTTTTTTATTTAAAGTACAGTACTTCCGGTTAATAATGGAGAATAATTTCATTCAAATGGCTGCCTCAGCTGGTCATGCAGTAGGCTACACGATCGGTCCAATTTTTAAGCACATTATCGATTGTGTGCAGCTGTATTTCAGCAATGGCTTCACGAATATTGTCCTTTAAAGCGTCAATTGTCTCTGGCTTGTTGGCGTAACACTTATCTATGACGGCAACCCACAAATAATAGTCCAACGGTGTCAAATCGCAGTTCCGAGGTGGCCAAACGACATCAGCTCTGCGGCTGATAATGCGATCTTCAAAAACAGGGCGCAAAACATCGAGTGTATCTTCGGCTGTGTAGCACGTACGAGTAGCGCCGTCCTGTTGAAACCAAATTTTGTTAATATTCTCCTCTTCAATTTTTGTGAACAAAAATTCGTTCAACATGGTCCGATAACGATCGCCATTGACTGTAACGACCACTCCTTGCTCATTTTCTAAGAAAGATGGCCCAACTATGCCTCTGGAGCAAAATCCGCACCAAACAGTGACTCGTCGTGGGTGTATTGGCTGTATCGGCAAAGTAATGTCGCGATATTTCCCAGCGTTGTTCAAGCGTATACACAACCATATTCGTTCAGCGGAAGGATAAAACTAATTATTTGTCAAATCAGACATGAGCTAAGTGTTACCATTCACGAAATAAGCACCAGTTGAAAAAAAAACGTAAGATGGCGGACCATTTATATGGTTGTGAGCTGTTTGCTAGCTGCGATAGAGTTAGTAGTCGAAGGCTAAATGTGACATTCAATACTATTACCATAGATATGTGTTTGGTATCAGAAGGGGCAGGAGCATATCACATTACACAAGGCAGATTTTTAGTATCTCATTTGACGATCTACTTAAATGTCAAAAACTTTTGTTTCTACATCGGGTTATATACAACCAGCAGCCACCCTGCTTTATCATAGCATAATATTTTCGAGATCAAATAGAGAACAGAGGATAATTTTATAAAATATAACAAAGCATCTCTGAGAAACATTTCTTTATTAACTCGATTCGTCTCTGGAGCCAACTTTCCCCTCATATACAAATTATAAGCAATGCAAAACATTTCAAAACTGCTATATTTAAGCATTTTTCGTAGTTACAAATGTTTTTTTTTTCTCGCTTTCTTTTTGCTTTTATAATAAACTTTGGCATCATATTTTATTCAGTTAATTTATGTGTAATATTATTTATTCGCAATTTTAATTGTGAATACAATTTTCAATTCAATTAGTAAGTCTCTTTATCTATTTTTTTCATTCCTTTTCCAATTTTTTTGTTAATATATAAATATTAGATGTAACGATTACATTATCCAATACTGTTTTATAAGAATTTTTCATGTTGAATGTACCTAATAAATAATAAAAATATTTTTCGCTCTTCCAATCCGTCTCGATTGGACTAAAATGTTGGAGAGAGATGCGAAAAAAAAAATTGAATATTTTGACAAATAAATAAAAAGTATACGAGATTAGTATGGGTGTTTATAATGTATAATTTATTGACTACCCGTTACCTTTCTATTAAATAAAATTTTTTATGGTACTAACTAGATTGGTGCAGAGAGAGTTCGAAAGTTAAATGTTATACATTCTCTCACACACTCTAGGACATTTAAATAACTACACTTTTAGTGTTACACTCAAATGTAGCTTTCGTGATAAAAGAGTGATCGAAATATGTTCAAATTTTTACAGTAGATAGATATTGATGTTGTTAGTTGATTTCTTGCAAAAAGTGAAATTTAAAAATTTTGGATTAATACACACTTGTTGATCAAGTGCGATATGTATGTATGCATGCATCATTCCAAAATTTTTAAATTATTGTTGTTATTATCAGCCAATAGTGTGCCCAACGGCAGACATCTTGATCTAAAATACCCTGATATAGAATATTACATAAAACTCAAACTTACGTACAAATATATATGTATATGTATGTGTAGTTAATATACAAAATAGTTAAGTAGTAATTAAATGTTTGTATATATATATATATATATATATATATATATATATGTATGTATAATATATGTATGTATAATATATGTATGTATAATATATGTATGTATGTATACGTATTTATAAATGTATGCCAGCATGTATATTAAGTACCAGTATTGTAATAAATATATTTAATCATTGATTTATTAACAATGAAAATGGTATGTGTTGCAAAAATGTAACCGAATCTTATCGACAGAAATATCCTTCGTAAAAAAAAATCAGATTGTACTGTTGTTATGGTAACTCAAATCAATAAAAAATATTATTATTTAAAAAAACAATTTTTTCATTTTAATTTATATAAAGGTATATAAAGTCGTTTCGGGGTCCACTAAATATTATCGGACTCGCTCCAAATGTTACTCATTTGCTTTTTAATATAAAGGAACACAAATCTGTCCAGCGAACTGAAATTAAAACACTTTTAAATTTGGCCATACAAATAAGAACACCTTTAATGTATGTACATACATATGTATTTCTGCATATTTAGAAAAAATCGTGATTTTTTGTGTTTTGACAGTTTTAATTGCTGTAAAATAAAACAATACCGCTTTATTTTGTTGTTTTACAGTTTTTATTCATTCCACTATAACTTTTATACTGTTTGTCTTAATATAACACTTAATATTCGTTTATAGAACACATTTATTTCCGCTTTTACACAACTTCATTTATTGACAGCCAAACGATAACTGAACTGCGTAGGCAAAGCAGTCTTCGTTTTTATTATCGTAACACTGCCTCCCACTTAATCTTGTTCGTCTAGAAAAGGTCCATTATCTTTCTTCGTATAGCTCGCCAGTCCCTCTAGATGTACCACTTTCATTTTCATTGAGGCTTTCCTGTTTTTCAGCATTCCGCTCTGTGCTAGGCCTAACACCAAACTCTAAGTTACCAGGTAGATTTAGCTCAGTCCCAAAAATAATCTTGGCAGGGGATTTAGATGTTGAGTCATGGATAGCTGATCGGTACGCCAGTAGAAACTTCGGTAGGTGTTCGTCCAAGCTTTCTGATGATCGCTCACTACTTTTCGCAAGTATTATTCCAGGATGCGATTAAACGGTTCTATGATTCCATCAGAATGTGGATGAAGCGACGTCGTTCGAGTCTTTTTAATACCGTATACATCATACATTTCTTTGAATATAGCAGACTCGAAATTTCTACCCTGATCTGAATGTAGCTCTATTGGAACCCCATAGCTGCACCCAACCCAATAAAAACGTTGTTTTAGTTTCTCCAGCATCTTTGTCACCCCAAGGTGTCCTCCGCTGGCTCCACTATGGAACTCATTTAAGACTTCTTTCATTTTGGAGGAAGGCACCACTATTAGGTTGGATATAGTTTTGCCATCTCCACTTTCCCAATGACGATATAAGCATCCGTTAATCAATTTCAAACTGTCCCATAGTGCCCAATACGCTTTTGTAAGGGGACCTTCTGCTGATATTTCATTGCGAGTGGGCCGTCTGTTATCTTCTTTTGCGGCTATAATCTTTGCTAATATTGGGTCACGCCTTTGCGCTCCTGACCAGTCTTCGTTTGCGTCTATTTGCCGAAGTGAGAGCGCATCAGCATATCCATGTTTTATGCCACTTCGGTGTTCAATGCTAAAGTCATAGGCCTGGAGTCGCTCAACCCAACGTGCCAGCTGTTCTTCAGGGTTCTTAAATTGCAGCAGCCATCTCAGTGTGGAATGATCAGTCCTTAGCAGAAAATGTTGAACATATAGGTACTTATGGTAATGTTTTATGCATTCCAGCACTGCTAGTAGCTCACGTCGAGTCACACAATAGTTCCGTTCAGGCTTTGACCGCGTGCGGCTATAGTAGCCTACGACTATCTCCATCCCATTGCCCACCAATACCATATCCAATGGCATCACTGCCAAGGATAAATTTTTCACCTGGGACCGGATATCTAAAACCGGTGCTGCACACAATAGGTCTTTTAATGTCTGGAACGCCTTTTCTTGTGACTCACCCCAATGATACGCCTTAGATTTCGTGGTGAGCTCAAGTTAGCTTGCTGCCACGCTCGCAATGGAGTCCGCATTGCAGAGCCCAAATGGCATAACTTTAAACTGACACAAGCCACCGTTCGCAATGAAAGCAGTTTTCTCCTTATTCTTTTCTGCGATCTCCACTTGCCAATAGCTGCTTTGTAGATCCAATGTAGAGAACCTCTTTGTTCCAGCTAACGTGTCGAGCGTATCGTCAATTCTTGGTAGCGGGTAGCTGTCATTTTTAGCGACATCATTTAGCTTCCTGTAGTCTACACAGAATCTTGTACTACCATTTTCTTTTTAACTAAGACTACAGGTGAGCTACAAGGGCCCGATGATGGTTCAATTACACCGCTCTTCTCCATTTCATTGACCAGCTCCTTTACCTCATTACGCTTCGCAAGAGGTATACTTCTGGGTGCCTGTTTCATTGGTCTCGCTTCGCCAGTATTAATTTCATGTTTGACTATAGCTGTTCTACCTTGACTTTTATTTTTCGTGGCGAATACGCAGGCGTACTTCTTTAGCAGCTTTTTGGCTTTATTTCTTTTTGAAGCTGCTAGACCCATTTCTCTACATTTTCATCAAATACCTGTTGGTCCTTGACTGACATATTGGCAGGTTCCGGCAATTGTTCGCTGTTTATTACCGCCTCTACTGGAGCTCATTGGCCTACCTCGGAGTTTTCACAAATGAATTTTTCGTGACCTGATAGATTGTGCACTCTCACTGGGACTATTCCTTGTTTATTAGATTTGACGAGGGCCTTTGCTGATAACAAGTCCATCTTAATTTCTGCTGGTTCTACCACCCATAAGTAAATTTAAAAAAGAGTAGTACGCGTCTAATTAAAAACTCAATTAAATATGTACCGAAAAACAAAACTTATTCTATTTAGAACTGTTTAAAAAAAAATATTTTAATTAATAATTGCAAACCATACCGTTATATTTGTAGCGATCTTACGAAAGACAATATTATAAACAATATACATGCAAATGTATTTTTATAAACAAGTTAAATAGGTTTTTAGCTTTATTGTGCCTTGTGTATAATTTTTCGTCTTGTTTTAGTTTTAAACAGATCGTAAGTTTTAATACATTAATGTCTTAATTATTAATTCATTTTCAAGACTTATTCGGTTTGTTTCCCTCTTTTCTTCAATTCAAAAACATTTTATCTAAAATATAATCTGTAAAAACTTTTGAACGTAGTATAAAAAATGTATATTTTCTCAAAACTCTTAAATGCACTAGAAACTCTTTAAATTTTTTAAGCTTGCTATTTTTCGAACCGATTCTGATAAATACCCAAAAATCGGCTACATAAGGAAAATCATTAAATGATATATTTTAAACTTAATTTGAATGCACTCACCTTTTCAAATTTAATAACCTTCATCACAAAACGCTCTTTAATATAATATATAATAAAGTCAAATTGGCATTAGCTTCTTCCTAAATAAAGCAATACTAAAATACAGATGATTCCAGTTCCAATTTGATACGGCTCGAGCCGAGTACCATCAAAGCAGCCAGGCTGTTAGAGAATATATAAACGATCTCTGCACCTATGGTAAAGGCTATGATCTTAACTTGAAAGAAACACAGCGTTCTTCGCAGTGTGGTCGACAAGTCTCGGTTGGGTCCATGGATTCCAACAGTGACACAGTCATTCATGTCGGTGTACCAGTGTAGATCAAAATCACCCCGAATGAAGCCCGCATTAGACCAACTATCTCGGCCTGTAAATTCAACCCTGAATCTCCTGCCAGAGCACAGATCCAAAGGCATGACATCGAATATCACCCTGCGTAGAATGAACAGATTCCCCGAAGCATTCCGGGGCCACTTGGTAAAGAACTTTGCCGTCGAACATGCCGCCACCCTTATCACATATGCAGATGTAGAGAGGAATCAAACCAATTATGAGCTCCAAGGCAGCTGTTGGATATATTCTTGTTGCCCAGTTATACCGAGCAGGGCGCGTCGCAGTACCTTTCCTAATTTATTTATCGTGGAAGCTCCATCAGCCTCTATCCACCAAACTATCGAGTAATAGCGAAGAGAAGAGAGAAGAGATCTGCCCAAAGGACGCTTATCGCTTTGTTCTGGACAGCACCGATTTGCGAGTTCCAACTCTGTCCAATATGACATCTAGATACTTAAACTCCCTAGAAATGTTGGTGATACTCAAAACAAATATATACATTCACATGATAACTTGTATATCTTTGAAAAGGGTACAACAACTGTTTTTGAGGGATTCACTGGAAACCCCTACTGAACGCACCAATATTACTCGCTTAGGATCGTCCTCATGAGATCACACAACGTACTTTCATATTTTTAACGGACCGTTGAGGCATCCTGGCGAGTCAACCATTGACTACTACCGCCGACAACAATGGAGAAAGTATTTCACCTTGGGGGCATTCTTTTGACGCAACCACAATGGATTCCTCCCCATCGAGAGACAAGCTGATGATTCTGCTCCTAAGCATGAAACTGATTCAAGCTAGAATTCATTTTTCCACCCCCTTCCCATCCAATGACCTAGAAATTAAAGGAATCAAAGCCACTATTTTTAAAGGCATCCTCAATATCCAAGAAGGCACAAAGAGCACTCCTCTATCAGAGAGTGCCGATTTAATACCGTCAATAAGAGACAAAATGGCACCCTCAGTAGACCCTCTTTATGTACGCAAACTGACTCAGTCGGTCTGAGAGACTGATAGGTCTAAACGACTCAGGAAGATGACTAGGCCTGCCTGCCTTCGGTATAAAATAGCTGCTACGCTTTTAAGATATAACCCAAACCAAATCTGACCTGTACCGGCAGTTTAAAATTTGAGGCTTCATTTGTCCACTCCTCTGCTCAGTCGACAAATCAATAATCGCTTATTGAATCGGTCCCATTTGTCCAGGAGTAAAGGGAGTGTTAACGAAGTCTAGAGGGCCCAACAAACCCAAATACTGCCCACCACGTTTTGCCCTTGTAGCGGTAACTTCTTGCCGTTTGAAGTCGCTGGCTGTTGCGCCACGTGGGGCTATTTTCGACGTCTCTCTTCTTTGAAGGACGGCTTTCCTGGAAATTTCCAGAGCTTCTTCCCTTAACATGCTACTTTTAATAGCCTTCTGTGAAACGTTGTCTTTAAAATGGTGTGAGGGTAACAAATTTTATAGTGTCCAATGACAGAGACAAACTGTTAATCCCAACGCTAACTTATGTACACCCAGATTGTTGAACAGCAGAGATGACTGATGATGACTCATTATTACCTCGATACATAAAGGGTGTTTTTTATAGAGGTATAGAACTTTAAGTTGCAATAAGACAACGATGGATTATTCGATTGACATGCATTTTATTTATCCAAAAGATAATCTTGTGGCATTACATTTTAAATATGATTTCTGGCATATGACCGCCACGGCTGGCACGGATGTAGTCCAATCTGGACGTCCAATTTTCGATGATTTGGCGGTCACCAAACGTGTCTTTCAATAAATCTATTGTGGCACGAGCTGTGTGACATGTTGCGCCGTCTTGTTGAAACCACATCTCCTGGACATCATGGTTATTAAATTCAGGAATGAAAAAGTTAGTAATCATGGCTCTATACCGATCACCATTGACTGTAACGTTCTGGCCATCATCGTTTTTTAAAAAGTATAGACCAATGATTCCACCAGCCCATAAAGCGCACCAAACAGTCAGTTTTTCTGGATGTAACGATGTTTCCACATACACTTGAGGATTACCTTCACTCCAAATGCGGGAGTTTTGTTTGTCGACGTTGCCATTCAACCAGAAGTGCGCTTCATCGCTAAACAAAATTCGCTTATGAAAATCGGGAACAACGGTAATCTCGTTTTGGGCCCATTTGCCTTATTTGATGATCGTTTGGCTTCAATTCTTGCACGAGTTGGATTTTATAAGCACGCAAACTAAGACCCTTCCGCAAAATCTTCCATAAAGTGGATGGACACAAATCCAATTCCTGTGCTCGGTGGCGGATGGACTCATTCGGGTCTTCCTCAATGCTACGCTCTACAGCAGCAATAGCTTCTTCTGTACGCACCGTACAGCGTCTCTGGGGATACGAGTTATCAATAAGAGTAAACGTGTTGCGAAAACGTTCCATGGTTAATCGAATTAACCGCTCTGATGGACGATTTTGTCGACGATAAAATGGGCGTAGTGCGCGATACGTTTTTCGCACAGAACCATTATTTTCGAAATAAAATTGCACTATTTGCAAGCGTTATTCAGGCGTGACTCTATTCATGATGAATTGCCAAACCAAACTGATAATAAATCACTTGACAGCTGTTAAATCGGTCGCCATCTTGAAAAGTAATGCCAACTTAAAGTTCTATACCTCTATAAAAAACACGCTTCACAAGGGTCATCTAAATTTGATATACTGGACCTCATTGCCAATTAATTACAGGGTCGTGACAATCATATCACCTTAGCATTGTCGCTTTTTTATTGCTGCTTAAATCCATATTAGATTGCTTCATGCGCGAGTCATCTAGTCACATGCAGGATTACTCGGCGTGCTGCAGGAAGGTGTATTAATTAAAACTGGATGACGCTTGGTATCCAGAGTTCTCATGATAGTGGCAAAGTACCTCTTTACCATTCATCCATCGGCGTACGCTGTTCCACCTTGGATTAAGTGGTGCGTTTTTAAGGGGTGTCGGCCACCCGCATGAATAAGTTTTGACTTACAGTCAGCACAGACATGACCCTACTGAGCTGTGATTACTGTTTTAAGCTAGTAAAGATCTCACTAGTGAATGCGATTTCAGATAGCAGGACTGTAATAAGTGACATGGGTAACCTTAGAAGAATCCTCCGAATACCCATACGACAAACCACCAGCGTTGCTTACTTTTGCTATGCGCAAGTGCAAGCCTTAAGGAAGAAAATGCCGTCCTCATATTGGGCAAGTCACAATATGGGGTAAGCTAGACTTCCTGAGAATACAGACTCCTGTATTTTAGCGGGGAAGCCAGTCGGAGGCAGAAAGTCTTCTTGTGCGGTTGGCCATAGGGATAAAGTCTGTAACTTTACCTTATAAGTGCACACCTGGCCACCGACCATAAAAGAAATTCTGCCCTAGAATAAGTATCTGAAAGAAATTCTTGTTCAAAAACAGTGTACCTCTACGCAAAAAGTTTAATCTTAGTTCATCTAACTTTTGTCATTTCTGCCAGTTTGTGGTAGATACATGCCAGCTTTATAACAGGCATATGTGTCGTTTCGTTTTGACATTTTATTTTTCCATTCAAATGAAAGTAATTTTGCTCCATTTGTTATTGTTAAAATTCAAAGTAAAATGATAGCTAAATTCAATTTGAAAAGCTGTTGGGAAAGGGAACAAGAATTTCATAGGACATTTACGACAGCAGTTTTCTCTACGAGGGGAAAAAATTTGACGGGAACAGAAATCAACCATATTATTCAAGATAGAGATGTATATGCACAGCTTGCCACTTGAATACAAACCCTCCAGAAGTAGAAGTTATTTTTTATATTGCGTTACTAAAGACGGCTTTCCCAACATTCACAAATTTCTTTGGACCTTCTTCTTGGCTTCAGCAACAGAATAACGCATCTATCCACCATGTCCCGATTGTAAAAAGCTATACTGAGAACCAAAGCATTGGAATTATAAATTAACTCTATATTTCTCTGATTTGAACATAATCAGAAATGTATAAGGATGGTTTTTCGAAAAGTCTAATGAGAGTAGTAAACACTATTTTGCTTGGGACACAATTAATTCCGATTAAATAACTTATATTCCTGTAAGCTTTGATTTCCCCTTTTTAACTTCCGGCAGTGCTTTGTCACGCCTCACTTTGAATTATTTTTTATAAAAACAATTCTATACAGCTAACTTATTAACCTTACCCCTAGAACCATAACCTTAGTCGATTCGACTAACATCGTCTTTTTTCATATGCAGCATGGACTCTTCTGAGTTCTCTTTGGTCATTGTTCTCTTCTTAAGAGCATTCATATTTCTTCAGTAAGTATTGTATTTTTTTAGCTATAAAGCTCGTGTTAGTCGATTCGACTTATGGTTAGTACTTATGCAACTTTCAGTTATATATTTTGTTATATTTTTAATGAATACGAATTTATTTGGAGAGCGAAAATGAGTTTAAAACTTACTTAACTGATAAGTTTATACAAATAAGAGAAAAATTTGATTTTTCTTGTCACTACTAATAGCATAAAATAAAAAACTCAATAGCCGCGAAATGTGTTAAAAACGTATAGAGAACACATAAAAGAAGCGTGCAACAAATACCATTAACAAATTAATACATATTAGACTGGTCGCAGCTTGTGTGAGATTCTTTTTGTTGTTAATTTTTAATATACGCCCTATCAAACATTTGAGGTTTGTTGTCATAAATGCTGTTTTTTTAGCTCGGACATTTCTTTTCGACACTTCTTCCTCTTCATAATCGATATCAAGCTTTCGGATCATTTTCCTGTTGACTTCCGACAGGACATTTTCATCAAATATGAAAGGCCAACATCTGCTTCTGCTAAGTACCACTAGTTTTTTTGCAAAAACGTGGTGAAAACTTCTTTGTCAAAATAAAAAACTGCTTTTTGTATAAGATCAAGATCTTGCTTCGGCATTTCAATGGCATTCACACACCGGGACCAATAAGGAACATAAATAATTTTTATGAATAAACAAATACTGCGAAGACTTTTCAATTCCGATGCTGTTATTTTGAATTACTTGCGAAACAAAAAATGTTGAAGCAATAAATACACTTTGACATAAATCGTGCATGTGCTGTTGCACCAGGTAAACGAAAATTTATAAAATCTGGTACATATTCTCCAATAAAGTGAAGTGTTAATTGAAGTAACTTTTTATAACTCCGCAAGCACGTAATGACATTTTATCATATTTAAGCAAAAATTCTTTACGTATTCGACTTGAAATGATGTTAAATTCCGTCGAACTTCTCGTCCAAAATCCCTTTTTTGAAGTTGCTAGCTGCAATAAGTTTCCAATACTTAGCAAATTGGTTAAACAGAAGAACTTCTGGTCTGGATGTTTTTTCAAAATTCAGCTCAAAGGGTAATTCACTGACCTTAATAACGATTCGCTAATATGGTGGCGACATGGAAAAAAAAAGTAGTTTTTGTCCCAACTTTTTTCAAGGTGATATGTAGCGCCGTTATTAATCCCAGTATTAGTAGCTCTCGTGTCAAAAAATACAATTTCTACCAATCCATCAATGCCCAGTGTCACAAAAAATTTAATGTAGGTCAGATATATTTTCCCCAGAAGAATTTCCTATTTTTGGAATACCTAGAAAATTTTCCATGTTTTCACTGGTCACAACAAGAGACAGTCGACCTTGTTCCTCTATTCCTTTAATAACTGAAAGGAGTTTGCAGTCCCAGTGCAGAACAAATACTCGGGGAATCTGTATTGTAATAAATAAAATGTGTTAAACTAATTTTAAAATGTAATATTAAATCAACTACAATTAATTCATCAATAATCTGCTTAGCTCGCTTTCTACGGTAGTCTCTTCGCATTGAATGAATCGTGGATCTAAATTTGGTACTGTAGAAGTGCCGGAAACCTCTCTTATTTTATTTATTATGGCGGCAGCATTTGCGTAACAATATGCATAGCATGTCTTGTCGAAAGCTTGCACTTATTCATGCTTGTTAGCATTCTGTCATCAATAAGTTGAATAGTACCGCGATACTGAGTATATTTTTTATTCCTACTTTTGAAGACATTCTCATTATCCCAGACGTTTTGGGGGTCCACTGCGTTTAAGACAATAAATTCATGTTCCAAAAATCTGTATTTTTGCATAGAGCTTTAACAGCTGTCGCGAGGAGAACTACAATATATTTATATTTAAGCGCCTGTTTGTTATTTTCATAATTCGCTAGTATGTGAAATATATGTAAAAACAATTTACAGATAGTGCCCTTTTATATTGATACATTTTAATTTGCAAAGTTTTTTACAAATTTCTCTAAAACTTTTTGGATTTTACACTCGCAAAATTCATTTTGCAAATTTTGTATTCTTTTGTTCGTCGATTGTCGTTTTCTACAAAATAAATAACTTTTAAATAAAAAACTTTCCTAGTACGGCAAAGTCTGTAATTGCAGTCTCTGTTTTTGCCATAAAATTCAAGACTTTGCAAAGAAAACTTTTCTGGTATAAAAGCAGACTTAAAGCTTTGATAATAATTTCAGTAAAAAATAATTATTAAATATTAAAAATTGTATTTTATTCTATGAATTATATTTTTCTACTTAACGTTTATAAAAAGCAACAAAAATATGATTATTTACTTATAATTTAGTTTATTTAATTTAGTTTACCTATATAAACTGGATTTGTTGGTTTCAATATTGATTTTTTGTTAATTAAAATAAATGATCTCAACAGTGTCTCATATAAAATGTTTCTGAAAACATTAAAAAAAATTTATTTATTCTTAAATTAAAACTGTAAAAATCTTGTCTAATTTCTATTCAAAACAAAGCTAAAGAGCTACTTTTAACAATGCAATTGACAGTTTGTGCAAAGGCACGGAAAAATTGGTTGTATATATTGTATATGTTAGTCGTTTCGACTAATAGTTAGTGTTTACGTTTAAAAAAGTGTTTATGGTCAATGACAAAATATTGACTGATAACTAAGTTTTAAAGATGTGTTCTATTCTAGTGGTGCCTTTTTCTACAGTAATTTGTAAGCAAAAACAAAAAACCAAAAAGTTTGATAACGGTAAATATTTTTTAAGAATTGTTTTCTTTAAAGAAGAGGTAAATAAAGCTTTAAGGACCACATATGATGATAACTTTACTACGGTTATAATTTTTGAGATATAAGACGATTTTTAGAAACTACATAAGGTGTAATATTCAAGTGGCGAGGAGTATATGTTTGTTTGAATTTGATCGACAGCTAAAAAGCTGAACCGATTTTCTTGAAAATTTTACAGTATCCCTCTGTATGTCTGGAAAGAACTATAGTCTATACATATTTCAAAAATTCCAACTGGGCAGTGTCAAGCCCATACAATACAAATATATATTAGTCTATATTTTCAAAATGGTAACAGTAAGTCTCCTAATTTGGTCAAAATACCTTTCTGTCAAAAAGTGGTCGGAGTCGTATATGTATGTGGGCATTGTACCTTCTATACAAAGTAAATAGTGAATTCTGTATATCTTGAGAACGGTTAACGCAAAAGATTTTAAATTTTGTCTGAATGACTTCATAGTCAATAAAATGTATCAATCAAAAAGTGAATGGAATTCAACAAGTTGGCAGAGTACCTCCTAAAGAAACTATATATTCATTTTTATATGTCTTGAGCATTATTAAAGCGAAAGTTTCTGAATTTGGTCTGAATGAGTTCATAGTCAATGCATGTCACCAGTCTAATTGGCGGAATTGGACTAGTAGGAATGGTAGCTTCTATACGAAATTAATATTGATATTTGTATATTTTGAGAACGATAGTTTCTGCATTTGGTCTAAATGACTTTGTAGTTAATACACAAAAAGTGGGGTAGATAAGTGCGCGTGGCATCAGCCATACATAGAAAACATTAATTTTTTAATATCTTGAGAAGGATAATAGTAAATTTCATAAGTGGGCATCTCACCTCATATTCACACTAAATATAGACTTTTAAATATCTGCAGAACAGTAACAAGTCAAGCATCGTTATCTACCTATATCAGCCAAAAAGTAAGAAAGATTGGCTGAGTAAAATAAGGCATTTTCAAAATAAGAAATGAAAGACACTGGTTCTTAAAATTTTTTTATTATATGTTATTGGCTTACAATATATCTTTCTATGCATATATTTTAAAGGGTGTACAGAATTAAAGTAATATTTTAATTTGAATAAAAAAATACTTTTTTTCAGATATTAGAAATATTTTTATTTCAGCTTATTACAAATAGTTTCCGGTAAAAATGAAAAATTATTTTGGTTAAGTGCCCCCTACTGGCTCGGTAGGCCCCCAATCATTTATAAAAATTAGCAATCACGTTTTTCAATAATTTGTTGTCAATGGTTAATATCTGTTCAATAATGTTGGTTTTAAGCTCTTGAACTGTTGTGGGAAAATCGCACAATTTTTGTGGCCAATTTATTCCTCCTCTGCGAGTAACAAAGCGATTTTCGAACTTTTCTTTTAAAAGATGTGATAAGTGACACTATCCTTTACGTCTAAGTCATAAATTTTTCGCCACAAGAAGCTTTGGATCATCTCCCTGTAGCGATTTTCATTGACTGTAATCGCATTACTATTCTCGTTTGCAAAAATATATGGTCCGACCACAAACCACACCAAACCGTAACTTTTTGTGAATGTAATGGTGGCTCTAAGATAACTCTTGGATTCTTTTCACCACAATTGCAGCAATTCTGCTTGTTTACGTATCCATTGAGCTGGAAATGATCTTCGTCGGTGAAGAATATTTTGTTAAAAAAATTCTAATTTTCTTATTGTTTTTTGATGGCTCAAGAAACGAATTGCAAACGTAATGCGTGGCCAGCTGGTTTTAATACTTGGGTCAGCTAGATTTTATGAGCCCTTAAATGGAGAGCACGATGCAAAATGTAGAATAACGTGGATCGTTTAATGTTTAATTGCTTCGAACGATGACGAATGGATGTTTTTGAATCTTCTTCTACACTTCTGCTCACAGCTGCTATATTCTGGGTTAAACGACCACTACGTTGATAAATTATGTTTCTGTTATCATGAACGGATCTAGCTTCTTAAAATTTCTCAACCATCAGCTTGATGGCACGCTTTGTTGGAGCATTTTCTCTACTGAATTTTGTTCTAAATTTCCTAATTACCATTATTTTCGAAATAAAATTGCACTATTTGCAAGCGTTATTCAGGCGTGACTCTATTCATGATGAATTGCCAAACCAAACTGATAATAAATCACTTGACAGCTGTTAAATCGGTCGCCATCTTGAAAAGTAATGCCAACTTAAAGTTCTATACCTCTATAAAAAACACGCTTCACAAGGGTCATCTAAATTTGATATACTGGCCCTCATTGCCAATTAATTACAGGGTCGTGACAATCATATCACCTTAGCATTGTCGCTTTTTTATTGCTGCTTAAATCCATATTAGATTGCTTTATGCGCGAGTCATCTAGTCACATGCAGGATTACTCGGCGTGCTGCAGGAAGGTGTATTAATTAAAACTGGATGACGCTTGGTATCCAGAGTTCTCATGATAGTGGCAAAGTACCTCTTTACCATTCATCCATCGGCGTACGCTGTTCCACCTTGGATTAAGGGGTGCGTTTTTAAGGGGTGTCGGCCACCCGCATGAATAAGTTTTGACTTACAGTCAGCACAGACATGACCCTACTGAGCTGTGATTACTGTTTTAAGCTAGTAAAGATCTCACTAGTGAATGCGATTTCAGATAGCAGGACTGTAATAAGTGACATGGGTAACCTTAGAAGAATCCTCCGAATACCCATACGACAAACCACCAGCGTTGCTTACTTTTGCTATGCGCAAGTGCAAGCCTTAAGGAAGAAAATGCCGTCCTCATATTGGGCAAGTCACAATATGGGGTAAGCTAGACTTCCTGAGAATACAGACTCCTGTATTTTAGCGGGGAAGCCAGTCGGAGGCAGAAAGTCTTCTTGTGCGGTTGGCCATAGGGATAAAGTCTGTAACTTTACCTTAAAAGTGCACACCTGGCCACCGACCATAAAAGAAATTCTGCCCTAGAATAAGTATCTGAAAGAAATTCTTGTTCAAAAACAGTGTACCTCTACGCAAAAAGTTTAATCTTAGTTCATCTAACTTTTGTCATTTCTGCCAGTTTGTGGTAGATACATGCCAGCTTTATAACAGGCATATGTGTCGTTTCGTTTTGACATTTTATTTTTCCATTCAAATGAAAGTAATTTTGCTCCATTTGTTATTGTTAAAATTCAAAGTAAAATGATAGCTAAATTCAATTTGAAAAGCTGTTGGGAAAGGGAACAAGAATTTCATAGGACATTTACGACAGCAGTTTTCTCTACGAGGGGAAAAAATTTGACGGGAACAGAAATCAACCATATTATTCAAGATAGAGATGTATATGCACAGCTTGCCACTTGAATACAAACCCTCCAGAAGTAGAAGTTATTTTTTATATTGCGTTACTAAAGACGGCTTTCCCAACATTCACAAATTTCTTTGGACCTTCTTCTTGGCTTCAGCAACAGAATAACGCATCTATCCACCATGTCCCGATTGTAAAAAGCTATACTGAGAACCAAAGCATTGGAATTATAAATTAACTCTATATTTCTCTGATTTGAACATAATCAGAAATGTATAAGGATGGTTTTTCGAAAAGTCTAATGAGAGTAGTAAACACTATTTTGCTTGGGACACAATTAATTCCGATTAAATAACTTATATTCCTGTAAGCTTTGATTTCCCCTTTTTAACTTCCGGCAGTGCTTTGTCACGCCTCACTTTGAATTATTTTTTATAAAAACAATTCTATACAGCTAACTTATTAACCTTACCCCTAGAACCATAACCTTAGTCGATTCGACTAACATCGTCTTTTTTCATATGCAGCATGGACTCTTCTGAGTTCTCTTTGGTCATTGTTCTCTTCTTAAGAGCATTCATATTTCTTCAGTAAGTATTGTATTTTTTTAGCTATAAAGCTCGTGTTAGTCGATTCGACTTATGGTTAGTACTTATGCAACTTTCAGTTATATATTTTGTTATATTTTTAATGAATACGAATTTATTTGGAGAGCGAAAATGAGTTTAAAACTTACTTAACTGATAAGTTTATACAAATAAGAGAAAAATTTGATTTTTCTTGTCACTACTAATAGCATAAAATAAAAAACTCAATAGCCGCGAAATGTGTTAAAAACGTATAGAGAACACATAAAAGAAGCGTGCAACAAATACCATTAACAAATTAATACATATTAGACTGGTCGCAGCTTGTGTGAGATTCTTTTTGTTGTTAATTTTTAATATACGCCCTATCAAACATTTGAGGTTTGTTGTCATAAATGCTGTTTTTTTAGCTCGGACATTTCTTTTCGACACTTCTTCCTCTTCATAATCGATATCAAGCTTTCGGATCATTTTCCTGTTGACTTCCGACAGGACATTTTCATCAAATATGAAAGGCCAACATCTGCTTCTGCTAAGTACCACTAGTTTTTTTGCAAAAACGTGGTGAAAACTTCTTTGTCAAAATAAAAAACTGCTTTTTGTATAAGATCAAGATCTTGCTTCGGCATTTCAATGGCATTCACACACCGGGACCAATAAGGAACATAAATAATTTTTATGAATAAACAAATACTGCGAAGACTTTTCAATTCCGATGCTGTTATTTTGAATTACTTGCGAAACAAAAAATTTTGAAGCAATAAATACACTTTGACATAAATCGTGCATGTGCTGTTGCACCAGGTAAACGAAAATTTATAAAATCTGGTACATATTCTCCAATAAAGTGAAGTGTTAATTGAAGTAACTTTTTATAACTCCGCAAGCACGTAATGACATTTTATCATATTTAAGCAAAAATTCTTTACGTATTCGACTTGAAATGATGTTAAATTCCGTCGAACTTCTCGTCCAAAATCCCTTTTTTGAAGTTGCTAGCTGCAATAAGTTTCCAATACTTAGCAAATTGGTTAAACAGAAGAACTTCTGGTCTGGATGTTTTTTCAAAATTCAGCTCAAAGGGTAATTCACTGACCTTAATAACGATTCGCTAATATGGTGGCGACATGGAAAAAAAAAGTAGTTTTTGTCCCAACTTTTTTCAAGGTGATATGTAGCGCCGTTATTAATCCCAGTATTAGTAGCTCTCGTGTCAAAAAATACAATTTCTACCAATCCATCAATGCCCAGTGTCACAAAAAATTTAATGTAGGTCAGATATATTTTCCCCAGAAGAATTTCCTATTTTTGGAATACCTAGAAAATTTTCCATGTTTTCACTGGTCACAACAAGAGACAGTCGACCTTGTTCCTCTATTCCTTTAATAACTGAAAGGAGTTTGCAGTCCCAGTGCAGAACAAATACTCGGGGAATCTGTATTGTAATAAATAAAATGTGTTAAACTAATTTTAAAATGTAATATTAAATCAACTACAATTAATTCATCAATAATCTGCTTAGCTCGCTTTCTACGGTAGTCTCTTCGCATTGAATGAATCGTGGATCTAAATTTGGTACTGTAGAAGTGCCGGAAACCTCTCTTATTTTATTTATTATGGCGGCAGCATTTGCGTAACAATATGCATAGCATGTCTTGTCGAAAGCTTGCACTTATTCATGCTTGTTAGCATTCTGTCATCAATAAGTTGAATAGTACCGCGATACTGAGTATATTTTTTATTCCTACTTTTGAAGACATTCTCATTATCCCAGACGTTTTGGGGGTCCACTGCGTTTAAGACAATAAATTCATGTTCCAAAAATCTGTATTTTTGCATAGAGCTTTAACAGCTGTCGCGAGGAGAACTACAATATATTTATATTTAAGCGCCTGTTTGTTATTTTCATAATTCGCTAGTATGTGAAATATATGTAAAAACAATTTACAGATAGTGCCCTTTTATATTGATACATTTTAATTTGCAAAGTTTTTTACAAATTTCTCTAAAACTTTTTGGATTTTACACTCGCAAAATTCATTTTGCAAATTTTGTATTCTTTTGTTCGTCGATTGTCGTTTTCTACAAAATAAATAACTTTTAAATAAAAAACTTTCCTAGTACGGCAAAGTCTGTAATTGCAGTCTCTGTTTTTGCCATAAAATTCAAGACTTTGCAAAGAAAACTTTTCTGGTATAAAAGCAGACTTAAAGCTTTGATAATAATTTCAGTAAAAAATAATTATTAAATATTAAAAATTGTATTTTATTCTATGAATTATATTTTTCTACTTAACGTTTATAAAAAGCAACAAAAATATGATTATTTACTTATAATTTAGTTTATTTAATTTAGTTTACCTATATAAACTGGATTTGTTGGTTTCAATATTGATTTTTTGTTAATTAAAATAAATGATCTCAACAGTGTCTCATATAAAATGTTTCTGAAAACATTAAAAAAAATTTATTTATTCTTAAATTAAAACTGTAAAAATCTTGTCTAATTTCTATTCAAAACAAAGCTAAAGAGCTACTTTTAACAATGCAATTGACAGTTTGTGCAAAGGCACGGAAAAATTGGTTGTATATATTGTATATGTTAGTCGTTTCGACTAATAGTTAGTGTTTACGTTTAAAAAAGTGTTTATGGTCAATGACAAAATATTGACTGATAACTAAGTTTTAAAGATGTGTTCTATTCTAGTGGTGCCTTTTTCTACAGTAATTTGTAAGCAAAAACAAAAAACCAAAAAGTTTGATAACGGTAAATATTTTTTAAGAATTGTTTTCTTTAAAGAAGAGGTAAATAAAGCTTTAAGGACCACATATGATGATAACTTTACTACGGTTATAATTTTTGAGATATAAGACGATTTTTAGAAACTACATAAGGTGTAATATTCAAGTGGCGAGGAGTATATGTTTGTTTGAATTTGATCGACAGCTAAAAAGCTGAACCGATTTTCTTGAAAATTTTACAGTATCCCTCTGTATGTCTGGAAAGAACTATAGTCTATACATATTTCAAAAATTCCAACTGGGCAGTGTCAAGCCCATACAATACAAATATATATTAGTCTATATTTTCAAAATGGTAACAGTAAGTCTCCTAATTTGGTCAAAATACCTTTCTGTCAAAAAGTGGTCGGAGTCGTATATGTATGTGGGCATTGTACCTTCTATACAAAGTAAATAGTGAATTCTGTATATCTTGAGAACGGTTAACGCAAAAGATTTTAAATTTTGTCTGAATGACTTCATAGTCAATAAAATGTATCAATCAAAAAGTGAATGGAATTCAACAAGTTGGCAGAGTACCTCCTAAAGAAACTATATATTCATTTTTATATGTCTTGAGCATTATTAAAGCGAAAGTTTCTGAATTTGGTCTGAATGAGTTCATAGTCAATGCATGTCACCAGTCTAATTGGCGGAATTGGACTAGTAGGAATGGTAGCTTCTATACGAAATTAATATTGATATTTGTATATTTTGAGAACGATAGTTTCTGCATTTGGTCTAAATGACTTTGTAGTTAATACACAAAAAGTGGGGTAGATAAGTGCGCGTGGCATCAGCCATACATAGAAAACATTAATTTTTTAATATCTTGAGAAGGATAATAGTAAATTTCATAAGTGGGCATCTCACCTCATATTCACACTAAATATAGACTTTTAAATATCTGCAGAACAGTAACAAGTCAAGCATCGTTATCTACCTATATCAGCCAAAAAGTAAGAAAGATTGGCTGAGTAAAATAAGGCATTTTCAAAATAAGAAATGAAAGACACTGGTTCTTAAAATTTTTTTATTATATGTTATTGGCTTACAATATATCTTTCTATGCATATATTTTAAAGGGTGTACAGAATTAAAGTAATATTTTAATTTGAATAAAAAAATACTTTTTTTCAGATATTAGAAATATTTTTATTTCAGCTTATTACAAATAGTTTCCGGTAAAAATGAAAAATTATTTTGGTTAAGTGCCCCCTACTGGCTCGGTAGGCCCCCAATCATTTATAAAAATTAGCAATCACGTTTTTCAATAATTTGTTGTCAATGGTTAATATCTGTTCAATAATGTTGGTTTTAAGCTCTTGAACTGTTGTGGGAAAATCGCACAATTTTTGTGGCCAATTTATTCCTCCTCTGCGAGTAACAAAGCGATTTTCGAACTTTTCTTTTAAAAGATGTGATAAGTGACACTATCCTTTACGTCTAAGTCATAAATTTTTCGCCACAAGAAGCTTTGGATCATCTCCCTGTAGCGATTTTCATTGACTGTAATCGCATTACTATTCTCGTTTGCAAAAATATATGGTCCGACCACAAACCACACCAAACCGTAACTTTTTGTGAATGTAATGGTGGCTCTAAGATAACTCTTGGATTCTTTTCACCACAATTGCAGCAATTCTGCTTGTTTACGTATCCATTGAGCTGGAAATGATCTTCGTCGGTGAAGAATATTTTGTTAAAAAAATTCTAATTTTCTTATTGTTTTTTGATGGCTCAAGAAACGAATTGCAAACGTAATGCGTGGCCAGCTGGTTTTAATACTTGGGTCAGCTAGATTTTATGAGCCCTTAAATGGAGAGCACGATGCAAAATGTAGAATAACGTGGATCGTTTAATGTTTAATTGCTTCGAACGATGACGAATGGATGTTTTTGAATCTTCTTCTACACTTCTGCTCACAGCTGCTATATTCTGGGTTAAACGACCACTACGTTGATAAATTATGTTTCTGTTATCATGAACGGATCTAGCTTCTTAAAATTTCTCAACCATCAGCTTGATGGCACGCTTTGTTGGAGCATTTGCTCTACTGAATTTTGTTCTAAATTTCCTAATTACGTCTTGAAAACTTTTGCCATTTTCAAAAAATGTTTTAATAATTTTTTAAAAACACGTTGTTCCTCCCCGTAACGTTTCTTAATATTTAACTGGAATGTATTTAGAATCTGAAAATAAAAATTTTGAATAAAAATTATAAGTGAAAAAAATGGCAGCAAAATTAAAAGGATACGGCAATTTTGGACACCCTTTACATAAACTATCACAGAGTTCTTTCGTAAGGACCTTTTTGTGTTTTACCCTGAGCTGTACTGTAAATACAAAGAAATGATGGATTGCCTAAACGTCAATACGATACGTATTTATAATTAACAGTGGGAGAAGCAATCCCAATGATTACCCTTGAGCAAGACGAATCGGAAATTGGAGTTTTTGAAAAGAAAAGGGAATCACTGGAATACATCTTTCCCTTTAAATTTCCCTTTTATAATGGTTGCTTCAATAAAACTATGCATAACCCTTTTGACTGCTAATCTGGTCCCATTACACAATCGAGGCTAATCTAAATTTCGAATTGTAATAATGGAAGCACCAATTTTTAATTTTAAACGAAAAGATGGAAAACCTGGTAAGTCCATCGAATACCCAAGTTCTGTGAGATAATTAACAGCGTCATTTTGACTTGTAGCCATGTCAATTGATTGATATGTTACAACCTCGCCAGGAACATAGGTTAAAATATATGTATTCAATGTTGCGTCTATTTAACAACAGGTGAAATTAAAAACACTCGGCATTTGTGGGAAAGACTATGTAAAGCCGTCCTATGGCATCACTTTCCAAAACATTAGGATAGCCTTGAACGGGTGTTCCTTTCTGTCGTCTGTCCCATATATTTGAATTTGCGTTCCGTGTATAATATGGTGGTACTTGTGGATAAAGCAGTGTCCGGGCAAATGAATCAGCTTCACACAAAATTTATTGAGCGTTACCAACAATAAAATATGTACGTACTGAAAATGGTACTGTGGAAATGATAATATTCGCCAAACTGCCTCGTTGCTACAAATATACCTGCCCATTTGATATTGGGAGATTTCATCAATTCTGCTCTCCGTAACACCGGAAACAGCCATGTTGCTGCTTTTATATTTGTAGATGTATTTAATTGATTTGACGTAATTACTATACTTATATAAGTACTCATACTTTGATGTGAGCTTTGAAGGTTTTTGAAAGTATTGGCGTATATGGGACAACCCACCTATTATCGACTTCAAAGTCTTGAACATTCAATCGTAAAATTATTAATTTGCCATTATCATATATTGAACTTCGACGGTATAATGGACAACCAGTAATTGTTTTAGAAACCAATGCTATGTGATATCGTTTGTACATTTTACATCATGCATGCATGGTGAATTGACATTTATAACACCATGAATCATAATTTTCGTTACAGCATCAAATAAACCTGGATCGGTCGTCTGATCCGGAATCGCTGCTGAAATGACATCGTCTATTCGAATGGCAATTATTTTATTGAATATCCATATCAAAATATTCTCGTGTGGTAAGCCACTCTTTTGCCATTCCACCGAGTAAATCCAACATTTAACTTCCCCAAAAACTTTATGTTTGGCAATAAGATCCATCAGTGACTTGAGCTTTTGTCGAAATACTCTTGCCGTTATATCGTCAAATAAAGTTCAAACGTTTGGTCTTAATATTTCATTAAATGTTCTTTCTCCAACCGGTCTCCCGTCAGTATGAATTATGGTTTTGTAGTTTTAGATCACATTTGGACAAATGCTGCTTTGAACATAGTAATCAATTCATTGTGATCATGAAAAACTGCTTTCAATTCTTAAATAATCGTTCTTCTGGCACTTCTAAAAAATTAACAACGGGCTTCTACTTTATCTTTATTGTTGCCAAGAAAATAAATTTGCATCAATTGATAGATGGCATCTGCGAACGGTATTAATAAACCAATTGTGTTATAGATTTGTCCTTGTATATATAATTGTGAGACAAAGTATTCAGAAAATAGGTTAGAACTTGTGAAAATTTCACTACCTTCGCTGTTTATTTCGAAGTTTTATTTAAAACTCCTGCTGCCGAACTTACCTTAAAAGTCGGCATAAAGTTATCTCTCATGGTATTCGTCGCACTAAAGAAAGTCAATTGAAATCATGAATTTCACATCTGAATGTTTTTCAAAAAATCTGGAAGCTATAATTCCGATATTCGGACTTTTAACACATTCTAGGACTTTCGCTTTCAAATTTGAGAGCATTACAATATCGACATCATTGCCTTTGTATCTACATTTGGATTAATATTTCTATCACCATTATGACATTGCAATCTTAATCTTTCTTGTTTATGATGTTGTCTACGTACTTCAGCAGATGACATTCCCTGTTAATTGCATTATGATTTTCACGATATTCTTGTGATTGATTCGCTCTTTCGTCCGATCTATTTTGCGTCCTAGCGACCGTTATCTAATATTTGATCTTGTTCCGCCTGGCATTTTTGAAAGAACACTTTTCAAAGCGGGAAATGTTGTTCTACACAGCCATGAGAACGAATCAATTAATTTTCTAATTGACTTGGACTCGTGTTCCTGGAAGAATTTTATTTAAATATAGAGTCACTTGTTGCATGTTTGACTAATTTTATATTACTGAACGCTATGTGACGGTTGTTACATGCGATAGAATTCATAAAAAACCTACTTTTTTTATAAAAAACCCCAATTCCAAAATATTCAATAATTGCTTATTTTCCAAACCATTTATTTAACAGCATTAAAATTAGGTAAAGATATTTTTTATTGTTGGAGTGGGTTTTTTTTAAGATATGACGTCTCATTGCCTTTAACAGGTAAAGTAACGGACTGCGTGCAAAAAAAAAGTTTGTTAAGAATTTTTTGTAAGGAAATTTACGGACTCAGAAGAAATTGCATTAATAAAAGAACAAATGAGGAAAATTGACGGACTATTAGAAATACTACGAACACATAGACGACATGCTAGATCATTGGATTTTTTGTGATCTGCTCTAAAACTTATTGTACGAACCCCCGATCGTAATGATTTGGAGGTTAAAACTGCGCGAGAAATAGCACTACCCGAAAATAATAACAAACAGACCATAATAAACACGGTCCTGCAAGATAGAATTAATGACCTGACGGACAGAGTTAACGCAGTTTTAGAAAGCAAAACTAGTAATTTCATTAAAGAGGACAAACTGGTTGCGTTTGAACTCATTATCGAAAGGAATGGTGAAATCATATCGCTTCTCAGTGGCTTTGTACTCTCAATTGTTCTGGCCAACGAAAATATTATTAATCCC
Source organism: Wohlfahrtia magnifica (assembly GCA_023159175.1). Taxonomy (NCBI): domain Eukaryota; kingdom Metazoa; phylum Arthropoda; class Insecta; order Diptera; family Sarcophagidae; genus Wohlfahrtia; species Wohlfahrtia magnifica. The sequence goes on along the minus strand of JAKWBJ010000022.1, from coordinate 513,364 downwards.
ATCACTGATATGCACACATTCAAATCAAAAGAGATACCTATTAGCTTTAATGATATTTTAAAAACCAGTAACATAAGTATTTTACAAAATTAAAATTTTTGTATAATCAAATATCCAGTATTGACCAATTTCTGTAAATTTTTAAAAGTTTATCCAGTTGTTCACAATAATTCTGTAGTAAAGTTAGATTGTCTCAATCCTCTGCGTTACACTTCTCCTGTAAGTGATTGTACAGATACGGGTACAGCGAAGATTTGCCGAGAAGCTAAACAAACATGCCTCTCTCAATTGTTAAACAATAAAAATGCCTCCTGTTTAGCGCAGTCCACGGACCACGTCCCACAGATAGAAAGAATATCGCATGACTCAATACTTCGAAGCAACGTTGTGGACACTGATGTAACAGAAGAAGAAACAACTAAAGTGATCGGCACCCTGATTGTGATGTTTGCGAACAACGTTACTATTAATGGTACGGTTTATTGCAATGACGACCAAATGCGGCTGAGAATCGTGAAACCACATCCACCCAAAATATTGAGTGTAACGAGAATTAAACATGAGATAAAACTCACGTGGCCGTATTTGCACAAAAAAATTTGGTAAGCTATGAACTGATCTCGAAGGCACATAGAACAAATATCGTAGTAATCATAATTACTGTGCCGGTTCTGATGTGGTTGGTGCACTGCTTGCGTTGTGGTAAGAGAACCAGTCCTGCGGATATGGAAGATATAATCCGGAAGATGAGGTCGAAACAGGGACTTTCCCACATTTAGAGGGGGAGGAGTTAGCAGCGCTGGCGAATACCCGTAATAGTCTTGCAGTGTTGTGGTGCAGAATTGCGTACATTGCAGAATTTCTGCTTACCTGCTGTGAAATAGTTTTGTGAAATAAAATACTTGTTTATTTGGATTGGTCAATACATTAAGTTTATTTTTTTATTAAATAAAAGTGCAGACCATAAGTCGACATAAATTGTATTATAGTGGAAAAATTAAAAAAATAAATTCATTCTGTTTTGAATCATAAAACTAAAAACACATAATCATTAACTTACATCAGAAGCTTCCTTTGTATTTTATCAACTGCAGCTGTAAAATCTACGAAAAGTGCATACACTTTGTTCTTTTCACGAAATTTGAGTTTTACCATTGAAGTTAAGCTGTATATGTTGTCAGAAGTAGAATATTTTTTGAACGACGGCTTGGTATTCAGTAAGCATTTTATTCTTTTCAACCCATATTGATAATCTATCATTCAAAATGTCCATCAATATTTTCGGCGCACAGTTAATGAGCGATATACCCCTATATTTCTTCGGCAAATTTCTATATTCTTTTTTAGAAATAGAGTATACGATGCTTATTTCAAAACACTTATTCACCTTGCTGTAATCGTATATTTTGTTAAAAATTATTGACAATTCACCTAGAAATTCTGTGTTTTTATTCATGACGAATGCAAAATTCAGCATACTCTGTGTTTCTTCTGTTATTATTGTTTTACAGGATCACAAATTTGTACGAAATTTGCAGCATTATATACATATATATTTTAATATTTGGGTTGGATTTAAAATTATCGTTGAAACTCATGTGGTGCAATGGGTCATATACCAATATATTATTAATTTTAAATTTCTTTTTCTAAATTTCACCATTCTTGCCTGTCATATACGTCTTTATATTTTTTATTAGCATCTAAATACTTAGCTCTATGATCTACCTTATAATAAAACGTTTTTTTCTTGCATTCTCACATTGTGAATTACACCATTTATTCTATTTTTACCTTTGTAGTTTTACGCCTTGCGCTGAGGGCGAGATATGTCTGACATCATGTACATACATAAATCAAAATCAATTTTAATATTCTTTTTTTTCATTTGTTCACAAGACAATTTTTGTTGATGTGTCTTTTTAAGAATCTCTCCATAATAACTTTGGTAAACTTTGATTTATATATTTATCTCACATTTGTCTGTGCAGGTATTTTGAAGGTTAAGGCAATTATAATCCAGATCTGTTGCACCTCTTCAAAGTCTATGTACAAGATAATAAGACCTTCTTGCGATACAGCACAAATGTCATTTACCGGTTCACCATTTCCTTCTACAAATGTAAGGTTACTTTTTCTGTCGCTATTTGTTATGCCATTTAATACAATTAGTTCATTGTTATTACAAAATTCAAAGCACTGACTTTCTTCATCATTAATCTTCTTATCCATTGAGTGTTTAACACTAATAACAGTTGCTTGCGATGTATACTATTCTTCGATATTCTGTTGTAGCCCCACTCTCATATTTAAAGCGCTTATCAAGATTCAGCTCTCCAAATCACTTTCTGTGAAAAATTTTTAAGCTTCTCTAAATTCGGTTTTCCAATTACTTCCGGGATAACATTCATTGTCATTTTGTTGAGGTAAATATCCATATTTTGAGATTTTTAAATTCCTAACTAAAATCTAATTAATTCTATTTCGAGAAGACTACAAGCCGTAATCAGTAACAAAGGATCGCATGCCAAATACTAAAGTTGTTCTTCTAAGTAATTTTTGAACAAAAAATTACAAATTAGCACTAACTTTTTATGCTTTAGAAATGAAGTAATTTATAATTTTATTTATTTTTTATTATAGCAACCAGCTTAACCCATTAGGCATTACCTGAGAATCTGTATATATATTATAAATGGGAGGTACATAAATGCTCTTTTTCCCAATTCTATTCATTTTTTGGCATCTATTTGTGTTTATAAAGGAAATGCTAAAATGGTTATAGTGGGCTTCCGCTTACACATTTATTGAGATGTACGACAATAAATATTACTTTTTATGTGTGGTGATACGCCTACTCTTTCTTTGGAGTTAGTTTTTTAATTTAAGGTGAACCATGATGATGGAAGACTATATTTTAAAAATCTCCCAAAATATACCGTACTTTGTATGAAATTACCATACCAACTTGTCATATTCCGCCCACTCAGACCAAATTCAGAAACTTTGCTTTAACCATGGGAAAAATGTGCATAATTGGAAAAGTAGGCATGGTACCTCCTATACAAAGTAAATATTAATTTTTGTGTATCTTGAAAGTGGAAGTTTCTGAATTTTGCCTGAATGACTTCATAGTCAATACAAACCATCAGTCAAATTAGTGGACGTGGCATCTCCCATACAAATCAACTACTGACTTTTTTATCTTGAGATCGGTAGAACGGTAGAAGTTTCATAATTAAATTTAAACAATTTACCACTCCAACAATAAAAAATATCTTTACCTAATTTTAATGCTGTTAAATAAATGGTTTGGAAAATAGGCAATTATTGAATATTTTGGAATTGGGGTTTTTTATAAAAAATGATATGGAAAGAAAACGAAGCCTGCACTCTTACCTTCTCTACACATGCAAAACACCATGAATGTAGTATGAATAAGAAGTACCACGCTAATTTATCCAATCTTGCCAATCATGATGTGTACTGTCCAAGAAATTGTTTAATTGTTTAAATTGTTTTCTGCACCACAACACTGCAAGACTATTACGGGTATTCGCCAGCGCTGCTAACTCCTCCCCCTCTAAATGTGGTAAAGTCCCTGTTTTGACCTCATCTTCCGGATTATATCTTCCATGTCCGCAGGACTGGTTCTCTTACCACAACGCAAGCAGTGCACCAACCACATCAGAACCGGCACAGTAATTATGATTACTACGATATTTGTTCTATGTGCCACAATACTATTCTGCACCTTCGAGATCAGTTCATAGCTTTCCAAATTTTTTTGTGCAAATACGGCCACGTGAGTTTTATCTCATGTTTAATTTTCGTTACACTCAATATTTTGGGTGGATGTGGTTTCACGATTCTCCACCGCATTTGGTCGTCATTGCAATAAACCGTACCATTAATAGTAACGTTGTTTGCAAACATCACAATCAGGGTGCCGATCACTTTAGTTGTTTCTTCTTCTGTTACATCAATCTTCTGTTACCACAACGTTGCTTCGAAGTATTGAGTCATGCGATCTGTGGGACGTGGTCCGTGGACTGCGTTAAACAGGAGGCATTGTTATTGTTTAACAATTGAGAGAGGCATGTTTGTTTAGCTTCTCGACAAATCTTCGCTGTACCCGTATCTGTACAATCGCTTACAGGAGAAGTGTAACGCAGAGGATTGAGACAATCTAACTTTACTACAGAATTATTGTGAACAACTGGATAAACTTTTAAAAATTTACAGAAATTGGTCAATACTGGATATTTGATTATACAAAAATTTTCATTTTGTAAAATACTTATGTTACTGGTTTTTAAATATCATTAAAGCTAATAGGTATATCTTTTGATTTGAATGTGTGCATATCAGTGATGGGATCAATAATATTTTCGTTGGCCAGAACAATTGAGAGTACAAAGCCACTGAGAAACGATATGATTTCACCATTCCTTTCGATAATGAGTTCAAACGCAACCAGTTTGTCCTCTTTAATGAAATTACTAGTTTTGCTTTCTAAAACTGCGTTAACTCTGTCCGTCAGGTCATTAATTCTATCTTGCAGGACCGTGTTTATTATGGTCTGTTTGTTATTATTTTCGGGTAGTGCTATTTCTCGCGCAGTTTTAACCTCCAAATCATTACGATCGGGGGTTCGTGCAATAAGTTTTAGATCAGATCACAAAAAATCCAATGATCTAGCATGTCGTCTATGTGTTCGTAGTATTTCTAATAGTCCGTCAATTTTCCTCATTTGTTCTTTTATTAATGTAATTTCTTCTGAGTCCGTAAATTTCCTTACAACTTCCTCGGTCTCCTGTACACTCAGTTCGTACTCGGAAAGATTTGTTCGATGTACAATATAGTCATAATCATTATACCGAGCAACGTCTCCATCTGTTACGGCGATAAAATATGCGTCTGAAGAGTTCAATATCTTTGTTGATACCCATGGTAAGCAGACAATAAATATTCCAAAAAATAAAAAATGAACGATAAAGTAAAGGGTATAAGATACTGCTTATCTAAGATTTTCCTTATGAACTTTTTTCCCTTTAAGCATAACGGTAGTACCTTAATCACTTCAAACTTATTTCCTGATCTTCTATTTATTTTGACAAAACTATTTCGCCTGAATGAAATATTCTATTTGTTGCATTTTTGTTGCTTCGAAGTAGGCTTTTATCCGGTGCTACTTGTAGTCGATCCTTTACTTTAGCCAGTGAATCGTCTCTAAAATCGTTCATTATATCGGCGGGCTTTCTCTCGGTGACAGAACGAATTGTATTGTTGTATTTAAAGGCTGAGAGCAATAGTAACTCAGTGGTATCGCTCAAATTTTGTTGGACTTTAACACAACGTGCGTGGTTGCAAAAATTAAAAAACACTTGTTCTTAGTTTGAATGATTTTTAAGATCTGATCAAAGAATTTTTCTTTTAATGCAATTCAACTTACAAACTAAATGACAAAGTGAAGTATATTGTTAGAGTTAAAATTCAGCAAAAAGTAATACTAAGAAATGTAGAAAATAAAAAGGAATATGAAGAATCAAATGAGCTTCAAAGGTATGAATTCGTTAATGTAATATAAAATTGAGTAATTATTATATGATTCAAAAATTAAATGTTAACAAACAAAAAAGAACCAATTGTGACCATACAGTGCGATTTCCAGAAGAGTGGAATGAAATCCTTCCACGTGGCCATTGCTCTGGCTATGCATTGGAACGAAAAATTGTTGAAGTGGTCCCTCAAAAACGTTTCAAACATACTTGACTTAAAAACTTTTTCGTTGTCTGAAACGATTAATTTCACCCTTGTAAATCTATTCAAGGTTTGAAGCAGAGCTATTTTGATATCCACTGATGATCTAGAGTTCAGAGGCATGATAATCCCGAATTTAGAGAACTTATCAAACATGTAATAAAAAATTGTTTATCGGTAATCAAGATATCTATGTGAAGTATCTCGCCTAGATATGACGGCAAAGGCGTCCTTGCAGGACGTAAAAACAGGTTTTTTTGGTATTTATTCTCCATGCATACCCTGCAATTCGTTATTACATACTTCAACATCTTTTTCATTCCTGCAAAGTAGTATTCATTTATAATTTGCTGAAAATTTTCTTGGAGCGATCTATGCGCTCCATTATGTTCTATGGTCACTATGTCCCACTGGTCGTCTACACGTATCACGTCCATGACTAATTTTTCAGTATGGTGAAATTTTTTGAATGGAAATTGTAGAATAAGACTGTCCTCAAACTCTGGTAATAAAATTCGCACTGCAAAACGTTTGTACCTATAGTGTCCACAATACTCTTCCTCTACTTAAACAATCTCTCCACTGAGTCATAGTTTACCGTATGACGAATAAATCGCTGAAATAATAACTTCCTACAACCGTAATACTTTTCCGAATTTGATATAATAAGCTAATTTTTAAATTGATTAACGGGAAATCTTATTTGTAAGCAAAATCTCGATATGGGCTGTTTCAGTATTGTCGTCGCTTATTTGATTTATGTATTGTCGTGAGAAGGCATCCGCTAAGACGTTTAATCTACCAGGTTTATAATTTTTTTGCGAAAATTCCTCTATGAGCGCCAACCATCTTTTTATTATCGAATTAGGATTTCTGTCGGACATGACGAATGTTAGTGGTAACTCCGTACAGGTAATGTCCGAGATTCTTAAGAGCCCTTACGATATCCAGTAACTCCCTTTCATTGGTGTCAGAGTTTGCTTCGGTGCCAGAGAGAGTTCTTGAAATCATAGTGATCGGCTTTCCACTTTATGATAAAACCGCTCCAATTGCCACCCCCGATGCATCGGTTGTTAATTCGAAATGCTTTTCGTAGTCAGGGTATGCTAGCAGAACGTCATTGGAGATCAACGCCCTCTTTAATCTATCAAACGCCGCTAATGCCTCACTATCCAAACAAATCTTAATACTTCTCGAGTTTTTTGCCGCAATGTTACCATTTTCCCCTCTCAGATACTTGGGCAAAGGTTTCGCAATGTGTGCATAATCCCTTATAAATCTTCTATAGTATCCCGAAAGTCCGAGAAAAGGCCTGAAGGACTTCAGATTTTGTGGAGTTTCACACTCCGAAATTGCTTTGACCTTTTTAGGGGATGTTGTTATGCTGCTTCTTGTCACAACGAAACCGAGAAACTGAATATCTGATTTAAAAAACTTGAATTTTTCAAGCGACACCCTCATGCCCGCAGCTTCGAGTTGTCTTAAGATAACACTTATATATTCTAAGTGGCTGTACTCGTCAGGTGAATAGATGATTATGTCATCCATGTAAGCCTGCAAAACTATCTCACATACTTCCTAAGGATGTCATCTATTGCTCTTTGAAATATGCTGGGAGCATTTCGAAGACCAAACGGCAATCTACAGAATTCATACTTCCCGTTATTAACGCTAAATGCCGTCTTTTTCCTATCCTTTTCAGAAAGTTTTATCTGGTGTCATTAAGTTAATTTTGTTCCTCTGGTCGCACATCAAACGAATATATCACCTGTCGAAATTCAAAACGTTATTACCCATGTCAATGGTCGCGGAAATGCGCATCCTATTATTCCGTCAAAGGACTGCAATGAATCCAAAATATAAAATGGGGTTATACGTCCGAAAATTGATATGCTACTTTTTTCCCTATCTTATTCGTCGCATTCACTGAACTCACTTGAAAAGATTTTTTAGAGGAGTAATACCTACTAAAAGGTTCACTGGTTTAATAAAGTTTTTTGTTGTCCCGGTGTCTAATTCCCTACCCTTGATAGTTTTCCTTATAAAGGGTAGAGGAGGCGTTAATCTAAAAAATTTACTTGTCCCCCTACATCTTCTATGTCTTCACTGTCCTCGCCACACCCGAACAGAAAACTCATCTCGTCGTATTCTTTAGGGTCCAATTCTAAATGGTTTATTCTTTGTGTTTTCTGAGCAGGATGTGTTTTACCTGAATTCTCATACTTCCTCTTGAAGTTTTCGCGGATTACCTGCTGATGGTTCTGTTGTTCAGTCGGTGCAGTTGTAGATTGCATATGCTGTTGAGGAATGGGTAAAACTGCTGGAGTATGTCTAATTGTTGAGGATCCTGGATCTACATCCACTGGAGTTGGATGTTCTCTATAATTTCCCCTTTTCACAGTACCAGATGTCTGCGCTAATTTATATGACGGAAGAGTGGCAAATTACATATCCTAATTTGTTGGAAGTGGTATGTCCTAGCTAAGTCACCGACCGCAAATGTTCTTGCAAATTCCTGTCTACGTTGGTTAGCTTCCAATTCCTGAGCAGTAGCTAAGGCTGCTGGAAGGTCCACCGGTTTTGCTGAAAACAAAATGTCGCTTAGTGAAAGACGTAAAGCCCAGATAAAAATTCGCAAAGCGTTTTTTCTTGCACGTTCATTTAACGCGGCTATTACGTCTTCATTGTTTGAATAAGTCATTTTATTTTTATTAATAATAAATGTTAACTGCTGATCCACCACGTCATAAAAATCATAAAGCTATTTTTCTCCCTGCCTTAGTATATTTAATTCATTCTCCAAGGCCAGCAAGGATTTTTTGTCCGCGTAACATTAATCCCGGCAAGCAATAATTGCTTGGAAATTTAAGACGGTACTGAAGGAGGAGAGTTTAGCATTAGCCACTTCCACTATATTATTCCTAAAAATTCCCATTGCAATATAATGGTTTTCTGATCAATCGGAATAACAACCCATCGCAAAATGTGCTGCATCTCTCCAAGCAGGATAAGATTGAATGCCACCTCTAAATTCTGGTACTGATTTTACCAAATCTAAACTATTTTCTTGCCTATCGTCAATGTCACTGGTTTGAATGTTGTCACTTTAAGGCTTAGTCGATCGAACTGTTTTGTCAACGATTCCACTTTACGTGCCAAATCTTCTGTCAATGCATCTAAAATTTTTCAAAGAACATCTGAAATCCAGAAATAGTGCAGCTATAAGGCGACATGGAACGTATGTGTAAGTAAAAATTATATACTTTAAGAAACAAATTAGAAAATATTTCAAGCTGTTTGTAGATTCATTCAAAGCTGCGCAGCTCAGATATTTGAAGAGGTTGACAAATTGCAACTCTTTTTTATCAAGAAAATTTTTAATATTCCGGACATTGCGTCCTTATACTGTGTTATGCTAGAAGTTGGAGTAAACAATAATTATCTTTATACACTTTATTTGCACCTAAGATTCTTGTATAAAAATCTTTGCGTGTATAAAAACAACAGGTTGCTAAACAAGCTATCAATCAAAATTTTAGAGGCTTGTTGGGCTAAATATCTAAATGAACTTCGTAGACAAAGTGGGTTGCAATGATATTCAACAAATCTAACTCAACATAATTGACTTTACACCCTCAACAGCTTATTATCAAATTTAACAACATAACCAACAAATGATGTGGATGAAGTCTCTCCAAAGCACTACAAGGATATACAAATCACTTGACCATAACATTGACAAATCCCATTTCAAGAAAACGTACGGAAGAAGGAAGATTTCTATAATATTTAAGGCAAGGTGTGGTCTTATAGCTACAAATAATAATAACTTCGGCAGATATGAAAATAATGTATATACGTACCTTATGTAATCTAAATGAATAAGAAGTTATGAAGGACTTTTTGGAAAAATGTCCAGTTTTAAAGGAGTAAAGAAAACGATTTTTTGGTAAAACCGTATTAAATGAATGCGATATCATAAATACTTTATACTTAAGACGACTGAAGTTCGTTTTCTGCTGATTTTGACTTTGTTTTTGCTGGAGCACACGGATTTTTACTTCTAAACTTTTTTCATATACCAGTTTCTAATCGCAGGTATTTTGTTTATTAATTTCGGTAAAATATTTTGATTTATATCGACGATCTTGATAAGATGATGTAGAATATATTAACGTTTGGACAATATATCCAAATCTTGTATTTAACTAATCAATTTCATTCATATATGATTATTTGCGATTTATTTTTGAATAACTAATTTTTTCTTAAAGAGCGTGAATTAAAGGAATTACATATTAGAGCTACTGAGTTGATATGTAATTTATTCTTCTTCTAAAATTGTTACAGATATTTTCTTAGTATCTCAATCATTTGAAAATTTAAAAATTTGCTCATAATTATTAAAATATAATATTGCTAGCTAAACCCCGGCGTAATTTGCTACTCCAATCTTTATTACGACCATAATCATAATATCGCTCATTTACTTATTAGTGTCATAACTCAAAAAACAAAATTTTTCAGAAGAGCTGTTTGAAATTTCAAATTTCCTACTATTTAGCACTGATCAAGGAATAAACATTTTGTTTCGGTGCACTTTATTTTGTACGAATCAGAAATAACTTTGTACACAATATATGTAGATCATAATACTGCGCATTTTTGGATAATTAACACTATTGAAGTAAATGGGCGATATAAATATGTATATTATTTCTCAAAGGTATTTTTTTTTTGCTAGTTGCAAATAGTTTCTGTATTATTGTATCAAAATTAATTATTGATGTTTCATTTTGAAGATAATCTACTCTAATGCCGAAAAATAATTAGAAGTCTTAAAGTTAATGTTACGTTAAAATATTAAATTTTTAAGCTTAAATCTTCAATTATTCTGTAGTACAACTTAACATAATACATTTTGTTGCTTTTCTTGGTAATACTGTTGTCAACTATGAAGAGTTTGTTTTATCAAGTGTATTAATACAGGGTCGTTTAAAATATAGTGTCAAGTGATGCCACACTTTAAAAGCTAAATAGTTTTTTAGAAAGTAAGCACATAAATAACGTATAAACAATGTGTCTTTTATAATAAAACAAGTAGTTGTTTTTAAACGGGGTTTTCTACATAACTAGAAAAGCCAGAAATTTGCTGTTGCATGTTTTTCTCATGCAACCAATCAAGTCGTATATAAGACGTGTTATTTTTCCGTTTTATGAATTTTGGCATCAATTTATTAGTGCATATTTTGCTCATAACATAATTTTTCCCATATTTCAGATTTAAGAGCATGTCTTCGAATTTTTTTTCGTATCTAAAGAGAGTTTTAAACCTTTTCAGTGCATATTTGGATTTTTTGTGCTCTACATTATTGAATTATCTGTCAATTGAAATTTATTGCTGTTTATTAGGATCCTAAACAATTTTGGAACGAATGTACAAACTATAAAGCACGATAAGAAAGCATTTAGCGTACAAAATATTTACAAAAAATCGTAGAGAATATACGCAATTGCATAACAGACCAATCTTTATGGACGCCAGTAGATGAAACAACTGATGCCACTAAAAAAATGCCGTAAATGTTATTTTAAGTGTTCTGCATTGTGACAAAGAAGCATCTTGCCAAAAATTCTTAATTAACACAGTTGTATTGGTCGAAACCGAACACTTCACAATCGCACAACTTTCTGACGATTCGCTCAAGATAATGGTCTTAAATTTAGATAAAAACTTGAGTTTGCTTTTTGTGATAGACGCTGATCCGTATACGATAAAAACTGTCAAAGTTATTGAGGTGTTTTACCCTAAACTAACATATGTATGTTACTTGCATTGCTCAAACAAAGTCATTGCAAATGTAAAGAAAGTGTCCTTGAAAGCTCCAAGAAGAGCTGAAATGTTCAATTTTTTTTCGGTTGTCGTCCTTAATTTATATCACATTCGGTTTTTAAAATACTTATGTTATACCTGTTTTAGATAAATCGGTTTTATGGATTCGCACTTACACAGAGGATGCAAAACTCCTTCTTAAAACAGGTCTTTTTATTTTAGATGAAATTTTAATGGTATCCAAACGTGTACTAAGTGCTGTCGATCGCCTTTTAAAGGACATTTCGAATAATAATCTTCCTTATGTAGGACAAATATTTCCGTTTGATAGGGACTTTCGTCAGATGTTGCCAGTTGTCAGACACGCTAATAAAACAACTATTGGTGAAAATACAGTCAATACATCGCCTCTATGGTATTATGTTAAAAAGCACAAGTTGAATGAAAATATTAGAACGTATGATCCTCGTGTTAGTGAACAGTGATTTAAAAACTCAAAAAAGTTGCGTTAATAAAGCAATCAAATGTCCAAAGAATTGTTATTGTAGTTATGATACCACAATTTTTAACGCCAGAGAAAGCAATAAACAAAATATTTCCCAATTTTATTCAACGTCAATTTTTTTTTCCAAAAAACGATGATTGTACAACAATTAAAGAACATATTATTTCCAATTTGTAACTTGGTGAAGAAAAGATTTAGTTTACTTCTGATTGTGGTAAACAGGAGAAAAAAGACAATGCTCAGTTAAGCCCAACAGATTTTTTAAAAGCATTAAGTCCATCCGGCTAATCACCTCAAAAATATATTTTATATAATAGTGCAATTATAATGTTAATTAGAAATATTGAAGGAATAATAATTTTAGAAATTTTTAAGCCTTGACATAAGCCAATACATTCTTTTTTAGCTAAAAGCTCATAATAAGCTCTGACGTGGTGAATTTTGTCTTTAGCATTTTCGTTTTCGCAACACTGCCTCCCGCTTAAGCCTGTTCGTCCCGAATAGGCTCATTATCCTTCTTTCCATACCTCGCAAGTCGTGCTAAATATACCACCTTCATTTTCGATCGTGGGTTATTGTTCTTCTGGATTCGGTATACCACATACCTTTTGACTACTTCGTAAGGTCCATCCCAGTTAGTTTGCAGCTTCGGAGATAATCCTTTCTTACGCTGTGCGTTTGAGAGTAGAACCAGTTGTCCCTCATGGAAGCCCTCCGTATTTGCTGCACGATCATATCTGGCTTTCATTCTATCGCTGATCATTTTAATTCGTGAGCGCATAAATTCATGAAGTTCGTTAAGGCCTTCCTGCTTTTCAGCATATGTGGTAGGCTTAATACCAAACTCTAAGTCACCGGGTAGTTTTAGCTCAGTTCCAAAAATAATCTTGCAAGGTGATCTAGATGTTGAGTCATGTACAGCTGATCGGTACGCCAGTAGAAATCTCGGTAGGTGTTCGTCCCAATCTTACTGATGCTCGCTTACTACTTTTCGCAAGTATTCCTTTAGGGTACGATTAAATCGTTTTACCATCTCATCAGACTGTGGGTGAAGCGACGTTGTTTTGTGTTCGCATCTTGATTGGGTATGGCATATACTTCCGGCCATTTGCTGAAATAATCCATCACGACGAGAACATAACGATTTTCGTCATTACTGACAGGGAAAAGGCCTGCTACGTACATCGCTATGCACCCTTCTTACTGAACCTTTAGCTGCAATACACTGGGTAAAGGTTGCTATCCAATCCGCCACTGCTTGCTGACATCCAAACCAATAAAAATGTTGTTTTATTTTTTCCAGAGTCTTGGGACACCTTGGGGTGACAAGGTGTCCTCCGCTGGCTCCATTATGGAACTCATTTAAGACTTCTGTCATTTTGGAGGAAGGCACCACTATTAGGTTGGATGAAGTTTTGTCATCTGCACTTTCCCAATATCGATATAAGCACCCATTAATCAATTTCGCTTTTGTAAGAGGACCTTCTGCTGATATTTCATTGCGGGTGGGTCGTCTGTCCTCTTCTTTAGCTGATATAATCTTTGCCAGTATTGGGTCACTCCTTTGCGCTCCTAACCAGTCTTCGTATGCGTCTATTTGCGTTAGCCGAATATCAATGATTGATTTTTTCCGCTCGGCTTTCACACAATATTTACATTCCAAATTACAAGGCTGACGTGAGAGAGCATCAGCATTTCCGTGCTTTATACCACTTCGGTGTTCAATGCTAAAATCATAAGCCTGGAGGCGCTCAATCCAACGTGCCAGTTGTCCTTCAGGGTTCTTAAATTGCAGTAACCATCTCAGAGCAGAATGATCAGTCAGTAGAATGTTAATGTTTTATGCATTCCAGCACTGCCAGTAGCTCACGTCGAGTCAAGGATAAATTTTTCACCTAAGACCGAATATCCAAAACCGGTGCTGCACACAATAGGTCTTTTAATGTCTGGAATGCCTTTTCTTGTGACTCACCCCAATGATATGCCTTAGAATTTTTGGTGAGCTTATGCAAACTTGCTGCTACGCTCGCGAAATTAGACACGAAGCGTCTGTAGTATGTGCAGAGTCCCAAAAAGCTGCGTAATTCATGAAGATTTTGGGGGCAAGGTCAGTCCTTTACTGCTCTTATTTTATCTTCATCCGTTGAAATGCCATCTGCTGTAATTAGATGCCCCAAATATTTTACCTGTTTTTGGAACAATGCACATTTCTTCACGCTTAATTTTAGTCCAGCCATTGTTATTCGTTGCAGAACTTCTGCTAGGTTTCTGAGGTGTTCGTCGAAAGTTCTTCCCATCACTATTATGTCATCGAGGTAAACCAAAGAAGTCTTCCAATGGACTGCTTTTAGTACGCGCTTCATAAGCCGCTCGAATGTGGCCCCCGCATTGCAGAGCTCAAATGGCATAACCTTAAACTGCCATAAGCCACCGTTCGCAATGAAAGCAGTTTTCTCCTTATCCTTTTCTGCGATCTCTACTTGCCAATACCTGCTTTGTACATCCAATGCAGAGAACCTCTTTGTTCCAGCTAACGTGTCGAGCGTATCGTCAATTCTTGGTAGCGGATAACTGTCCTTTTTATTAACATCACTTAGCTTTCTGTAGTCTACGCAGAATCTTGTACTACCATCTTTCTTTTTAACTAAGAAAACAGGTGAGCTCCAAGGACCCGATGATGGTTCGATTACACCACTCTTCTCCATTTTATTGACCAGCTCCTTTACCTCATCATAATTTCATGTTTGACTATAGCTGTTCTACCTTGACTTTTATTTTTCGTGGCGAATACGCAGGCGTACTTCTTTATTACTTTCTGAAGCTGCTAGACCTGCTACCCATTTCTCTACATTATCATCAAATACCGGTTGGTCCTTGGCTGATATGCTGGCAGGTTCCGGCAATTGTTCGCTGTTTATTACCGCCTCTACTGGAGCAGATTGACCTACCTCGGTGTTTTCATAAATGAATTTGTTGTGGCCTGATAAATTGAGCAATCTCACAAGGCCTATTACTTTTTTATTAGATTTGACGAGGGCCTTTCCTGATAACAAGTCCACCTTAATTTGTGCTGGTTCTACTACCCACAAGCGGTTGACATCACAATCTCCCTCCATACGCGCCCATATAAATGTTTCCGGTGGTAATATTTGTCGTTTGACAGCAACTAATCTCCTAGAGTGCACTTGATCCTGTTATCCCACGTCAAGAGGTATATCTACATTACACCAACTCATTATCTGTTGCCCTATATTCAAATTGATACCATGGATTATCATAAAATCGGCACCATTGATAACCTCGTCTACAATATCGGCGACAATTTTTCCGTAGACCGTGGCAGACTCCCTAGTAGTTGTTCGTAGTCTTATATTATTTAGTTTCTACACTTTCCCTTCACTACATCGGGTCTGGTTATAGACTTTGTCGCACCGGTGTGAAGGTGTACTGTCTGCCATTAAAGTACCTGCACGCTTTAAGGTTACTGTTATTTTTCTGTATCACTGATATGGAGATTGTGGGGCCCTCGCTTGGTGGGAGCTAGCTCTTGCCCATTAGTGCTAGCTCGTTTTAGTTTAACGGGGACTCTTTTGTTGTGTGATGGTAGTTGGCCCGTTTATTATTTCTCTGTGGTGAAACGGATCTGGACCGTTTTCGTGGTGCTTTACAGTTTCTCTGGAAGTGGCCGCTCTTTCCACAGATAAAACATTTTAATTCGGATTTTTGCTCAGCTAAAGCCTCTTGACCACCTCCTCTATTTTAACATCTGGGTCTCGTATGCCGTTAACGAAGCCTTCGGTCTTGAGATGGTCTACTAGTGGATGATTACCACCAGGATAAGTAAGCTGCACCAACCTCTCGACTTCCATTGCAAAGGTTTGAAGCGACTCATTACACTTTTGTGTTCGGCACCTTAACTCCATACGATACAGCTCTCGTTTATACTCGTCGCCAAATTTACGCTGTAGCGCCACCATCAATTCGCTGTAGTTGTTTCTGCAGCTGGCTGGCATAGTTTCGAGAATCCTTGCTGTAGCACCTTTTAACGCCAATATTATTAGTTCGAGAGCCTTCTCTTCATCGTCCCATCCGTTTCTACTCGCCACTCTCTCGAATTGGAATTTAAATATGGATAGGGGCGAGCTACCATCAAAGCAAGGTGTTTTTATTCTGCTGGAAACTTTTGATATGATACGCACTGGTTCCGGTTTTTGACACTGGAGACTGTTGATTTTGTCCTCAGTTACCTCAATTGATTGTTCTAAGCTTGACATTTTGTTCTCCACCGCATCTACCCTCTTGCTTACTGTTGTATATATTTCCTGTAACTTATCTGTTGTTGCTTTGGAAATTTCACGTACTTCAGCCAAAAGATTTTGAGTATCGGCTTTAGAAGTTTCTCGAATTTCAGCTCTACAGGTGTCTAGTCGCTGAGTAGAAGTTTTCTCAAGCTTCGTTTCAATTTTTGCCAGAAAATTCTGGTTTTCAGCTCTAGAAGTCTCTTTTACCTGTGCCAAAAGTTTTTCGTTATCAGCTCTAGAAATTTCTTGTGCCTTCGCCACAGCATTAATTTTTTCCATAAACTTTTCATTATCAGCTTTAGAAGATTCTTCAAGTTTCTTTTCAATACTTGCTAGAAAGTTCTGGTTTTCAACTTGCATCTGTTTCATCATGGCTGCAAGCATTGTATTGATGTCCAGACTGCTTGTGGTTGCAGAGGCACTTATTTCAGAATCATTTTCATCATCAAATTCGTAAGTATCTATGTCTATGGCATGTCTCTGAAATTCCTCTAACAGACGTTTTTGTAATTCAGTCTTATTACCAGTTGTTGAGAGCTCCAATTTAGTTAACTCACGTTTTCATATTTTTTACAATTTTAATTTTTTTTTTATATACGCAATCCCATTCTGACACTAAATGTTACGTTTTAACCTTTTTAAAACGTTTGAGTTCGTTTATATTGCGTAAAAATAAAATAAAACTCTATTTTTTATTTTAGTTGTTTTACAATCTGTCTCTTTTTTAATTAATTCCACAGTACTTTAATACACCAATTCGCTTTTAAACACACTATTTATTTGCGCCTTAAACAGACTTTACTTCTTGACAGCCAATTCACAACTTACTAACTCATCAGCCGCAATTCGCCACTTTTATTATATTTCATCTTAATTTAGAATGTTCAAGTACGGACATGAATCTTAAATTTATCGCCGTTAATTCAAATGTTCTAAAATAACACAAAAAGTAACCGATCCATGCACTTGACAGCACTATTAATTGGTGCAGATAAGTTTAGAAGTTTCTAAGCCTTGATACAAGCCAATACATTTTTTTAGCTAAAAGCTCGAAATAAGCTCTGACGTGATGAATTTTGTCTTTAGCATTTTCATTATATATATATATATATATATATATATATATATATATATATATATACTATTATTTGTGGGGTGCCGTCAAAGATAAGTGTTACGCCAACGAGTCAGATATAATTGACGCTTTAAAAGACAATATTCGTGAAGCCATTAATGAAATACAGCTGCACACAAACGATAATGTGCTTAAAAATTGGACCGATCTTGTAGGCTACTGCATGGCCAGCCGAGGCAGCCATTTGAATGAAATTATTTTCCATTAATTCCACAGTACAGTAAAGAAATTTGGGAAAATATTCAGTAGTTTTTTTTATAGCATTAAAAAAAAATTTATTTGGCGGACCCTTTATTTAAAAGAGTTACAGAGCATAATGCAAGATGTAGTAGGATTGATAACTTAGAAGATATCTTTAACTTCCTTTTAATAAATTGAGAACCGGTGGTCACGGTAATTCGCAAGACTCCGAAGCCAAAACAAATGGTTGTGTCTCAGGCAGCAAAATGTCTATTTCTTTTACCATCTGATAAGGTGAATTTTATCGTAAGCAGTGACGAAGGTACTGATGAAACAGTATAGCGATAGCGAATAAATACATAATAATGTATTCTTATATTGATAAATGTGTGTTGTAACTTTCGAAATATTTATAATTATTTGCATTAGCTTCACGATTTTAATAAAACAAATTTACTGTTTTTATTTTATTTTTTTCTGTAAAAACGATTTTTTTTATTGATTCTTAATACCAAGGCCACGACAGTGCAATGTAATAAACGCAGCGGTGCCCAACCTAATTTTTGTAACACCGCCGCTTAAGCCTGTTCATCCCGAATAGGCTCATTATCTCCACCCCAATGGTTTGACAAGCGCTCTTCATTTTTTTTGCTGTGGGATGTTAAGCAGGACCAATGGTATCTCACTCAGGCTTTCAGAATTTTCTGTTCGATCATCTTCCGCCCTCCTCCAACCATTTTCGGGCATGTACCAATTTGTGCACTTCAACTAGATCGTCTTTTTCAAGCATATTTAACTTTTTCCGGACCTGGAGCTGCAAAACCCTGGCTATTGTAATGAATCCACCCATGCGGTCTTACTTTTGCTCTGTAAACGAAAGCTACCCTATGTTCCGGCTGTGCTCAGTTCGGGGTTTGGTTCTTTTTCCAGATTAAAGCACACTTAGTTTGCGCACATAAAAATTAAAAATTTTTCGAGGATAGCAATTTAATTAAGAATTTTACCGAAGTTTTTATCGATCTACTTTCCCGATTTCTTTCCGCGAATATTAAAAAAAAGAATTGCATAATTTTAATTTATTACAAAACAAAGTAAATAAATTAAGATTAATATGTATAAAACAATGGGCCATATTCATAGTCAAAAATAAAGTATACTTTAGCTTACTTTTGACCTTAAAGTCGACTCTGAATATAAAACCAGCTGAACCTCTTTTTAAATAATTAAAAAGAATAATAAAATTGATATGCAAAATTTTTTTAAATGTTTCGCTTAGCTATAACTGATTATTGTGAAAGTGATTTCGATGGTAGGAAACCTAAAATATATAAAAGAATGGCTTAAACATTTTGTCTTAAATGATGATTATATATTTTTTTTTTTTACGTTCATACTTAACATATAGCTCTACGTATTGTTTTCCACGAATTCTTTTTCTTTTCTATTATAGAAATATAATTAGCTCTGCTCTCCTCTCTACACATTCACAGAGATGAATATCACCCCAGCTTATATAGATTTTGATGTTATTGATTGTAATGATACAACCGTTAGCCGAGGCATAAGATCGGAACATAACCAACACTTAGGACTATGGAATTTAGCGATGATATTTGCCTTTTAGCACTCAGCCTCTCGTTACATATTTGCATAACCTTAATCTCTGAAGAGTGAATTGCACAGACGCGACTAAGCTCACCATTCAAAAATATGTAAGATAATTCGCTGCAGTACCCTTAACAACACCAAATTCAGTATACGTAATATCAAGTTAGAAAAGTTTAGTTATTTCTTCTACCCTAGCAGCATTCTAACAAGGACTGGTGTCTGTAGCGACGACATAATTTTTTGGATGTTCAAAGCCTGTCGATTTTTTTGTGTTTTATGACCTGTGTGGAGTGGCTGCTATCTTGAAATAGACCAAGATAAGCATATTTAACTGATGTATAAAATTAGCATTCTTGTATGGATGCAAGTTCTGGAACATACCAATAATAAAAATAATATAACGCAATGCCAAATCCCAGGATATTTTGCTCAAATATCTGAACTATTAGATATGATATACACACGCTTACAGACACAACTGCCAAATATGACGATTTGTTATCAATTTGACAATATTGGTCACGAAAAAACTTCAGAGAATTTACTGGTGAAAGAAATATTGCCTTATCCGTTTTTTTGGCAGTTATCATATTTATTTGGGTTTGAAACACTTTAAGGAAATAGTTATGCTTTTAAATACAATTTGATGCAATTTTATAAAAATAACGAATTACCAACTCAGAAAAATAATTGATCAAAAAATATTGGCAGTCTGGTATACAATTGGGTCAAAAGTCCCCTGCTCGTCATTGTAGGTTTAAAAAATAAAATATAAAAACCACCTGTTCAGAGTTTCCACTTTTAAATATTTTATAAAAAACTCTATATAAACATTAAGCAAATTGTAGTTGGCACCCATTTAAAGCCAGTTCAACTTAAGGTATACTTTATTTACAACTATGAATATGAAAATGATAGTAAGAGATTTTATATTAAAGACTTACTCTATCAAGAGTCGACCCTAGTGTGGGACTATGAAAATGGGCCAATATATATACACAAAATAACAAAAGCTAATATTTGTTCTTCTTTAAGTGTACACAAGTTATTTTATTTTTAAGAGCTTTTTATTTCCTTCTCTCTATTTTTTTTTATTTTATTTTATTTTTTTTTTTTTTTTTGCTTATATGTATATATAAAAATATAATACTTATATTTTTACTCACTTTTTTGTTCACTCAAATATAAGCGCTTGGATTGTCAACACTCCTGTGGTGAATTGAGGTGAAAAAAAAATTCTTGTAAAATAAAATTTTTCTATAAACAAAATAAATTAAATATTAAACAAAATAACGAAAAAAATAGATAAAGGAAACGGAAATAAAAAAAAAAAAAAAATAATAATAATGCAACTAATCAAAATTTTTTGTATAAATAAATATTAATCAATTTTTGTATATATATTATCTTACAATAGGTGTTTCTTCCCTTACAAAAAAAAATAAAATAAAATAAATAAATAAATAAAAAATTAAATTCTTTTAATTTTAATATTCTAGATCTTCCAAAATATAACTTGATTTTTCAAAATTGTTTCCAAATCTTCTTTTTTTATATTTTTTCCCAAAATATCTTGTTTTTTTTTGTTTCCTCTTTTTTTCAAATTGGTTTTCAAATCTTGTTTCTTACAGATTATCTTGAAGATCTTCCTCTTATTTTTTAATGTATTTTTTTTGTTACTATGTTTTATATATATTTATATCGACCCCTTTGCGCAAAATTATCGTATGTTACATTTTTACGAAATCGACGTTTTGAGGCACAAAATAGGAATACATTTTACATGGGAAAAACGCATCATCAAAAAAGTACAACTCGTTTTTATATAAATATACAGATAAGAATACATATATAAAAAGCCATGCCCATTCTCCAATCCCGTTCATATTTGCTGTAGAACTTAGAATATGTACACTGAATCGACGTACCAAATTTTATTTAAACACCTTAGTTGCTTAGAAGTTTTAAGCATCCGAACAATTTACAATTCATATATATAGATTTATATATATACATAGATTTTTTAAAATTAAAAAAAAGGAAAATTATTTTTTTTATTAATAACAAGGTCCCATTAGATTGAAAAAATTTTCTTCAATGAATCCACAACGGTTGTCTTCTATCGCTTCCGAGTAACAGTGAGATGAACCTTCATTTCCTGGACAGTATGCAGAAGCCACTACTATGATTCGCCGGCTGCCCCAATTTTCACGTTGACCTCTGTGGGAACTAGGTCCCGCTTCATAAATTCTGTAAGGCAAATACATTTAACATATTTTCTTATTAAGTTACAAGATCTGGGTAAACTAGACCTGTTATCATATACTACTTTTCCGCTATTATAGCCATTTCCTCTGATTGCACGTTTTTGATGCCAGAGTTCTGGGATCACTATCATGCTCAGGTTAAATTTGACAAATGTCCTTACAGTTAATGCCGAGACACCTTTTGCGTGATGGGTGTTAACCTGAGTCAATTTTATACTGCATCCGTTATTCTTCATTAAAGATTTATTGGGGTGAGCTATTGCCGCTAAGCAGCATTCTCTCCTCCTCCTCACTGGAATATTCAGTGACTGGGAGATCGATTGAATTGCTCTCCTTTTAGCCACTGGCTGTCTTTGCCTATCCATCGAAAACATTATCTCGGATGCTGGTGGTTCTACTTCTTTTCTGGTTTTCTCAGAAGTTGTCCTTCTGTTTCCCGATGGGATCTCACCAAATCTGCAGCTAATGATGCCGCCAGATTCTTTAATTGGCTCGAGCGAGTACTCGTCAATGCCAACTGTTATCAGCTTCTACTCCCCTCGTGCTTGGTCCTTAGCACCCGCCATAAGGGCATCTACATTCCCTCGTTCTATGGGCCAATAAAAAAAGTACAAGTACCTAGTTATAAAAAAATTTGTTTGCTCTAATTGCAGAAAATTCCACTGAGCGTATGGTGATATTTATGAATTTTGAAAAAAAAAATATCCTTATACGACACCCATTACATACAATTACAACAAAAAATTTGTATTTTTAAAACTAGGTACTTTCACTTTATTAGGAATAAAATATATTTTACCAATCGATTTTCATGAATTATGGTTTATTTTATTTCTATTATATGCAACTTTATGAATAGATAGTGAAACTGCTAAATATATGCCGAATTGTATTTTTTGTGAATTTTAATATATAATAATATCATAATTTTTCAAAAAAAAATTTTTTTTCTGATTTTTTATCAATAACTCCAAAAGTACGGGTTATATTAAAAACTGATATTAGAATGACTTAAAGCTGGTATAATTTGGAATTTTTTAACATAAGGCTCAAAGAAATCGAATAAGTCATTTCAAAGTTATCATAGGATGTATAGTGGTTATCCAAGGTCTGAAATTTTTTTTCCATATATTGCAAAGTGTTATTGCTTCTTCTAAAACTGTCAGCACCTTTCCTAAAGATATTCCCTTGGTAGCACGTCCAATCTCGCCGCTCTCTACACTTCAACGTAGCTTTTGCCCCTATTCTTGACTTGGTACTTGACAGAGCTGTCCTGGAACTTCCGCTGATGCACCTTTAAGGGCTTAAAATAATTTCAAGGCCTTCTCTTCGTCACCACATCCATTTCCTCTGGCCACAGTATCAAATTATCATCTGAATACTGCTAGAGGAGTGCTACCCATCGAAGCAAGGAGTTTCTATTCCGGCCGTTGACACTGGAGGTTGTTTACATCTTCTTTAATTACTTTCTCTTCGGTGCTTAACATTCTTGTCTCTGCTGCATCTAGCTTCTTTCTTTCTCATATATATCTTGCAGCTTCTCGGTTATCGAACCGTTACCTGCTCTAGAAGTTTCTCAAACTTGGGCCAAAAGCTTTTTATAATCAGCTCTGCGGACTTCCAGTAGATCAGTAAAAATTTCCTTAAATTTTCTTTCTATTTTCGCCATTCATTCTTCCATAATAGCAGCAAGCAATGAACTGGGGTCCGAATTGCTTGTGTTTACGGCGAAAGGCTTCTCAGTCTCTTCCTCCTCGTCAACTACATGACCATCCACATTAATTTTTCGCCGCTGAAAATTCTCATACAACCGCTTCTGTAAATTAGCCAGTTTTCTGAACTTTATGTTTGTTTATTTTATTTTCACCTTTCGAAAACTTTTATGGGAGACTGGGGCAGCTTCGGTATCGCATCGGGGTACTTTGTATATCACTAGCTCTGATGTATAAGTTTCGATTATTAAAATAAATAACTTTATAACGAAGTCATCTATAAAGTTCATCTATAAATACAAATTTAGAATGGTTCGGAACTATAAACCTAAGACTCAACGAGGTTGGATTGACGAAAATAAGATGAATAAGCCAATGTCTGATGTTTCACTTTGAGACTCCAACATTCGTCAGTGAAAAATATAAACTTAAATGCCAAATAATTGAGAAGTGTTTTAAAAAATATATCCTTTAGAGATTAGAAATTCTAGCCACACCACTACTAACATAAATAATCAGTCTAAGTTCACTTCAAAGCAAGTGGGTATGCTAAAAAAGAGTTTTTAATTTTTATTTAAAATTAAATTAGGCAGTTTTTCAGTCGGAACATTTTTATCGGAATAATATTGAGCTAATTATATATTTTTATAATATACACACCTATGTACACACTATGCACGTAATTGTAGTTAAACTAAAGCGACAGATTGGTCAGGCAGTGTCGCCTAGAGAAGCGTTTTGGTAGCGCTTGTAGGCATAATAAACGCTGGTGGGAATTAATATTGACTCATAACCAGTAACTAAATTTTTATTTAATTGGGTTTTACCAACTAATTACCTCTAATAATATGGCAGCCAAATTTGCCCCTCAGATACCGAATGTACCCGGCATGGGGCACCTTCAGCAAAATTTACTTCTTTTTGCTAATTTATAAATGATAAGTAAACAATGCTAAGTTTTTGCAGCGTTTAAGCATGTCAGGGAGATCGTGTGTTACTGATTCAAGCTATTTTTGCTTTGCGTTTGGATATGCAATATCAGAATCATTAAAATATGCATATTTACATTATTTTGGTTTTGCTGTCAGTAACTTGGACAAACCGTTGACACCGACATTGTTTTGCAATAGTTACAGAACTATTTTTTACAACTGGTCAAATGGCAAGAAGATCTATTTCGATTTTTCAATTCCAGTACTTTGGAGAGAGTCAATAACCACCAAGCCGATTGTTACTTCAGTTTAACAAAAGTTTCTGGATTCAATATGAAAAACTGAAAAAATATTACTTACGAAAATGTACCATCGGTTTCCAAACCAGCTCAACGTCCACTAAATGATCTATTGCCAGTCATTCCCAGTGCTACGAGCAGTGAGTCCGAAACATCGCTCACCAGCAGTGGCAGTTTGTATAAGCCTGATGATGAACGTCATTTAGTGACACAAGCTGAGTTGAATGATCTAATTCGGGACATACATTTAACGAAGCAAGACGTAGAATTACTAGCTTCACGCATGATGCAGTGGAAATATCTTACAGTTGGGACAAAAGTAACGATTTATAGAGATAGAAGCTTGGATTTGGCTGCATATTTTGAAAAGAAACACATAGAATATAGTGTAATGATGTTGATGATTTATTTCAAAAAATGAACCAGCCATATGAAAAAAACTGAATGGAAATTATTTATTGATGGCTCCAAGTGCAGTTTAAAGGCTTTTCTTTTGCATAATGGGAATGGAAAACCACCCAACCAATTGCTCATGCCATTAATGCAAAAGAAAGTTACGAATAAATGACTAAATTTTGACATTACTCATATTACAACGAAAATAAATGGAAGATTTGTGGTGACCTTAAGGTGTGTGATTTAAATTTCTTTATATATATAGTATAGACCATTGTAAACAACTGTAAATTAATCTGTTTCGGGTCATTGGTTTGTTGACTGGTCTACAAGGAGGTTTCACAAAATATTGTTATTTCCTTTGTCTATGGGATAGTCGCGCTACATGTCATCATTACGTCAGAACAGATTGGCCAAAAAGAACTGACCATTCACCAGGAAAACAAAACATTTGAAATAAGCTATTACTTGACGTTATTCTTCCGCCACTGCGCATAAAATGGGCCTTTTTAGGAACTTTGTTAAAGCACTGGACAAAGATGGTGCAGCACTTAAATATTTGTTAGCATAGGCACATTTTTTGGCCTTTAGATCAGAAGGCTATTGAATAATGACAATTTTTTACAATGTTTATTGGAGAAAGAATATGCATCCTGGTAAACTTTCAAGAGCATCGAAAACAGTTTTCTGGGATACAATAATATTGAAAACTACAGACAAATTGTTGCTGAATTATTGAAAAATTATCACGAATTGGGTGCACGAATGCCACTCAATATGCAATTTCTTCATTCGCATTCAGTTTTTTCCACAAAATCTAGTCGCAGTGAGCGACAAACAAGGGGAGCGTGCTTACCAAGATTTCATGAAAATTGAAAGAAATTATCAAGGATTCTGGGACAAAAGCATGCTGGGAGACTATTGCTGGACTCTAATACGTGAAACCGAACCAACAACATACAAACGACATTCAAATAACGTCAATTACTTTGAAAATTCATTGAATTTTAAATACACATTAAAAAAAAAATTTTTTTTTGAATCTCGCAAACCTGCCATGATAGAGAAAAACCAATTGTAGATTGAATTTAGCCCACCAAATTAACCTGGAAAAGATATTTGGTTGCTCCAGTCAAAAACCTTGTTGGCTAGTGTTATTTGTATAATTCCGTTTACTTTTTATTTAAAAATAAATGAAAACATAATACAATTTTTAATACATAATAAAATGCAAGTATTCCCTACAACAAATCTTTACTAAATATATCGACCAGCTCAACTTAAAAACCAGGAAATTTTTTGAAAATTAAATTTTACGCTTAAAGATAGTTATTCTGGAAAGTGTATAAATTTTACATTAACACTATTTTAAAGTAAAATTTATTGGAATTTTTAAGTTTAAAATAATCTTTTGTAAATAAAATTCCTACTGGTTCACTTTCTACAAGATTTCGAGTTTTAGTTTTATTTAGAGGTTTGGACTAAATATCCTCTCGACATATAAGCCGATTTTGCTGAAACACTTAAGGAAACTCTATAAGGACTTACTGCAACTATCTACCTAGGAGGTATTAGTTTAAAATTGTTATTTCTATATTAGAGTTCTTAATAAAAGTAAATAATATTGAGAAATCGTATCTTTTAATTATTTCTGCAAATCTGGTCAAAGTGTGCAAACTCCTTTTTTTCTCCGTCACTCTTCTAGGGAGCATATTGGCTATCCACAAAGCATCCATTGCTTTGTTTCAGTTAATCAATCAAGTTGATTTTTCAAGCCAAATAGATGATTAATCCACTGTAGCTCCCCTCGATATGATTGTGATGAAGATCCTTGCTAAGTGATGGTAGAGGTCTTTATTTAGTTTTGTATTTTTTCTTCATCGCAAGAGGTAAGCTGGAAGTTCAGGTGGTTTCTTCTTTATTATAATTTTTTTTCGATAGCGTTGTCTGAGGGGAAATTGAAGACTCTTATATTAAACACTAGAAGCCACAATTAAATTTTGTTAGTCATGTCCACTTGCTGTGGCTTGAACACAGGCCGCTTGTGTTATTATGTGTGCGCTTTAACCATTTCACCACGCCACCCCCCATATATAACTTACTTATTACCGAGACATGGGGCGTAAGCAGTCATATGAAAAACACATATTTGTAAAAAATGAAACACCCCAATAAGCACCCCAATAAACACTGTAGGTGGAAATTTTAATGGATTTTTGTGTGTAAATTATAATAAAAATATTGTTATTTTCTATAAAATATTTGGGATATTCACAAAGTGTGCTATCCTGTCATATTGTCATAATGTTCTAAAATTTTAAAATGCTTAAAAAAAAGTCTTTTAAAATAATAAAACTTTCTATGCTACAATTTTGTGCTGTCGTATTTTAAAAATAAATAAATTAAAACAAAATTTTTAGAAATAAAAATATTTTTGCGCCATGCCTGTATAACGTTTTTCTATTAGCCTTATCCGCAATATGTATTCGCACACCGCTTGATTTACTAATAAAATGGCAAAATAGCACCTGCATATTAAAAGGCCTGTTCACAACAGTCTTATTTTTTCATGCTATTATTATAGGACATACGATTTTATGACACTTTGTAAATCATCTAATTGTTTCAAAAAGTTACATTCTTATGGTTTTTTCTACGCTAATGTGTAAAATGTGGAGTAGGGATTAAAATTGTACGAAAAAAATCTTCATTTTCAGGCCATAAATCTTCGAATCGCTTTTTTAGAGCCGCAAAATCTGCAAAATGAGGATAAATCTGTTGATAAGTATGATTAAGATGAGTACTTCAAGCTTTAGAGCAGTCATGAGCTTTTCATAGAACAATTATTCACGTTAAATCAGTGACGCTCATCCATATTTTTCAGATTACGAAGTTTTTCGGCTACTTATTTATTCTCTTCATGAATATTACAACCAGGGTTGCTAAAAGAAAAAAATCCCTCCAAAAATTTTCCTGAAATGCGCCAAAATCAACTGTATCGCTAACCTTCATTACATACTATTTAAATTTAAATATCATACAGTATTTATTGATATTGCTATTATAATTGCTAAAAAATTGTTTTTGTTTTATTTTGCTATAAAAATCCTAAGAAATTGGAATAAATTAACATGCTAAAAAATCTTGCTTAAAAAAATTCATACGCTTTGTGTACATTGTTTTAAACAGCAACCACTATTACAACAAAAAATATGTGTGTAAGACACAAAAATATATCAGTGGCTTATTAGTCGTCAACGAAGGAGGGTTGAAGCGCATGTTTTTGTTTTTTTAATTTTAAGAGATTTTGAAGAGAGCAAAAATTTTGATTTCTACACCGAGAAGTGTTAATAATAAGCTACATAAATTTATGGATGTTTGTACTATGTATGAATACCTAATTTTTTACAGCGTTTTAATTTCCGTGTTTTTCTCTCTTTTTGTGCACCCCCGCGTTAAGTTCACACGTATTCTTACGCTCTTGTTTTAAGTCGTCAATGAGACAGCGACGAATGCACTAGTGCGGAGAATGTACGCAAATTTGTATTAAGCACAGAAAAATAATTTGAAAAAGTTTCCCACGCTCTTGCTTTTAGTTGCCACCAGTGTTTTCAATTTTTAAATTTCAGAAAGCACTAAAGTCGTGAAATATTGCGTAATTTAAAAAAAGTTTAAAATTGAATTTAGTTTTATTTATATTTATTTTTTTATATTTAGGCCTTTTGTTCCATTTTAATAAAAGTTTAATAATCCTATGTTTTTTGCATTTTCATTTTTTTTAATAATAATTCAAATATAACAATAACTACATCGATATATATTTCTTTAATTTGAACCTATTGAACTTAGGTATATATTTGATACAAATATAGGAGGTGCTATCCAATAACTCCGGACATTTTTTGACTGATGATTTGTGTTTATAGTGAAGTCACTTAGACCAAATTTGAAAACTTCCACTATTACCGTTCTCAAGATATACAAAATTAACTATTTTTAAGTTTGAAAATTGCGTATACTTGCATATTGGTACGTAACGAATAGTACTACGTAACGACTAAGCAAAGCAGACCGCTGAGTGGTACTCACTAATTAATATTGCTTTTATACATTTTGAAAAGGCTTTTGACACCGAGAAGTCCTAGGAAAACCATCGACATTGTTGATGTGCTATACACAATTAATGTACAATCCCTATTATGCTGACGGTAGACAAAGCTGTGTCAACTTCCCACTCAGCGTTGCCTTCGAATCTGTGTTACAAAGACACGTAGGGTTAAAATAACCTGAAACTTAAAGCAAAGCTGGTAAACCTTGAGAAATCCAAAGACACTTGTCTCTTAACGACATGCAGGGCAAGCTGAATTCTGTACCAGTAGAGGCATATCGATGCTGCAAGCCTTTAGATTGGACCCCAAAATTTGCAAGAAGTTTTACCTTTTTGCTGATCCATTGCTGACATACATGTAAATTCATTTAACAAGTAAATAAGCATTTTTAATTCGTTTGTACAATATAAACTTTTTTACTATTTTGTTACTCTTCTGTAAAAGTTTTTATTGCAATTTGAAATAATGACTTGCTGCCACCTAAAAGATAAAAGCACTTAAACTAGACAAGAAGAAGCACTAAGTATTAATTCAAAAATTTTTCGCGTCGAAAATTTTAAAAAGCAAATTTAAAAAAACAGTGCTAAAAGCATAGAGTTACAACGCTGGTTGTCATTGACACAGCGATAAATTCGCATGTGTGGCCATGGTGAAATTATATAATGTAAAGTTCTTTGTCCGTCTGAGACCATTTTTTGTGTTCACATGCTGTCAAAAAATTTTCTTGTTCAGCAGGTACTTACTAAAAAGAACAATCAAAGGATAACGTTAAACTATGTATATCGTATTACAAAATATAATAAATAATAAACATATTTATAAATATGTTTAAATATTTAATGCTTATAATTGAAAAACGTCCAAAAAACGAAATATTTGAAAATTAAAATTTTCAACAAAATAAAATATTCCTAATTTACAAGTATTAACTGTACACAAATTTTTTTTATGTTTTTATATGGGCATTTTTTGACATTTACAATACAATATAAAAAAATATTTCCTGTTGTTTTGAAACAAAAAATTGTTTGTTGTATAGACAACTTTACCTTATCTAATTTCACCATGTGTGTGGCGGATGCGTGTTGATTTTTTTAAATTTATTTAAAATATCAACTCATGGTGAAATTACTTAAGGTGGACTTATCCGATAATACAAGTCGTACGACATGTCAAGTTTTTGTGTAGAAGAGAGCGAATAGTATGGTGTAAACACAATATGTAATGAGAGCGTACGACATGGAGAGAAAATACTGATGAAAATTTGGCAGTCGTACGGCTTTCTTTGTTTTTTAAAATTTTTTAAAAACCATCACTCTTCGTTAGATCAGGGATGTATGTTTATGTAAACAAATAAAATACTCGTAAACAAAGAAAAAAGCAATTTTCTTCGCTCGTACTAATGGTTTGTTTTAAAACAGCTACTTTCATTTTACTTTGTCGTGTAAATGTAAAAAATCTGTCGTAGGATTTTTAACTCATTTTTACAATACGGATGTAATTTTATAATACTTTTTCTCTCATTTTACGTACGTAAAGTATTATCGTGTAATCTACCCTTTATTGAAGAGTTGGTGTCTTTTGATGTGATTTACGAATTATGATTATTTTAAACACTTTTTTATTATTACTTATTTTTTTTTTTTTTTAAATTAAAATTAAATTTTAATTTTATATTTGTGTTTTTCTAATAGTTTATATATATAGTATTTCACTTTTGAAAGCTGTTTTTTTATTTCACCATGTGCTCTTTTTGATATTAACGATTCAAAAAATGCCCTGTTGTTTTTGCATTGGTGTAGAGTGCCACCACCTTATGTAATTTCACCATGCATCAACTTTACTCTCTATGAGAAAGGGGCTATTGTACCGATTATTATTGAGGCGTCTTCTTTATCGATTGACGCTGCCCCTTCTATTGGTCTTTCGTCTGTTTATGATCATTTGGCAAGTATTCCCTTGCTGAAGTCCCCAAATTTCGTCGAATCTGGTCCAAGATCTTCTCTATCCCGATTGCTTCGCGATAATTTCGATCCTTCTACATAGTTATCGTCACCTGGTAACTTTTCTTCGAATAGAATTTCTGCTCCGACTGATACTTCTTCGGTTGCTCCTAGGAATTTTGTGGTGGTAAAACCCAGGAGTACCATATTCATATCTCGTTTGTCTTGTGAACAATTTAAGTTAGATTGCTATAACATGATTATGTTTTCCTTATAATATGTTCGATGTTATTGTTAACCCTATGTTCTGGCCATAGGCTACTTTCGTCTATGAATTTCAATTTAGGGATAACCATCGACGAAATGACGTTGCTTTAATTTAATCTATCTCTCGAGAAAACTGAGTGTGGGGCTGTCATTGAATGTTAGTATTGTTTATTAGTATGTCCGTGGTCTTAGGTCTAAACTCTCTGCGATTTATAAAGGTAGCTTCGGTTTTTGTATAATTGAGTTTACTGAGACTTGGCTTAATGCTACTTTCTTTGAATCTGAAATCATACCTAGTGATATGAACATTTTTTGACGCGATAGAAAAAATAGGAATGGTGGTGGTGTCCTTATTGCGCTAGTTATATGCCCGAATTATTTAGTTTCGTTTTTTCTGAGGATGTTGAATTTATTTCTGTCAATTCGATGTAGCAGAGTTTATACTGGTCCTGGCTGACTTTAATCTTCCACTTATCTTTTGGAACTTTTCGCCTGAAATCGGCTAATTAATACCCTTTTCTTCAGTCGCATCATGTGTAGAAATTCCGTTTGCTATGTCTATCTTGGTCTTTTGCAAGTTAATCATGTATTAAACTCTATGGGTAGGATTATTTTTTTTTATAGATCACCCAAGTATTTTTTCTTTATTTCGTTTAGATCCTATAACTTTCCCGGAGGATGTCTACCATCCGATGATGTTACTGAGCATTGAATTTTTTTTTGTTTATCTAAGGGCGTGAAGATTTCATTGGATACGAGGGGTCATTTTGATTTTGGTCGTACTGATTTTGGCCGTTTGAGTTTATTTTTGTCTTATATTAATTGGTCATCTTTACTGAATTCACTGCAGTGTGACTATTTTTCACTTGATAGGATTATAGATAGCTTTTGTGAGGTATTATTCCAATGCTCCATTTGTATACCGTTGTTGAGATCGTTCTGGTCCTTCATGGAATTCTGTTAGACTTGCAAGATTGAGGAATAGGAAATCATGGTTGTTTGGAGGTTTGCGAAATCTAGGTCTGGTATTGACTATATGCTCTATTCGAGAGCGCGTGCTGAATTTAATAGAATGAATCATTATTGTTATATGGAGTATTTTGATAGAGTCAAGTCTAATTTTAGTAGTAAACCGAAATCCTTTTACGAATTTGTTCGTGTAAAATGCAAATCATCCGCGTTTCCCACTGAAATATTCTATGAGGTAGAGTGGTCTTCCGATTACACTGTTCTATAGCAATAAAGCCTTCATATAAAGCTGTATGGAATATAAAGATTTTGATGCGCTGAATTCAAATCCGTTTTCAGTTTTTTCCATCGTGCTCAAATTTTATTTTATTTCGTGGCAAATTTTTCGTCCAAAATATGGTAGTTATGTCAATATATTTCATCACAACTTTTTAACGCAAGTACCAGCAAATGCTTAGGAACAAAATTTCCTATAAATCACCTACATAACATTATCTTGTATTTTTAACAGTTTCGAAGTTATTCATAACTTAGTTGCGAACAATTATTTTTTTCGGCCAAATTATAACAATTTTTTATTTTTCAAAAAGTCATAAAAAATTTTACATGTTAAGCACTTGAATTAAAGCTTAATGTTGAGAATAAAATAAGCTATAAATCATGAAAATCGGTTGGATATTGCTAATTATATTCAAAATTAAATTTTTATTAAGAAAAATTTTTTATGACTAAAAAAATTTGCTCTAATTTTGCACGAAGAAAACAATTTTTCGCAACTAAGTTATGAATAACTCCAAAACTGTTGCAAATACAAAAAAATGTTATTCAGGTGAATTATAGGAAATTTTGTTTTTAAAGCGTAGGTCGAAAGTAACAAACCATCTTGAATTTACTACGTAGGTTTTTATGGGCTTTATTGCGGGTGCTCAAACTGATGTTATTTATACTGGCTTTAGAAAGGCCTTTGATAGAGTTGATCATAGGATTTTGCTTCATAAATTTGCACTGATTGGTATTCCTGATAGATTACATCGTTGTATAGACTCTTACCTCTCCTTTAGGCCCCAGAGAGTGTTGTTTCGACGTATGTTGTCTAAGACCGTGTATGTTTCTTTCGGAGTTCCGCAGGGTAGCCATTTTGGTCGGCTTTTGTTCTTGTTATTACTTAATCAGCTTCCTGATTATCTTTTGGGGATATCGAAAAAAATTAAACTTCTGGTGCTATCAACTCCACCAGTTTATAATTTAAAACACTTGATTTCTGTTATAATTAAATTTACCTTTATTTACCCTTAATACAATTAATAAATTCCAATTATTACTTTAATTTCAATTATTATTTTAAACTACACGTATCGAACACACAACCAAAACTAACTTTTCCCATGTTGGTCTTCACCTTGAAGACTTGGCAGATCACGTTGCATCGACACTTGCAGACCCGCAGACGCTTAGCTTGCAATACTGTTTTGCGTAGTAATTCGAGCCTTATATTATTTCGTAATCAGGCCGGATGCGCGTGCAGAGTTCATGGGAATTGGTAAAATTATTGGTTACGCTGACACTGCTAAATTTCAGTCATGTATAGTGTCAACACTGTTGTTAACTTATGAAAACAAATTTGAATATTTGATAAAAGACAAACAAACAGACACCATGGAAATCTCTGAAACTCATGTCACAGGATGGAGTTTCTTTAAAATTAATAGATACACTTTTTACGATAGTAATGAATTGTGAAAAAAGCACAATCTAATGAACGAATCTTTCGAAGACCACCACAATTTGTACCCTGGATTTTCTACGTAAATTAGTGATTTCATTGGTTTATTTTCTACCCATATATTTCATTATTGAAGGGCAGTATTGATATGCGATTTGGTTGACTTTGATGTTATGAAAGGTGTAATCGGTTCACCTATTATTATCGCCGTATGGAGCTCTCTCAAAATTACATCTTCAATTGGTTACATCGTGCAGACGGGCACTCGAATAAATTGGCTGAAATTTAAAAAGCAAATCAGCACGCACTGTTCCGAAAATTTATTGCTTAGAACTCCGTTAGAGGTTGACCAAGTTATTAAAAAACTCGAAAATAATCTCGAATTGGCTCGCCAGCACGCTGCTTTACCTCCCTGCCAAATTAGATTGAATGGAATACACTCCACAGATGTGCTGCAGTTATTAGCTGGAAAGAGAAGAATAAGGTGATCGTGGCAACAATATAAGTAGATCTCTCCAACTTAAGAACTATTTAAAGAAGTATACAAAAAAGATCAAAAATCTGCTGGAATTAAAACGGACTATTTCTTTAAATAAACACCTTGAAAATCTGGATGCGACCGCAAGTTCGGATTATTGCTTATGGCGCGCAGCGGGAAACCTTATAAGACTTGTTATGACCAAACCTTCATTGCGAAAGTCGAATATAGAATTATTAATGATTACGTCTGAAATAGGAATTTATTTATTGAAGACTTGAAAGAGGTTTTTTTTTGTTATTACAGAAGACGTTATAAAATTACATATTACATTATTACATATTATTAGTGACACTGAAATAACTAATAACCGATTTAGTGCCAAAGAAAGCTTCTGGAATTAATAAAATCGGCAATAAAATGATTACAGAAGTGCCCCTTTTGGCGAGAAGACAATTTCACTTTATATTTAGTGCTGTTTCGCGAATATTATTATATATTTGGAAAATATGACTTATCTCAATGAACCCCAAACTCGGAAACGATATCGCAGTGGTGGAATCATACAGACTTATAAGTTGTCCAAGTTGTTCGTACAATCGATAATAAAGAACTTTGTTCGAATATTAAGGTGACTGTTTTCCAAAACATGGATTTAGAAGTAAGCGCAGCACAATCGACTGGTGAATGCGATAAGAATGATTTTTGAGGAAAAAGTAGTACTGCACTATTTTATCGACGTTTTTCAGGCGTTCGATGAAGTATAGCTTGATACATAGACTGAGATAAAATTTATCACCAACCTGCAACTTTTCACGAGAATATATGCATGTATAACTAAACAAAAGTTTAAAGTTAAAGGAGACTATTACTTAAGCGTGGCTGTAGTACCACAAGGAAGCATCTTGTGATTCATCTTATATCTAATATATATCGTGTGGACCATCTATCTGTTTAAATTAGAACCAGCGGTTATTCTGAATCTGACACTACTTATGCCATTCTATTCTGTCACAAAATTCAGTATATTATCTCCATTGAACGAAATGAATCGATTTACGCTTGAGTATCGTTGGGATTTATTGGTATTTTATTTCCAAAACAAAGACAATAGGTTGGAAATTGCGAAAAAAAATAAATAAAAAAGAATTCACGAATCATCTTTTCGAATGAAGCTTATTTTCATTTTGGTCGGTACGTTGATAAGCAAAATTGCCGCATTTGGGGCTCAGAAGACCCAAACGCGGTCTTACAGAAGCCAATGCACCCATTACAAGTGACTGTTTGGTGCGGCTTGTGGATCGGATCATTGGCCATATTTCTTTGAAAGTGTGAACGGCGCAATCATTACGGTCAAGGTAGACACCTATCGCACCATGATAACCAATTTTTTTGTGCCCGATCTTCATGGTATTGATGTGAACGATGTTAAGTTTCAACAGGATAGTGCAACTTGCCACACATCATGCCAAAATCGATTTATCGCGTCAAAAAATTGATGGCCGTTTAATTAGCTGAAATGGTGATGTCAGGTGGCCGCCAAAAAGCTGCGATTTGACACCGTTGGACTATTTTCCTTGGGGCACCGTTAAAGACAAGTGTTATGCCGACAAATCAGAGATAATTGAGAAATTGAAAAGGAATTCAATCTTTTTCTTAGACTGCGATTTTATAATGCGATTTTGAAATAAAATGCTGATGGAATTATGCTACGAAATACAGCTATGGGACACTACCTTAGCTTCAAATATTAAACGGACTTAAAGACGCCAAAATAAAATTTGAGCCTAATAACAAATGCTCTAATTTGGTACCTAAGAAGAGAGATAATAACATCAAAAAACTCCATGACTCCATGATATTTCGTCTCGCACTGACTGGATTAAATTAGTGTAATTTATAATTTTAAAATTTGAATGAAAATTGTTAGATCAGGTTAGAGTGAATATCTAATTAATTAAAATTGCAAAAAAAATACTTAATATTGCTAATTTACTAAATTTATCACTTTAAAGTATGCAAATAAAACTGAGAAATAAGTTTATTTATTGAATTTATTGTTTATGTGTCAATCACGTGTTAACGACTAAGCCGATTTGGTGGGTTTGAATTTACAGATACCGAAAGTACAATAAGATATGGTTTTTTCAAAATAGGACCTGGAATAAGTTAAAATTTAAGAAAACGGGAAAACTTAGTGAAAAAATACATGCTTTCCTTCTTTTTAAATCAACCATTTTCAAATTATGCCCTTTAGTAGGCGAATAAGGGGTAAAAGGAGAATTTTGTGTTCGTAATCTATTCCTACGAAACGAGTAGTTATTACGGTATGTATAACTTGGGAACTATGAACTTAAACTATCATAATATTCTACATAATATTCTACTATTAGGATATAAATGAAGTTAAAAAATTGACTCTACAAGCGTTCTCTAATATATATATATATATATATATATATATATATATATATATATATATATATATATATATATATATATATATATATATATATATATATATTTTCACTAAGTTTTCCCGTTTTCTTAAATTTTAACTTATTCCAGGTCCTATTTTGAAAAAACCATATCTTATTGTACTTTCGGTATCTGTAAATTCAAACCCACCAAATCGGCTTAGTCGTTAACACGTGATTGACACATAAACAATAAATTCAATAAATAAACTTATTTCTCAGTTTTATTTGCATACTTTAAAGTATATATATATATATATATATATATATATATTATCGTACATTCCAATATACATATATCAACCGAAGAATTAAGACCATACCATATCGGCACATACAAATAAGGGCATAAAAATGAATAGTATCGAGGCAAAGGAGAATTTATCTCCGATTTATAATATATATACCATGCATATAAGTATATATGTGTAGATTATCCCGCCAGTTCGCATACTGGTATAGCTTATAGTCCTAGATCATTAAGGTTAACATAGAGCATTATATTGACTAAGACAGGAAAATAGTGGAATTTCATGAAAATCGGCCACGCACATCGCCAACCACCCATATAACCCAAATTGATATTTTCGTATAAAATTTTTTCTATAAAAGCAAGGGGCTTCAAATTTGGCACATACCCTTCCTAGAGAAAACAGAAGATGTGTACCAAGTCTCATCAAAATTTACTATGCCCACCGCGCATAGTGCACTCTGTGACGGCAGTATTTTGGTAACAAAAATGTCATTATTAAAAATAATTTTTTACAAATATAAAACTTCTGTTCCACAGAAGAGTGTTTCACTTAGTAAAACTCATAATTTGTTTTTGTAAAAAGTAACTTGTTGAAAAAAAAATTCTACTGAAGTCGCTTAACTATAGTAAAAGGAAAACTGACGAAATTTTCACGCAGTTCAGTAGCTAGTACGCGTCCCGTATTTTTATTCCTAATATTTTAAAATACTGCACCTCCTTTGTAATTAAAAGAAAAAATTATTTAAATTGTATATGTAGTTTAGTAGATATGAGCAAATGAAAATGGCCTTATAAGGTTCAAAATTGGCAGTTTTCCATGGAAAAAAAGTTAGCTCCGGCTACATCCGTCTTCTTACAAGAACCAAATGAACCCTGAAAACATATTCATTGAATTTACCAAAAAAAAAAATTTAGCGATTTTTACCGACCGCTGAACAATTTTGTGAATTTTCTGAAAAAGGTGAGCAAAACTGCAGACAGGTTGTAATAAAATCTGATGCATGATTTCAGAATTAAGCTTTTTGCAATAAAATCCCAGTTACAAATTATAACAAACATTTTTTAATAATTGAATGTCAGTAATTTTTTGCCATTAAACATTAAGAGTTCGATGAAATTTTTCATTAGTATTGTTACGAAAATAAAAATGCCTAAAAAAAAATACACCACATCAGTGCCTTTGGGACTATATTATGGGATTTTGGTATATTGGTTTGTGTCAAGGTTGTTAATGTGTTACCATGGTAATGCCGTACTGATTTGTATATTTGACGGCATTCCCATCTTTGGGTGACATAAACTAAAAAAAAATTAAAGGACATAAAATAGAGGATTTAAGAGCGTTTGAGGCATTTCCGGAACTTTTCAACTGTAGGCAGTTAGGTATATAAGGAGGCTGCTTTGCCTACGTAGATATAGTTATCATTTTGCAGTCATAAAGTAAAGTCATGTTTAGTCGTAAATAAAAGTGTTGTATAAGTGAATATTAAGTGCAAGATAAATAAATGTATAAAGTAAAAGTGAGGCAATAAAAACTGTAAACCAACAACAACGTGGTATTTATTTTGACGCAATTAAAAAGAACTCAAGCATTTTAAAAAGGTTAAAACGTAACAGTATTTTCGTAAAAAAGCTCTCAAAAAGACGTTTTGTGGTGTGATCCATCAATTCTTGCAAGTTTACAGTGGCGTCCTTTCTGATACTCGGAGTTCATGGCGATACGTTTTTTTATTCTCATCTACTAAATCTATATAAGGTGGTGATATATTATATCCCTCCCTCCGCAAAACAGATTCATTGTTTCGTACAGATGATTTGTTAACTAAGCACCCAGCATTAACGCTAGTGCAGTTGATGAAGGAATACATGTTGAAATTTCATTTAATTTTTGCACACGCAACTGCGTTTGTCATTATTAATTCTTGCTGAGTGTGCTGTGGCACTAAATGAGCAGCTTTGTACCTTTTAGTACGATCTTCGCAATCATCGAATTCCTAAACTGACCTTCCTTGTTTACATGAACAACTAGGTTCATCATCAGCAAGTGAGACTTCAAATATATCTGAACAAAAATTGTTATGATATTTAAAATTCACAATAAACCATTTTTGTTTTAGACATACCTGTTAGCCAAGCATAATTTTCTTAAAGAAATCCGATCCGTCTAATAAAGCAACATTATTACCGCAATTAATAAGTTCCTTATACAGTTCACTATATGATGCAGAAAATAAATCCATTTTAATAATTATGCTTCACAGTATTATTATAATTTTGATTTGTCAATTCTTTCCAATTCAAATTGTTGCATTACCTAAACCATATTGTTACGAAAATATAGTGGTAGTCGTAGCTTTAAAACTGTATTGTGTGATTTTAGTCCATTGGTTTGTGTCAAGGCCACCTTGGTAATGCCATACTTAATTTGTGTTGTTAAAGGTGTCACCAATTGTGTACTGACCGTTGTTACCGTACCGATTTTGTGTGTTACATTTTAAATTAACGAAAATGAGTCCAATGTTGTAGGAAGAACAAACACATTCAAAAGTAATTTAAATTGTATATAAAAGGCGGCGCCTTATGCATTAGTTAGTTCAGTTACAGTGTTTAGGCGTTAATAAAAGTGTTGAGTGTTTGTGTATTAAGCGAATATTAAGTGCAGGATAAATAAGCTGTATAGTAGAACTTAAATAAATAAGTGCATAAAGTAATACAACAACAGACGTATTATTTATCCTATTTAACGCAACTTAAAAGAACTCAAACGTTTTTAAAAGGTTAAAACACGACAATATGGTTTTGTTTCTCGTATTTCGTTGTTCACATTTTTAAAATTGTTCAATTATTAAAAAAATTTTGTTTAATATATAACGACTCTTTTATTCCAAAAAGCTCAACCCTAAAAGTATGCAACAAAATTTATTACAAATCTGTACTGCAGTTTTCCCGATACTTTTCAGAAAATTCCTAAGTTTGTTCAGCGATCGGTTAAAGTCAGTGGATTTGGTTGGGTAAATTCATACAATAGAGGAAACTTATTTTCATTCCAATGAAAACTGCATATGCTAAATTTCATAAGGCCATTTTATCTACTAAACTACATAAGCAATCTTAATAACTTCAAAACATAACTACAAAACATAAAATATGTAATATACGTATATTAATTTCATTCTGTTTTAAAATCAAATAAAAACAAATAGTAAAAAACTTGTTTTCGTTCTGAATTACAATTGACTATTGTGAATTAATTAAAATTTTATGAATTACAATTTGCTAATCTGAATTACAATTGATGCTTTCTGAATTACAATTGTCTAATCTGAATTACCTTGACGCTTTCTTAATTACAATTGACTAATCTGAATTACAATTGACGCTTTCTGAATTACAATTGACTAATCTGAATTACAATAAACACTTTCTGAATTAGAAGTGGAAACTGTGTAGTGTACTTACATAGAACAAGTTACATAAAGACATTTTGACGCATTGGCGGTAGAAAGTTGGTTAACTTTTAACTTTTTAACGTGTTGTGGATTTCAGTTATCAGCTGACAATATAAGAATAAGTTAAACGAATATGAATCATTTTCCAATTTAATAAGAGGAATACAAATAAGAAACAGCTGACAGAAAATGCTGATCAAATTAAGCAATCAATTAAGCAATCAATTAAGCAATTAATTAATAATTAATTAATTAAATTAAAATTAAAATTAATTAATTAATAATGATCAATTAAGCAATTTAATCTATACATTAATTTTTAATAACAGTTTATAAGTTCATTAACGCAAACAAATTTTTGGGGTTAAAGGCAGTTAACAATATTAATAACAGAATAAACAATATTCTTTGTGCAAGGAAAATAATAAAATTAATTAAATTGACATAGTAAAAGTTAGCATACAGGTAACACGTTATGGTTTTTAACAGAAAATTTTTGTCAATTTATTATTTAATAGGGTAAACTCTCTTGAAGTCGTAAATGCATCGAATCCACCAAGTCTTGCATCACAGAAAATTGAAACTAAATTTATAAAATTTTTCTAATTTTTCTGTTAAAAATCATAACATGTAGCCTACTGTATATGTACTTTTGTGATGTTAGTTTCGGGAATTTTACTGTTTTCCTCGCAGAAATTAAACATATACAAGAATATCGTCATTTTTTTTTATTAATATTGTTAACTGCCTTTAACTATACCAAACTAAAATAAAATAAATTTGTTTGAATTAATTTAAAAAATTTTGCTAAGAAGAAATATATAGATTGAATAGCTGTTTACTTACTTGAGTGATTCACCGTAAAAATAAAATTAAATCAGTTTTGAAAATAATTTATTTTCTACAATTTTATATGCAAATGTATGTACATAGTATTTATGTAAATTTTATGTTAACACTACGAGATATATGCATCAATAATAATCTCAACAGTTTGAAGTACTTAATGTGATATATGTATGTGCCTATAACCTATAAATATAGATACCATATACATACAATTATATAAATTCTAATAACAATTTTTTAAGTAAAAGTATCACTTTTATTAACAAAAGTCTTATTCTTTTTCTCTTTTGTCTCTTTTCATATAAAAATATATAAAATTTTATGTATATAAAAAAAAAAATAATGAAAATTATTTCCATATCTTTATAAAATTACATGTTTTATAAATTATACCTTTTTTATTAATGTCATATTAAAATTTTAATTTATTTATGTATTTTATTTTCAAATTTATTTCTTAAAAACACACTATGATTAAACTCGTGTATGTGAACTCATACGGAATTTGTTTTTGCATTCTGTTAAATTCTTAAATTTTTCCTTTCCTTACAATTTGTGGTTTCTGTATGCATATGAAACCCACTGTGGGGATATTAATCTATAAAATATCGATTACGAAAAGACATATTTTACTTTATTTATTTCTTAATCTTTGATTTATTAAATTAAATTATTACAATAACAACAATAAAATCACTTATGTGCCGCATTTCTGAAAAATAATAAATTGTTATTATTAAGTATGTCGTAATATGCGTTGTAGTTGCAATAAAAACAATTGGTAATATAATGTTAGTTACCTATTTGCTACAATTTATGTTTGCAGTTATTGGAGTTCAACTCTTTAAGGTAATTATGTATGTATATATATATATTAACTAAAGAAAACATTATTCAAAATATTATATTTCAATCGTTACAACCTTCTGTGTCTAATGTTCATAATAATGAGTAACAATAACATGTTGGATACTGGTTTATAAATAAGAAAAAATGTATTATATCTTAAAAGCTTTTTAGGTTAGGTTAGGATCAACTGACAGCCGTCAAAAGACGGACAATGACAAAGATGTTCCGTGAAATCATTATCCTCTTTGTCGTTTCAGCTTCTGAAGAAATCATAATACCAGGGGCCCAATTGCGAGTTATAGTGCTTGCAAGGATTCTCACGCGTAGTTTACTTTTTACATTAATTTGTAAATTTATGTGTACTCTTCTTTTTACATTTATGGATCTTTTTGTAGTTGTCAATGTATGTCAATTTTTTTTATATTCAGCTTGAGATTAAGTTCTGTAGCCTTTTAGTATTGTTATAATTTATTTGCCTGTATCTGCTACAGTTCGGACAGTAGTGTTTTTACGTCATGGAAACGAGCCAGCGTACGGGTGAGGAAGGGTGAGTGAGTGGTCGGGGACCATTCGAAAAAAAATGTGACCACCACCCTTAGGTTAAGTTAGATCGATAGGAGGATCCAGTCTTACATTTAAGTCACAGTCCTGCCAATTTTCCCATTCGACCAAAGATTCACATGAGTCCCTCTTTCAGACTGCCTCAATTCATTATTTCTTCCCTCCAGATCCGATTTAAAAAGATCTTTCCCTCTGATAGCGAGGCTATTAGCCCATTCATATCTACTATGCAAGAGTGGCGTACCACTATATAATCTACAGGTGGGTGGGTACTCTTCTACAGCCCGGCATTATATCATTATTATCACTGTACGTCAACGACAAAGCAACGAACTGCTTCTTTTTTAGCACAAGTGTTGTTGGAGGTGCACTTTCTGTATATTCAGTGCATACGAAAATTTATTGGCCGAAATATTCACAATATTGTCCAAGATTGCTGCATTAGCCTGCTAAGTTTGAAATCACATGATTGGTGATTAGTATAAGTCGAAAATTGGAGCATTGCGATAATCATATGGTCTCAGCTGTTTTAAAAATATTTTTAACTAGAGTAACCCTTTCTGCGTTGCTGGGAGCCTTTATGTTGCATACCTATAAAATGCATTTCTCGTAAGAAAACTTCAAAAGAATGCCATATTTTGTATGGGAAAAACACATCATAAAATGGCAAACTATTTTTATATATGTACTAGCTTAAACCGGAATCTATTTGTATATTATAAATGTAGGGATAATATAATAATAGGCGAGCACGTTATTTTATATTATATTTCTCTCCTCCTTTTTCTGTCCGTCTGAGTTGCATAATTTAGTACGTCTGCGTTGTCCTCTTTCGTAAGTCAGCGTTGTATTGGTATGTCCGTTCGTTAAATACTGCCTTATCCCACATAAATGGAATATCAATTCGCTTTTTTTCCCGATTCTATCCGTTTTGATGTCTCTCGCTTATATATTTAATGAGATGTACGATAATAAATATAATTTTTTATGGAATATGCTACGCCCACTCTTCCTTTGGAGTTAGCTTTGTAACTTAATCCGAACCTTGATAATAGAAGACTATATTTTTAATAGTTCCCAAGATATACGGTACTAAGTATTGGAGATACCATGCCCATTTGTCCGATTCCGGTCATTTTTAACTTTTGATTAATACAATTTAATGTTTTTAGTTAACTTTTTATAGTATAAGAAGAGAAAATAAATAAAAAAATAATGTAGTACGATCGGACTGAAAAAAGTACACTTTTTCATGAATACTTTTCATAATAAGTACAATTTGAAAATCTTATTGCGCATCCCTGGCTTACCATATCAAGTAATAAATTGACAAACATTTTATGGTTTTTTTGTTATAGTGCGTTTCCACTTGCTTGTTTTGCTACTTGTTTTGCCATACATTTTTCATGTTCGAAAAACTCAAACAAAACCTAGTTTTGCACCAAAACATGTCGAA
Source organism: Wohlfahrtia magnifica (assembly GCA_023159175.1). Lineage (NCBI taxonomy): Eukaryota > Metazoa > Arthropoda > Insecta > Diptera > Sarcophagidae > Wohlfahrtia > Wohlfahrtia magnifica. Next base: position 469,050 of record JAKWBJ010000022.1, on the reverse strand, counting down.
AATTGTCTGTGCAGCACTGCACTACATCTATGATCTTAAATACGACTTTGGGGCATCCAATTATGGTAAGTGACAAATTTGAAAAAATATCGTATTTGCTGGTCATTTTTTAAATAATAAACCAATATGTGATAAAAAGTAACTGTTTATCCTTTCAATTTCCTTCTGCAAGAAGTAGTAAGTAATAAATACTTTTTGACAAATTTTTTTTTTATTTTTTGTTTGCACAATTGTCTTTATCGTTTACAAAAAATTGTTGGGTTTGAAATATTATCGCACACTCTTAACATAATATTTTGTTACATATATACAATATATTTTATCCAAAATTCAATTGTACTTTCCATAAAAAATAACGGAATTTTTATCTTTTTTGTTAAACTCAAATTTTATTTTGCTTGTTTGTTTATTAACAATATAAATGTCAAATTAATTTTGAAAATTCGAAAACAAAAACACATAAGACATAATGGAAACACAAACATGTTTTTCGCAAAACAAGTTTTTCTCATAGTGAAAACGTACTATTAAAAACCATAATATGTATATTACTGAATACTAATTTTGTGATATTAATTTAGGGAATTTTATTGTTTTCTTTACACAAATTAAACAAATACAAGAATATCGTTAATTTCTTTTATTATATTGTTAACAGCCTTTAACCCTACAAAACTAAAAAAAATTTTTGTATGAATTAACTTTGAATAATTGAATAGTAGTTATTACTTTAGTGATTAACTGTATATACATATGTACATACATATGTGTATATATGTTGTATATCTTCTTTAAGTCTTTAGTATGACAGAAATATCCAATTTGCATTGAATTGACTAGATTTGAATTTTAAACCAATATTCTTTGATTTTTGATTTACTTATGTAATTTGCTGACTAAAATTATATTTACGATGTGAGCCTTGGCGGCAAGAACTTTAATTTTTAATTATGTAATTAATTCAGTTAATTTTTTTTATTTGGCGCAAAATTTGCATTTATTATAAGAGACAATAATTTAACAAGTTAATCAAAATATTATCTACAACTGTTTATAACTTTTGCTCGCCTCTTAGGCAATTTCCGAATCCACTCTCGGAAAAACTCCCCTTCTTTTGAGCCGAGCCAATTTTGAACTGAACGGTGAACTGCTAAATTATGTTGCATCCGTTGAAACAGCCAGTAGTCAAAAGAAGCAATGGCCGGAGAATACGGCGGGTGAGGTGAGACGTAAGGCAAAGCGTTGTCATGCATGTAGTAGACTGCTTTTTAATTAAAATCGGTTCAGTTGGACCTATTGAGTTTCAAAATTTCAAACGGGCAATTTGTTTTAATGCTTCATCACAAGAATTTATGAAATCAGTTATTTCTACATGTACTTCTTATTCAGAGTTTTCGGATGGACTTATCTCCTTAACATCGCACAGAAAAGTATTTGACCCAAAAAGCTGGCCAAAATTATTAGAAGCATTTTTTGAATTAGAAGTTTAGGATTTTTTATAGTTTTAGGTATTGTTAGACCCAGTGACGAACCCTGTTGATCTTGTTCGAAACCGGATCATGAAATCACCTATCTCCTATACAAATGCCTCCACTGAATTGCACTTATAGCTTGGTGAAAATCTAACCACATTTCAGAAAATTACTTTAACGTTCATAATTGACTTAAAAATATTATCGTGATGAAATAAACTATTTTTATATGAATCTTAATTCTCATAATTGACCATACGTCCAAATAAGGCTTCCTTGCGAAAATCACTTTATCCTCCAAAATTCGCTTAAATAAGATGGCGTAAATGATATATACTATAACATGCTTAATTACTCAACGCTTAACTTTCCTTTAAATTTATTTCCCTCAATTTTTTAATTCCCGTTTTTTTCCTATAATTTTGTAATAAAACCACACCTTTCGCTTCCCAAGACATAAATTTCCTTAGTTCAATCACCCAAAGTACTTATTGGCTGCAAACTTCTTGATAAATGCAACTACACCCAAAGAAGTATATATAGCGTACAACACTTATTATATTTTTCTAACAACTAAATGGTTTTATTTCAGAAACTCTTTTTAACAAATCAAAACCTCCTCAGAGAAGGGCCAAATGTATTAGATATAAAATTTATGTATTGAATAACTTTATCTTATTATAATTAAGAAACTATATTTTTTTCGAACGAAATAAGTATAGCGTACAAACAAATATTATCAATATTTTTTAACCAGGCTTATAACCTTATATTTTGTTTATATTATTTGAGTGGTATATATGACATTTTTTAAGAATGCATGTCTTCAAACCTTGTGAAGTCTAAAATTGGCGGCCACTATCATAAAAACGTTGTGACAGAATGGCCCAAATATTTTTTATGGGTTTTAAATTAGGACTACTAGCCGACCATTCCATCACATTTATGTGTTTATCAAAAAAAAAAATTTTTTAATTGCCTTGGAATTGTGGACTACTACGTTATCGTTTTGGAAAAAGTCTATAATAAAATCTATAATAAAAGTCTATAAATTCAAACAAAAAAATTTATGTTTAACAATATTCTTGTATTTGTTTAATTTGTGCAAGGAAAACAATGAAATTCCCAATTTATTATTTAATAGCTTGTACTCTATTTGTTATACTTTCTAGAAGTCGCAACTGCATTGAATCCACTAAGTCTAGCATCACAGAACTGGGAATTATAAATCATTCTTCCAATATAATATTTGTTAAGATCTGTTATTCCTCCTACCACTAGTTTTCGTATTTGGCGGTCTGGATGGTTCCAAAGGTACTCTATTGGGTTAAGACCTGGTAACTAAGAAGGAGTTTATAGTTGTATTGTGTAATTAGTAGCCATTCTTCTTCTCTAAGAGCTGTATGTTTTTGGTCATTAATCTGTTGAAATATAAAGAAGTCATATAAAGGCTACTGCATGGTTTTTTCATTCGAATTATTATTTTAGAGTATTCAGGCATAAATAGTAATCCATAGTCCCATCAATAAAAACAATTCTACTTACTCCGGATCCCGCCATGTACCCAAAAACTATCACTGAAACACCTCCATGCTGCATCAACCTTTGATAATAAGTGTTTTATATATTAGATCACTGTAATACACCTTAAAATTTTAGGTTATACCGTCGTCAAGGGATTGGCAAACTCCAGTTGTGTTTAGAGGCGAACAACAATGTTTTCATTTGTTAAATTTAATTTTTTTTTAGTAAGTTAGTGTCTGCGTCCAGTTATTCAGTGTCAGATTATGGAAATGTATTTTGAATTGAAAAATCAATCTACAACAAATAGAACCGTACTTTCAAATAATGCAACTTATTTGATGCAGGAAATTGTGAAAAAAATGTACAATGGTATTTGTCAATAATCGCCGATTTTACAAAATGTTGTATCGTTGTACTTTGTATTGAATTAAAAGTTTCGTACGAAACGCCGTCAAATTACATACATGTAAAAATATTTGTGAAGTAATATTCAAAATATGTTGAAAAAACAGTACTCTGTTCTTTTATCAACAACCATTTTATTATTATTTTATTAATATCTTTTGAAAGCCGGAGCTTTCAGCAATACAATAACTCAAACCATACAACAATCATTGCAAAGGAAAGGGGTTAACATGCAACGTTCCCAAACATATCAGAAAACGTGCCATTAAACCACGAAAACAATTTCTCGATGTTCTACAGTCAAAGTGGGGAGCACATATTTCTTCGTGTACCTTATATTACTGTGAGGTGCATTTTCATACTTTTTTGAGTTTTTGTTGTTTTTGTTGGTTTTGTATATTAAGTACATAATTTATCTGAAAAATTTATGTGTTTTTAAGCTTTAAAGTTAATTAATTAGAGTTTTTAATACTTTTGCCAATTAGATTTGCTTATTTTAGATATCAATAATTTCGTTAAAAAATATAGCCTGGCTCACTTTTACTGTTAGCCACTGTATATAAAATGATAACTAAAATAATAAAAATACATATTTTACTTAAATATGTGCACATGTACTTCGTTTAAAAAAATTCTTGCTGAAATTAAAAGCATTTTTGGTATTTTTATTGTGAATGCCAATTACTGAGAAGAATTAGAACAATGATACAAGGAGTTTTGTGAATTCGACAAATGTTTTTATTAATACTTAGTATGATTATTATTTGGATCTACAACAGCCTTCACTCGATAAGGCATAGAGTCGACGAGCTATTTTGTTCGAATTTTGTGTTGATTTTTTATGTTATTTGACAATAACTCTCATAAATTTAAAGTCACGTTAAGTCGAGGTGGTTCTATCAAATGGGGAAAATTCCATATAAGCCAAGCTTACATTGCATTTACGCTTTGAGTTCTTATCTCAATAACAACAAAAGTTGCCACAGACCCAATTTCTCATCACTTTAAATCAGGGTTTTTTTTTGAGTACATATGTTTAAATAATAGATTTATCCATATTTCCACTTCAATGAATACTAAAATTCCAACATCTGTTGTGGAAATACAAGCCCACCTGAATTCCTCCACCATGTTAACTATGGCGGGAAGGTTTTCTAATTAAAACACATATTAAATACAGATTTATTTGAAAACATATGCATGTGGGTATGTGCAATCAATCGGTAATCAAGAACTTTTTTCTTAGTAATAAATGCCTTCTTTATTGCTATTCGAACATGAAACGTGCCGAATTGTTCGTGCGCTATTTGGTTTTACCATATAAACCAAAAATTATAATCACCCCTATCGAATAACAAGTGAAATTTATATGTCAATGAAATTTTCACTCCTCTCGAAGTGCTCATTGCTACCGTGAATTTCCCATGCAATCTTTTTCCCCTTTTCACAAGCTATCATTTCACATTGAATGTTGACAAGATCAAATTGAAAAAATATTTTTGAATTTAATATATTAAAAAATAAAATGTTTATAAAAAAAAATTGAAATAATCAAGTAATTTCGAATAGAAGACAACAGTTACGTGGGCTAAGGTCATATATTGATTGAAATAAAAATGGATTAAAAATGTGTCATACATCAGGACTATCATTTCACACTGAAAAATCAGAAAAGGTGAAAACATTTCCTATGAAAAATTATTCATAATAGCAATTATGTGAAATGAGAAAATATTTCGAGTTAAATATTATTCACGAAGGGGTTAATACCTTTCGTTAACACAAGGTTTGTTTTTACAAAGTTCAACTGTAAAAGTTAACGAAAAGGTGCCTTGTTCTATTATATTGACTTCAAAAATTTGATATGTAGATAGACCATAGACATTCTAATAATTTTTTACAGCTAACAAGCATACATCCAGACAGAACAGTTTTTTACACTTATAGAACAAAATTCGTATACAAACATAATCTTAGTTCCATTTGAAAGAATATATGTATTGATGTCATTATTTTGACTGAAACTCTACATACATATATAATACATATAATATATATATATATATATATATATATATATATATATATATATATATATATATATATATATATATATATATAATATATAAAAAAATTTGTAACATAAATATGTACATATGTTGAGTGATTTTATAGCAACTTTCTTTTTGGTACTCTGTTTTTGGCAGCTCAGTTGTTTTCATGTAACATGTTACTGTCAAGCATATTCAGTTTGATCTATAAGTAACCCAGGAATCGACTTACAAATGAAAACCGTTTGCAGATTATTGACTTTTACCATCAAAATTCAGTTGGATGAAGATCCGTTTTTTAACAGAAAATTATGTCCAGCGACGAAGTTCATTTCATGGTTGCTTGCGTACGTGAACATGCAAAATTGCCGTATTTGATGTGAAGAGCAGCCAGAACAAGAACTGCCAATGCATCCCGAAAAATGCACTGTTTGGTGTGGATTATGGGCCGGTGGCATCGTTAGACCGTACTTTTTCAAAGACGACGAAGTCAGGAACGTTACTGTAATGGCGAGCACTACCGTGCGATGATTACATATTTTTTTGTTTGCCCAAAATGGAGGGGTAGACTTGTGACATGTGGTTTCAACAAGAAGGTGTCACATGCCACACGGCACGCGAAACAATAGCCCAATTGAAAGGCGAGTTCGGTGAACAGCTTAGACTATTTTTTGTGGGGCTATGTTAAGGCTTATGTCTACATGGACAAGCCCGCAACGGTTGACGCACTGGAAGCCAATATTGAGGAATTTATTCGTGAGATACCGGCCGTGTTGGAGAGAGTATGCTAAAATTGGAGTATGAACCATTTGAGGCGTAGCCGCGGTAAAGATTTACATGAAATTATCTTTAAACATTGAATTATATATGTAGATCGTTCTATCGACTCAAATAAAGATTTCATACATTTCTCTAAATTTAAGTGTTTTTTTTTTTCAAATCAAATCCGAAAGCTCTTAAAAAGCACCTACTATTTGTAGAGTAGATTAGTAATTAGAAAATACTAATTTTTAATAGATGTATAATTTAATTTAGATAAAATATACTTACTTATGTGTAAAGCCTTTCAATCCTCATTTGAAAAATATAAGGAATATAGAATAAAATGTGCTTGGAAATATCGTTGCACCAACTGCTCAATTCTTAAGATAGTACTAATTATTTGTTTATTTTTTATTATTTCTTTTTTAAACTTGCTTCGAAAACTTTATATATTAATATATATTTATAAATATAAACGTTTAAATAGGGTAAATTTTTTAAATGCTCGGATGGTTCCAAGATGTACGAATCTGAATGCCAGTGAGTATATTAATTCGTTCACTACTAATCTACTCAATTTACTACGTTTTCATTTCAAATTATTTAGTGGTACTTACTTGATCTACGAAAATGGTGATATAAATAAACCCAGATTAATGGAGCGTCAATGGAAAAACAACAAATTTCACTTTGATGATGTTGCTAAGGCTATGTTAACGCTTTTTACTGTTTCCACGTTCGAAGGTTGGCCAAAGTAAGTAATAATTAAAATTAGTTAATGTAATATTTTAGTTTTTATTTTGAATTATTAATGAAATAAGATTTTCTTACATTATATAAAATTGGAGTGGGATCTCTTTTATTTTTGTAAAGTGTAATAGAGTGTTATGTCTGTCGCTCACACTAACTGACAGATAAAGCTTTCTGTCTGAAGTCTAGAAGGTCGTCTTCTGATAAAGACTCCATAACATCCCTCCTTACTACTTGAACCCGTTGCTCATTTTCTTTTTCTTGTTTATTTATTGTTAACTTATTTTGGTCTCAACAGTAGGCGCATAACGGAATGGACCATGTATGCAATGACGGCTCGTGCTCTGGCACAGGAGCTAAGCCGATAGCCACTAATCTGCCTATATCATTAAATGGCCATTCAAGTTTTCGACTGCGCTACCAACCACCTCAACCTTGCAAGTGTGGTTTCTTCGCCACCTGCCGATCCCTAATGTAGCCGCAGTTGCGCTCCATAAACAATGAGATCACTGCTATTTAGACTTGCGTAATCGAATGGAATGAATTTAGTACGGTGGACGATATAAAGTTTGATAGTTGAAGTTTGATATTTTATGCTAGTTGAATTTTGGAAGGGGAAAGAGATATTACTTAAAAATTCTAAGTCTTTAAAATTTAATTGGCGCCCGAGCAGGGAGCGTGTCATCATTGAAATCCGGGAAAAAAACCAAGGACGGTTGGTGTGCGGTAATAAGTATAATAAAGTTAAAGTGTTAAGTTCGGATAAAGCAAAGTACGAACAGATGAAGTGGAAATTACTTTTAGTTTCCTAAAAAACTACTGACCTTAATTCAGTTCTAATTAATTAATCAGTAATTGTAACGAACAGATAATTAAGGAAAAAAGATTTTAAAAAAATGTTCTTAATACTGCAGCAGAAGAGAAAAAATATTATTATTTAGTGCAATAAAATTCCATACTTAAATTAACCATTCATTAAAATTTCAATGAAAACGCTATGAAAATACATATGTAAATAAAAAAGTAATAATATAAAAAAATACAGAAAAAGATAATTTTTATGAAGAAGAAAGTCATGAAACTATTTTCTAGAATAAAAAATAATTAACAATAATAAAAGAACATATAAAGAATTACATATTAGCAGAGGAGCAACAATAATTATTGCAAATTGAAGGAAATACAATAAACAAAAAAGACATATTCATAATACGGAAAAACTGTGGCTATCATCCGTACAGCAGTACAACGAGGAAAACGACAACACAGTGGGCTTATAAATTCTGGAAAATGTTTATGTTATTGACTATTGCCACTGCCGAAGTACGGATTTACGACTACTCACATTCGGAATTCGTAACCATTCATACCGTTTAAAATAGTCCATTTAATCAACATCGAGTTATACGAAGACGTATTGACAACTATCGACAGTACCATACAAAGACAACTTGCAAACACGAACGAATTTTACCCTATCTTATCAAACTAAGTTCTTTCTTTCTTTCGATTTCATAGGCTTGGAAATGGATCGGCGGAAATCCAGACCACCGGAATTATGAGATTGTAGTTGATTGCATAAATGGACTCTTTTATGATGGCTGATAGTGAACTAGATTTGGCAAGAGAGATATTGACGCAAGAAAAGTTTCCACTAATAAATATAGATTTTTAATAACTTATTAATTTATGCTAAAAATTATATTGTTAATGTAAGTGAGGATACTCGTATAGCTAATTTATTGAAAGATATGGTATCTATCTGTATCAAAATCAATAATCAGCATCTACCAACAACTGTGGAAATTGCTGAGCATTTGTTGTTGGTGAACAATTACGAAGGCGTTGCTATATATATATATATATATATATATATATATATATATATATATATATATATATATATATATATATATATATATATATATAGTGAAGAAGTGGCATTAAACGAAACGGTCACTACATTTCAATACTTATGGTGGACGGTAAACCCTATGGGGCTGAAGAAGTTAGCAGCACTAAACCATTATCTGCCATACTCCAACAAAGATCCGTAGCCAATAGAACAGTGGGGATCTTATCTCTTCAGATGGTGAAAGAAATCAATGAAAAAATAAAGAACATATCAATCTCATCGAAACCGGCAATAAAATTAGTTTATCATTAAGTAATATAATAATCTTTGTAATAGTGCTAATAATTACAGTAATAATAAAAGTAAAAAAACCACATACACAAATTAAATAACCGGACAAATCTGTATCCAATTCAGCAATTCAAAGGTTAAATTATATTTTTGAACAAACGTTAGATAATTCAACGAGGACGTTCGAAATTTAGGGGGGTATAGTTAATGACAAATTTATTTATTATTCACATTCCCATAAAGTAATTGGATATTTGTTTTGTTGCATAAAAATTATAATATAAAAAATGTATCAGCATATCACGCGAATTTTTGTATTTTATTTTTTATTGTTTTAATCTGTCGGCGCTTGTACTGCCAAAGTAAAAAATGTACATATTTGGGAAAATGTTTAAAAACTAAAAATTTCATTTTTAAGTATGAGTTACACTTTCAAAATAAAGACAAATAAAGACCCGCTGAGTAATGAACACGGCTTTTTTAAAAACTAAAAATTACTCTATAAAATTTAATTTAGCTGTTTATGTTGTAAATTTAATAGCCGTTAGTAACTCACTAATTGCAATTAGAATATATGTAAGAATAATTTTTAATCGAATTGGAAATAGCTGTTGTTCTAAACCACAACTCATTTTTCTTGTGCTTGATTAAGTGTAAGTGTAAGTGTATTATCTCTAATTTATCCAGCATATCCACTATTATTTAAAAAACTACGGTTTAGATTTGAATTGAGAGTATTTGAGCATTGTTAAATATATTTCAGCATGTAATTAGTGCTAAGTTTAGCCAGTAATACCTAGTGGTATAGTTTCCATAGGTTAAGAAGATGACTTAATAGCTTTTATGAATCAAATTTTGTAGATTCTTATTTTTCATCATATTCTACCTTTGGGAACACCTGTTTTAAATACTTAAGGCGGTATTAAAAAATGTCCTAATTCAATCTTAGATTTCCTGACATTCAAATAGCCTTCTATTAGCGTATATATGTTTATCGGAATAATATGATCTAATCCTTTATGCCACAAAGGCTTAATACAGATTAATGAAAAATTAACAACACTTTTTTAAAAGCTTTTCTAATTAAATTTATTAGTCTGTGAATTTGCTATGTTTTCTTTTAAATTCAAATTATTGGCGAAAGATACATAAACTTTTTCGAAGAGTTAGATAAAGATTTATTGTCTTTTGTGAATCAACCTTGGTATGATCCTTACCCGATTTCGGTATCAATGAAACCTTCCATTGTAGTAGATTATATTTGTGGCATTAACAAATGTTTTTCTTTTCATAATTCATTGTATATTAAATCTGCATTTAAAAAAGTGAACTAGTAATGATTCTTCAAATCTTAAAACTATAAAAAAGCAAATTAATTAAGTGCAGCCGGTGCTGGAACCATTAACGACTGTCGTAGCTTAAATTGGTGTAGCTGTAATCATTCGTAGGTTCTTATTTTGGCGTCTTTGAATCTTTTCTATGTTTACAGGCTGAGGCAGTGTCACATAGCTGTATAGCACCCTATTGATTTTATAATTGAGTTACATATAAAGAACAAAGTTTACAATACAACCTCAAAGCTCAGTTTCTGCCTATTAATTTCAATTGTCTTCATTTCTTAGCGTTATTACATGTAATTTTGTGCTTTATGCATAATAGTTTCGATTTATATTTGGATGATAAAATATATGAAAACAAAATGTTTCAATAGAAAAACGATGTTATTCGCGTTTCTAAAGAATTATTGAAATGAAAGATATGAAGAGCACAACATCCCGTTTATGGAATGACTTGTATGTAGTCCGGATTCGAATCCAGTGGAGAATCTTTCAACATGTATGTCATGCAAAACCTATGGACAAAAAGCCAAAGGATAGCTTTACAAAATTGTATTAGAGCTCCAGTTGGTCATTAAGAAAGCTTAGAAAGATTAGGGTCATCAGTTGCTGAAAAATTTGGCGAAATCGATGTCAAATCTTATTTTTGAAGTAACAAATTAAAATCGTAAAATTTTATCAAAAAACCAATTGATTGTGTTCCTATTAGAAATTTAGCCAGTGCTCTTAAATAAATATGTACCCCTTTTTGGTGTAATTTTGAAACTGCAATGATTTATAGAAAACAACATCAACGAAAACAACTTTTTGCACTTAATACAAGTTACCGTTACTTTAGTGAACAATATGAATTGGAACTTGTTTTGAATAATGCATTGAAGAAAGAAAGATAAGGAAAAAAATTAAAATTATGTGTGGGTTTATTATGAATATTTGCCAATGTATATATGTATATCCGGTTTACCTGAAAGGTATAGACTCTATATCTATACTATACTCGACTATATATCTATACTATACTCTATATCTATCTATACTATACAGACTTGGCAAATCCGTATGGTAAAAAAGTTTGACATTTAAAGAAAAAAGCCTGATTCGTTGAAAACGCATAACAATAACTTAAACACCTCACCTCTACTTTCGAAGTGATGCTATTAGTTGTTGTCGATGCTTCGGGAGTTGTAATCGAAAATTATCTTTCACATCACCCTGTTAATTACGCCACGATTGTAACAGTTCTAGAAACGTTTCTTTTCTTCACATATTGATATTGCGACATCTATGAATCAGAAAGCTACTAAAGGCATTAAATTTAAATTAAATCTTTATTGCCCGATGGTACTTACAAGTACCAGCACTTATTTTTATGCTTTACATATTATACAGGTAAAATTTTGTGATGATCAGTTCTATAAAGTACCGTATTTTCTTCCCATAACAAAAACAACTTTTTACTTTTTTTACTCCTGTTGCTCATAAGATAAGTTCTAGTGTTTATAAATGCTTTTGGATTGCGATTTGGATTTTCTCTTAAATTTAAATATTGTTCAAAATTAAAAAATGTGGATTTTGATTTTTTATTTTAATAATTATACACTATTGGACAAAATAAAGTGCAAATTAACTTTTTTATATATCATTAAAGGAAAAAAAATATTAAACTGAATATTATTGTTAAAAAATTTATTAAATTTATTAATTTCGTTCAGAAATTCGCTGTGTTTGGATTTATTTTATTTGCAATTTAAAAGAACTCAAACGTTTTAAAAGGTAAAACGTAACATTGCATTCTCTCAGAAGTGGCATTGTGTAAGTCAAATTATTTTCTTGTTTGTTAAAAAAAGCACTTTAATTTTTTTCAATATTTATCTTAAATTATTATTTTTTATTTGAATATTTACAAAGCTTTATGTTTTTAATTATAAAAAATTAATTTTTAATTAAGATTTTAAAATTTACTCTCGTTGCTGATGAAGATTGTTTAAACACCTTTTAAAACTAAAAAACTAAACTGTAAAACAAAAATATGTAAAGTAATAATTAAGGATCATATAAAATAAAGAATATGAAAAATATAAAGAATAAGAAATACAAAATGAATACAAAAATAATGGGATCGAGTCGAATAATATAATTGCTACCTTAACTACCCTTTCTCTTTAAAACCAAACGTCCGTGAGTGTCTTTGATGACCTAATTAATCAATTAGTTTTTTGTAAAAAGACACAAACATTTTTTAATAAAGATTTAAACGTAGAAGTATGTTAACTGGTAAATAAGTCACTTGTAAAAAAATATGTTAATTTTTATCGTAAATTGTCCTTATGAACAGGTCGGGTATCTATTAACACATAACTTCCCATATCCTTTTGAACTATTTTCTCTACATAGCGTTTACTGAACTTATTTCCCAATCTTCGGTTAGCTTTTACAAGTACCCAGTCTTCTGGGCAGGTGGAACCGTAAAAGTTCAACTCCGAAATAATTTACAAGACCATGTTTAATCGTTTCCGAATTGAAAGATTTCTCATTATCACATACCACAGTCTTAGAACTTGGTAAAAAATTTATTATTGACAATAATGGAATTTTGATATCTACTATCGACCTTGATGCGAAAGGAAAAACGAGAGCGAATTCGCTAAATTTATCGACACAAGTAACAAAATGTGATTTATCGGTAGAAAAAATGTCGAGGTGCAATAGCTTGCCCAAAATGAGAGAATGAGAGAATTGCCAATTCGAGCTGGTTTAGGATGTCGGACATACTTTGCTTCCCTACAGGTTTTGCAAGTTGAAACTATTTCTTCTAATTTTCTTCGAATGTCCGGAAAATAGTATTCCCTGAGTATTTGGCTAAGATTCTCTCGAGCATTCTCTCGGTGAGCCCTGACATGCTCCTTAATGACAATTTCAACCTGATCATTGGGATCGTGAACATCTATAACCATATTTTCGCTAAAGACGAATTTACCTGACGGAAAGTTTCTAATGATATCATTTCGGATTTGACCAAGCGTATGGCGATGCACACAATAGACTGCAAATTTCAAGAATTTGAGAAGGATTTGTTAAAATATTTACGCGAATTACTGAGAGAATAAAAATTTTGGAAAATATCTCTGTCGAAATGGATAATTTGCGAGAGGAAATAACAACATTGAAAATAAAAGTAAGACAACAGGAAAATTATCTTGTTTCATCAGAGGTCAGAATTAATAAATCCCCTTCAGCGAAAATCTACGTGGAATCTTTCAAAACATATGTGAAATCATCAGGACCCCCATACTTAAAGTAAAATCAATTCATCGGCTGGATATGATCGGACAACAACATCACCGACAAAGGAAAGATGTCGATATAATTGAAACGTTTTGGTCTGTATATGACAAAAACGTTTTTCTTAAGTCATTGGCGGACTTAAGAAAACTTTATAAGGGTTTTGCTATCCGCCTTAAGGACATTGGTCTTTGTTCCGACAAGAAGTTTTATTTGAATGAGAAACTTACACGTTCTAAATTCAAAATTCTACGGGTGGCCACCCGTTTAAAGAGGAAGAAAATAATAAGCAGAGTATTTATTATGCGTGGGCTTGTCTATATAAAACAACAAATCAATTATGATCCGGTATTGGTGGATGAAATAGAGAGCCTGAACCAGTTGTTTTCTGGCCTTGATGAACCACGTGCTTGCGGTGAAAATAAGTCTCATTCAAGAAAGGCGATTTAAATTACAATACCTTTTAAATATTTATGACTTTAAATTTCTATTTTTTATTTTATATTAAATCTTACAAACCGACTTCACAGTTATCAAATAACCATTTGCGTTGTATTCACATTAGTTGATGTTTTCGGATGGTAGTGTGAATATTGGTTCTACGGACAACGTTTACAATATGCTTCGTATTTTGACAAGACCGTGTAAAGGTTTGAACATAGTTCACCTTAACGCGCAAAGTTTACACCGAATAATTGACGAGCTCAGGTATCTACTTACTTCGTCTGGCATTGACACAATTTGCGTTTCTGAGACTTGGTTTTCTTTTGATATTCAAGATTATATTTCTGATTTAGAGGGCTTCAAACTTTATAGATCAGATAGGACAACTACTGTTGATGGTACTGAGTCTGCAAGTAGGGGTGGTGGTGTTGCGATTTATGTTAGATGTGGCATTAAATGTGTAGTTAAGTTGAAATCGATTGCGGGTTCTGATATTGAATAGCTTTTTATGGAAGTGGCGGCTAAGCGGAATCGGAAAATTTTTGTTGGTAGTGTATATAGACCTCATAGGGACTTCCCTTTGAATCCTTTCGAAATGTGTTTTAGAAAATATTGCCGCATAATATACTGACATTATTATCGTTGGTGACTTCAACAACACCCTGCTGGAGAGCAATCCACTAATTGATACGATGATAGCGCTCGATTTGACACCTGTAAATACGACCATGCCGACACGTTTTTGCAGACAATCCTATAGTTTGATTGACTTGGTATTTGTCAATGATAAGTTTAAAGTGTTACTCTATGATCAATTATTAGCGTCAGGATTCTCGAACCATGATATAATATTTTTCACTCACGATATAAGCTTAGCAAACCAAGCTATGTATTGCACATACCGTGATATGCGTAGTTTAGATTTTAATCTTATGAATCGACAATTTGAGACTATTTATTGGCCCGGAATTTACTCTCTTGATGATGTGAATGACCAGATATATTTCTTACAGGAGAACGTGAAGTGCTTATATGATGACTGTGTGCCTTTAAGGACCATACATATTAATACGGAGCAGCAACCCTGGTTCTCAGCTAGAATTCGGGCCTTAATTAGAGATCGTAACGCTGCTCACGCTGGATGGGAAAGGTTCAGGACACTAGAACTCTTGAAAATTTTTCAGTTATGTAGGGGTGAAGTAGAAGAAAATTTTCCTCAGCAATGGACAGCGGGTCAAAATGGAGGGAAATCCGCAAGATTGGAATAAGACAGAAAAGCATGTCTTCCTGAGGGATTGATGTTTATGTTAATGATTTAAATCGTAGGTTTGTGGATATTAACATATTACAATCCTCTTACAACTTATATGCTGATTTGTATTTTTGCAGGTTAGTCTAGGGCTATCGTTATTGATGGAATAAACCCCACATTTCTGAGAGTTATTTTGCCCAGACTCTTACCTTTTCTTACTCATTTATTCAACTTTATACTCACGAAATCTGGTTTTCCTGAAGGCTGGAAGCTTTCTAAGATTATTCCAATTCCAAAGAAGAATAACGACTTTAGGTCTATTGCTATTCTCTCCTTCTTTTCTAAGGTTATGGAAAATATTATGAGTGGGCAGATTAATGAATATTTACGACAATCGAATTTTTTATCTCTTAGGCAATCTGGTTTTGTTAGGGCTGTATCACGGTTCTTACGAATGTAATCGAGGATTTTAGAGCCGATCTTGACAGAGGTATGGTATCTTTTTAGTACTTTTGGATCATAGTAAGGCCTTTGATACAGTCGACCATGCAATTTTGATGAGTAAACTGGATAAACTTTTATTTTTCACCGTCAGCTTGTGAACTTCTGAACAACTATCTGACTGGTCGATCTCAGACTATACTCTTGAATGGTGAATATTCATGGACATTGAATGTGAACAGAGGTGTCCCGCAAGTTTTATTTCTTAGACCTCTTTTATTTTGTCTGTACATTAATGATTTGCCTGATGTGATTGCACACTGCGGCGTACAAATGTATGCTGATAATGTATAGATTTTCAACAGTAGCAGGGCGAATGATATTCATTCTTGTGTGGCCAACATCAACAGCGATCTGGCGAATATTAGGAAATGGGTTGCGGTAAATGGACTATGCATCAACCCATCCAAGTCAAAGTGCATCTGCATCAGTAATAATAATTTAAGTCTGGGCGATGAAATAAGGATAAGAATTGATGATGATATTGTTGAATTTGTAAGTTTCTGCAAGAATTTGGGTGTTGTATTTAATAGTAAGCTGTCATGGTCTAATCATATATCCACTGTAGTTGGGCGAGTTTACGGAATGCTTCGAAATCTTTTGGCAGTCAAGCATTGGACGCCTATCGGTACGGACTCTGCTTGCTAAAACTTACCTCTTGCCTGTTCTCTGGTATGTATTTATGCGAACTGCTCTGCAAGTGATTTTAATAAACTAAGGGCAGCTTATAATAACACAGCGAGATACATCTATGATATAGGACCACGTGGATCCATTTCCCGATTTTCTTATCATATCAACCAGATGAACTTTGGGAATCTACTAAAATTTAGGAATCGTATCTTCCTGCATAGAATATTGACCTCTCGGCACCGAGGTTTCTGTTTGAGGTTTTGAAATTTGCCAGGTAAGAGGAAGAAGATCGATTCAGCTGAAATATAGATTATCCTCCTCACAGCGTCAGTTGTTCATTCACAGCATTAGTATCTGGAACCAATTACAAACTCAACTTCAGGTGATTAGCAACGCAAATCGGTTAAGAATTGAGCTGCGGAGATTTCTTGACTAGCTTGTGTATAAAGTTTGTAACACTATACATATATAACTCAGCTTTAACTTTAATTTTGTCTACACTTTTTTCTTATAACTTTTCTTTTCCTTTTTTGTAGCTGTTTAATTTACTATTATTATTATCATTACTATTATTATTATTATTATTATTATTATTATTATTATTATTATTATTATTATTATTATTATTATTATTATTATTATTATTATTATTATTATTATTATTATTATTATTATTATTATTATTATTATTATTATTATTATTATTATTATTATTATTATTATTATTATTATTATTATTATTATTATTATTATTATTATTATTATTATTATTATTATTATTATTATTATTATTATTATTATTATTATTATTATTATTATTATTATTATTATTATTATTATTATTATTATTATTATTATTATTATTATTATTATTATTATTATTATTATTATTATTATTATTATTATTATTATTATTATTATTATTATTATTATTATTATTATTATTATTATTATTATTATTATTATTATTATTATTATTATTATTATTATTATTATTATTATTATTATTATTATTATTATTATTATTATTATTATTATTATTATTATTATTATTATTATTATTATTATTATTATTATTATTATTATTATTATTTATTATTATTATTATTATTATTATTAATTATTATTATTATTATTATTATTATTATTATTATTATTATTATTATTATTATTATTATTATTATTATTATTATTATTATTATTATTATTATTATTATTATTATTATTATTATTATTATTATTATTATTATTATTATTATTATTATTATTATTATTATTATTATTATTATTATTATTATTATTATTATTATTATTATTATTATTATTATTATTATTATTATTATTATTATTATTATTATTATTATTATTATTATTATTATTATTATTATTATTATTATTATTATTATTATTATTATTATTATTATTATTATTATTATTATTATTATTATTATTATTATTATTATTATTATTATTATTATTATTATTATTATTATTATTATTATTATTATTATTATTATTATTATTATTATTATTATTATTATTATTATTATTATTATTATTATTATTATTATTATTATTATTATTATTATTATTATTATTATTATTATATTATTATTATTATTATTATTATTATTATTATTATTATTATTATTATTATTATTATTATTATTATTATTATTATTATTATTATTATTATTATTATTATTATTATTATTATTATTATTATTATTATTATTATTATTATTATTATTATTATTATTATTATTATTATTATTATTATTATTATTATTATTATTATTATTATTATTATTATTATTATTATTATTATTATTATTATTATTATTATTATTATTATTATTATTATTATTATTATTATTATTATTATTATTATTATTATTATTATTATTATTATTATTATTATTATTATTATTATTATTATTATTATTATTATTATTATTATTATTATTATTATTATTATTATTATTATTATTATTATTATTATTATTATTATTATTATTATTATTATTATTATTATTATTATTATTATTATTATTATTATTATTATTATTATTATTATTATTATTATTATTATTATTATTATTATTATTATTATTATTATTATTATTATTATTATTATTATTATTATTATTATTATTATTATTATTATTATTATTATTATTATTATTATTATTATTATTATTATTATTATTATTATTATTATTATTATTATTATTATTATTATTATTATTATTATTATTATTATTATTATTATTATTATTATTATTATTATTATTATTATTATTATTATTATTATTATTATTATTATTATTATTATTATTATTATTATTATTATTATTATTATTATTATTATTATTATTATTATTATTATTATTATTATTATTATTATTATTATTATTATTATTATTATTATTATTATTATTATTATTATTATTATTATTATTATTATTATTATTATTATTATTATTATTATTATTATTATTATTATTATTATTATTATTATTATTATTATTATTATTATTATTATTATTATTATTATTATTATTATTATTATTATTATTATTATTATTATTATTATTATTATTATTATTATTATTATTATTATTATTATTATTATTATTATTATTATTATTATTATTATTATTATTATTATTATTATTATTATTATTATTATTATTATTATTATTATTATTATTATTATTATTATTATTATTATTATTATTATTATTATTATTATTATTATTATTATTATTATTATTATTATTATTATTATTATTATTATTATTATTATTATTATTATTATTATTATTATTATTATTATTATTATTATTATTATTATTATTATTATTATTATTATTATTATTATTATTATTATTATTATTATTATTATTATTATTATTATTATTATTATTATTATTATTATTATTATTATTATTATTATTATTATTATTATTATTATTATTATTATTATTATTATTATTATTATTATTATTATTATTATTATTATTATTATTATTATTATTATTATTATTATTATTATTATTATTATTATTATTATTATTATTATTATTATTATTATTATTATTATTATTATTATTATTATTATTATTATTATTATTATTATTATTATTATTATTATTATTATTATTATTATTATTATTATTATTATTATTATTATTATTATTATTATTATTATTATTATTATTATTATTATTATTATTATTATTATTATTATTATTATTATTATTATTATTATTATTATTATTATTATTATTATTATTATTATTATTATTATTATTATTATTATTATTATTATTATTATTATTATTATTATTATTATTATTATTATTATTATTATTATTATTATTATTATTATTATTATTATTATTATTATTATTATTATTATTATTATTATTATATTATTATTATTATTATTATTATTATTATTATTATTATTATTATTATTATTATTATTATTATTATTATTATTATTATTATTATTATTATTATTATTATTATTATTATTATTATTATTATTATTATTATTATTATTATTATTATTATTATTATTATTATTATTATTATTATTATTATTATTATTATATTATTATTATTATTATTATTATTATTATTATTATTATTATTATTATTATTATTATTATTATTATTATTATTATTATTATTATTATTATTATTATTATTATTATTATTATTATTATTATTATTATTATTATTATTATTATTATTATTATTATTATTATTATTATTATTATTATTATTATTATTATTATTATTATTATTATTATTATTATTATTATTATTATTATTATTATTATTATTATTATTATTATTATTATTATTATTATTATTATTATTATTATTATTATTATTATTATTATTATTATTATTATTATTATTATTTATTATTATTATTATTATTATATTATTATTATTATTATTATTATTATTATTATTATTATTATTATTATTATTATTATTATTATTATTATTATTATTATTATTATTATTATTATTATTATTATTATTATTATTATTATTATTATTATTATTATTATTATTATTATTATTATTATTATTATTATTATATTATTATTATTATTATTATTATTATTATTATTATTATTATTATTATTATTATTATTATTATTATTATTATTATTATTATTATTATTATTATTATTATTATTATTATTATTATTATTATTATTATTATTATTATTATTATTATTATTATTATTATTATTATTATTATTATTATTATTATTATTATTATTATTATTATTATTATTATTATTATTATTATTATTATTATTATTATTATTATTATTATTATTATTATTATTATTATTATTATTATTATTATTATTATTATTATTATTATTATTATTATTATTATTATTATTATTATTATTATTATTATTATTATTATTATTATTATTATTATTATTATTATTATTATTATTATTATTATTATTATTATTATTATTATTATTATTATTATTATTATTATTATATTATTATTATTATTATTATTATTATTATTATTATTATTATTATTATTATTATTATTATTATTATTATTATTATTTTATTATTATTATTATTATTATTATTATTATTATTATTATTATTATTATTATTATTATTATTATTATTATTATTATTATTATTATTATTATTATTATTATTATTATTATTATTATTATTATTATTATTATTATTATTATTATTATTATTATTATTATTATTATTATTATTATTATTATTATTATTATTATTATTATTATTATTATTATTATTATTATTATTATTATTATTATTATTATTATTATTATTATTATTATTATTATTATTATTATTATTATTATTATTATTATTATTATTATTATTATTATTATTATTATTATTATTATTATTATTATTATTATTATTATTATTATTATTATTATTATTATTATTATTATTATTATTATTATTATTATTATTATTATTATTATTATTATTATTATTATTATTATTATTATTATTATTATTATTATTATTATTATTATTATTATTATTATTATTAATTATTATTATTATTATTATTATTATTATTATTATTATTATTATTATTATTATTATTATTATTATTATTATTATTATTATTATTATTATTATTATTATTATTATTATTATTATTATTATTATTATTATTATTATTATTATTATTATTATTATTATTATTATTATTATTATTATTATTATTATTATTATTATTATTATTATTATTATTATTATTATTATTATTATTATTATTATTATTATTATTATTATTATTATTATTATTATTATTATTATTATTATTATTATTATTATTATTATTATTATTATTATTATTATTATTATTATTATTATTATTATTATTATTATTATTATTATTATTATTATATTATTATTATTATTATTATTATTATTATTATTATTATTATTATTATTATTATTATTATTATTATTATTATTATTATTATTATTATTATTATTATTTATTATTATTATTATTATTATTATTATTATTATTATTATTATTATTATTATTATTATTATTATTATTATTATTATTATTATTATTATTATTATTATTATTATTATTATTATTATTGTTATTATTATTTTTAATCACTTTATTGCTAATTATTATTGTAGTATTATTATTATTTTATTTTTTTTTAAATTATTATTTTATTAATTAATTTATTTAATTATTATTTTATTGATTATTATTTTATTTTTTTTAATTATTATTTTATTAATAATTTATTAATTTATTTAATTATTATTTTATTAATTATTATTTTATTTTTGATACTTCTTCATATTTGCTTTTAATTATTGGATTGATTCGTTTTTATTCGGAATATGAATTTACTTTTATTATAGTTCTCATGAGCACTTTAATATATAAGATACTAATCTTGTTGTGCTATTCTAATTATATTCATAATAATAAATAAAATAAAAACTTTCTTGTTATCTTCAAGATTATTGTTAAATTTTCCAATTAAATGAACAGGTGCATCACACGTCTCAAGGTTGACAAATTTATGAACAGCATTTCAGCAAAGGAACGACAGCCTCTCTTCGCCATTCTCATACCTTAGTATTCCCGCCCTGCAGTCAATTTGCGCACTTGGTTCAAAAAATCAAAAGCAATTATTCTATCAACAGTGATCAAATCCAGTAATATAAAAAATCAGAAATCGTGCCCAGTAAATAAGCTAAACATTTTGAAGATATTTTTGAATTGCCATTCACTGAACGAACTAAAAAATATTCTTCAAGGGGTTTTATTGATTTTAAAAATTTAAGATTCTTAATGTAATTTTTCAATGTACCTGTGTCAATTAAAATTTTTAGCGTCCTTCCACCGAGTGACCTTTCTATGTACGGCAGGAGGGACCTGGCTCTAAAAAATTAATTTCATCCATTATGTCATCTTCCCTAACATCAAGCTGTGGAATAAAGGGCAGTTAAGGCTCAGGTGGAACATAGTTTAAATCATTGCCAAGAGATTCACGATAATGATATTGTATATTGTCTTCCGTAGGGGCATGTTGACTTAAATGATTATTCCTTTGCATTTTAGAAATATTCTGCCGCAGACTATTAGGTGGTCTCTCGTGTTGATTAAATCGATTGCTATCAATTTCCATTGGCTCATTATTTTGATGCTTGTTAAAATTGTTCGGTTGCATCCTATCATCATTTCTGCTAAAAGCGCGTTTTTGATGCCAATTAGAAAAAGGATTGTTAAATCTGCTGTCATTTCCACTAATATTTGAATTTATGATGTAACTGTGGCTCATATTTATTGTTCCGAAGGTTTCCAGAGAAAAAATTCTGATGTACGGGCCTATTACTAAACTGAGGTTGCCTTACAGGTTGATAGTGTGGTGAATTAAAAGTAAAATGTTGATTCGAACTATTCCAGAAGGTTGTTGCAAAATTATACCTCGACTGATTAGTTTTAAATTCCTGCGCGAGAGCGAGAGCAGAAGGCATGTCCAGAGGCCATACATAAACACACGCAACGCATTTTCCCTATACTTCTGACTAAGGGTCTTAATTAACGCTGAAATACCTTTATTTGCCATTATAGCTTTGTTCAATATTAGAGCTAATTTTCTTTCGACTGCATCATAAAATTCAATAATTCCTCTAGAGCCTCACTTTAATGTGGACAACTCCTGCTCAAGTGTAAGTACAGATCTTTTGTCTCCAAATGAAAAATCCAGCCTAGATAATATTACTTTAAAACTCAGGACAGGAGTATCAAAGTTGTACAACAAGTTAAGTATAAGAAAAAATTACAATACAAAGAATAAAATTTAAATAAAAAAATTAACATCAAATTGTAAATTGAAAAAGAAATGACAGTAAAAAAGAGTATAAAAATAACAAATATAAATATTGAAAAAAAAAAACAATATAAAAAAGAAAAAAGAAAACAAAAAAAATACATTTGGCTTAATTGTAAAGACATTTAATTATAAAGACATTTTTTGAACAGTGTTGCGTTGCTTATTAGTTGTATGTCAGAAAGAAGAGAATTCCAAAGACGTACTGCATTAATGAAAAATTTCTACTCCGATATAAGGCTTCGATGCACAGGTATTATCAATCTTCTGCCCCTCAAAGGTGTTGTAAATTGTATCAAATTAAATAAGTAAGCTGATACTTTAATGTTGACGATCTTATGCAGAAACATGAGAATTTTCATATTTATTAGGTCCTCGAATGATACGCCGCAAAGTTGTGTTGAAAATGAGGATATTCTATCATGTTTCTTTAGTCTACAAACGTATCTAATGACGTTGTTATATAATATATTCACTTTTCTCCTACTAGCAGAGTCACACTTGCCGAAAAGTTCATAGCCATACAGGAATTAAATGCGTTTTAGCGAGAAGCTTTCTTATTTTAAACGGCGTGTAATATTGTGTTACCCAAAGCATTCTCAGTTTAATATAAGTTTTTGTCGAAAGCGTATCAAGTCAAGTTATTGCTAAATACTATTCCCAGATTTTTCGCTGTTTCAACTATCTCAAGAGGCTGGTTATTAACCGATACCTTTATGCCAGTAGTAAGTTGCGATCTCTTTTAAATAATCGAGCATTTTGATTTCTGCGGATTAAGACACAGTCTATTTTTGGCTGCCCAGCGATAAATTCTGTTCAAGTCACTGTTAAGGTTTTCAACATTTGCCGGTACTAAGCTCACTGAGGCTACTGAGGTACACCTGAAGGCCATCAGCATACATGTGTATATTGCAGTGTTGTAGTTGTTGTGGCAAATCATTTGAGTAAATTGAGAAAAGCAATGGCCATAATATTGAACCCTGAGGAACTCCGTTTGAAACTGATATGGGCGTGGATATGGTGTTGTTGGTACACACGGACTGAACGCGGTTGGAACGAAGATAAAAGTGATGTTGACGTTGATGTAAAGTTAAAGAGATTCCTTAGTTTGATGGATATTTGATGATTAACGGAGTCAAAAGCCTTGGAGTGGTCAAGTAGTACTAAAATGTTCATATTGCCGCTATCGAGATTCCGTCGTATATTCTCGGACACTTCAACTAAAGCTGTTATGCAACTATGTTGAGTTCGAAAACCTGAATGTTTGCTCGTCGTCAAAATATTTCCGCTCAGATACGCTGTAGTTTGAGCACATAATAATTTTTCAAATGCTTTGGACAAAAAACTTAAAATTGCGATTGGTCTATATTTTGTGTTCGATTTGGGTAGCATTATTATTTTAGCATGCTTCCATTTATTAGGGAAAGTACTTGTCGTAATGATGGTGTTGAAAAGATATGTAATGTAGGGTAGTATTAACGGTAAGATGGTTCTAATAAATTTTGGATGCATGTTATTGAAGCCAATTGCATTTGATTTGACATAAGTAAAACTGGAAATAACATCGGATTGGCGGACGCATGAAAACTCAAATGCAAGGATTAAGATTAAAATGATCATTCTCTATTCCCGAGACATCACCTGAATTCAATGGTAAATTTTTAAAAATTTTGTTCAGATCAATAGGACAGCCACTGCTCTTATCATTGCGGCTGATTCCTATATCTCTGATTATTTTCCAAGTATTCCCGGAACTTACAGCAGCGCTGAATTTGATGGAGTAGAATTTCGATTTTGCTATGCGTATTTTCTTATTAACGTTACTCCTAGCAATATGAAAATCTGTTTTGAGACTCAGAGTTCTAAAACGTTTCCAACGGGAGTAGGCTAGATCTATGCTTCTTATCGTCTGTAGAATATCTGCTGTTAAGCATGGCATTTTCTTTGTATAGATTTTCTTCATTTTAAGCGGTACACTTCTCTCAAAAAGAATAGAGATGTTGGATTCTAAGTGGTCCAATTGATCATCGGCAGTAAACAAAAAGATTCATACAAAAGATTGAGGTCGATGTTCTTAAAATACCGATAGAAAAAAACTTGATCTTCATGGTGAAGCTTAAAATCATATGTCAAAAATACCAAATCATGTTTAGAGAAGCAAGGGGCAGCAATTCGACCGTATAAAAGAACATTTGATAGATTTCCAACAAAAATGAGGTCAATCAGTGTGCTGCATGTGGCTGTAAAATGAGTGGGCGTTTTTGTGTTAACAGCTAAAAGTCCTATGGACCTCATACTTTCCCTAACTGAAGATTCTTTAACACATTAGAACTTAAGTCCCCTAGGATGCAAACATCATTGTAGCACATAGTTAAAACCTCCAATTTGTTGAGGAAATCGGCGTAGGGTACATCACGTTTAGGTCTATAAACACATCTCACAAGCATTTTTCTACCATGTTTTAAAATTTCCAGGAAGACATATTCTATGTCCTCACGATCACTGGCTTTAGACTGAAGTTTGCATGTTATCGAGTTCCTTATAAAAACTGCAACTCCACCGACTCTACCTATCTGGTCAAATCGAAATACTTTATAACTACGAAGGCAGATCAGACCATCTGGAACAGATTCATTGAGCCAAGTCTCAGACACACACACCACATCAAGAGTCTGAACTCGTCAATCTTACACATCTTTGTGCGGTAATTTCAGATTGCTTTTCTGTTTCGCCAAAATTTTCACCATGCGAAATGTCACGTCTTTGGAATTATTACTGCCTCTTTTTAAATCGATCATTAACAGTGAAAAAAACCCTAAAAGCAACGTAATTGTTCAATAAAACTAACCATGGAGCCACACGAATACTATTATATACATTATTTACTAAAGATATAAGTATAACAAAGTTAAAAGATAAAAACACAAAAATAAACAGAACTACTACAGCAAGAAGAACAATGGCACATAAATTATCTGGATTAAGTCGTAATACTGCCCTGTTGCACATAATGATCCAGATTGGGGTTGCTTCCTTCATTGGCAGAAAAAAAATGGTTTAAGGCTTCCAGGCTTTCTATGCAGGTGGGTTGATCTTCTTGTGATTGTTTTATGTAAACAAGACCTTCATAGGAATACGCCGAGTGTAAACGTTTCCGCCTTTTAAAATCAAGTGCTTCTCGGAGAATTTTAAAATTATCGTTGGTTAAATTTTCATGAAACTGTTTATTTCTCTCATCTGGTTCAAAACCTAGCAGCGTTAGCTTTCACTTATTGTTTTCATTCTTAAAATTACTAATCGCTTTGACGACAAAATTTCTATCGTACGGTGTCATGCATTTTGCTATAATAACGCCATCGGGTGAAGTATTTTTGTTTTCATTATTCCTATTTTGCAAACGGTTTATTGACTGTAATTTTGGTGTAGGGATTTTATCGTCTTTACAGATAGTATCAAACATTTTATTTAGATTTTCGCCACTGCTAAAAGGTACACTATTAATTCTCAAGTCACATGCGACGTGTGCATTTGAATTATTCTTTATTGGCCCTATTTCTTTTTTCAATTCTAAAATTTCGCTCGTCACTGTTTCTAATTTTTAAACGCACTCATTCACATCATTTATTTCTTCTTTTAGCTCGATTCTTGTCGATTTCATTTAAGAGTTTGTTTTCGATGACTTTAACCGCAGAGTACATTTTATCCATTATACGATTTTCACCTTCTGTTAATAGAATAGTTAGCTGCGAGATTTGGTTATTAAAATTGTCTGTTTGTTTTGTTAATTTATCCTCCAACAATTGAGCGATACGGTTGTATAATTCAGGGTCATATAAAATAGCCATATCTAGGGTCACTTAAATCGGTGTCAGTTGGGGTTCCTTATTAGCTTGGCGTGTTCTTCTCATGATTGTTAATATTTAAGAGATGTCATAATTTAATAAATGTATGTAAGTTTGTAGTTTGTATTTTGTTAAGGAAGAAGAGAAAAAACAAATAAGTTTAGTACAAAGAGACTATTTATGTTGATCTCTATGTTCTATGTAAGATTTATCCACAAATGAGCAAAAAAGAAATTACTTTTGCTTGCTTATTATTGTTAATATCATACACAGAGAGAGAATAAAGAGACTTTATTTATATTGTTCTTGCAATACGTAATGATTGTTATAGATATTTTTGTTTACAAACAGACCGATATTAATAATTTGTGATTGTAGTTTTAACTGTTTTCGCTGCTTTTTATTATAATTGTTTTTTTGTGAGATGTATTGTTTTGTTTTGTATTTTATTTTGCTTCGTATTTTTATTTTTATTGTTGTTTCGTTGTCTATGTTATATTTTGTTTTAAATTTTATATATTATTATTATTGTTTTCAATTTATTGTTATATTAATTCATTTAAAAGATGGTTTTATCTGTAGTTATATATGTAATTTAAAACAGAAATCAACGGCAAGCACAAAAACACGTCTGCACTTAACGAAAGCTATTCTTTATTGCGCAAATTATTTTGTGAGCAGTTAGCGCTGACTGACGCCATGACATATACTTTACCGCGGCCCCATTGAACTCTGGATTTTCTAAGACCGCCAAAAACATAAAACTTATAACAAATCACCAATTCTTTATCGTAACTAGTAAGATAATTCATACAATTAGGCAGTTAATATTTTAGATAGTAATTAATAGAATAAATAGTTTAGATAGTAATTAATATATAAAAAACAGATTTAATTAATATTCAATTTTTTTAATATCTTATTAAATGGTTAAAATACTGCGTCTTTATATTCAGCTGTCCACCAATCATTATTACGATTTCTCAAGTTCCTTCTTTTAGTTTTATGTTCCTTTTTTTTTAATATACAAATTTATTTTGCCTCAGCGCCCTATAGGCATTTTTGGAGCGAGTTGACAACAATTTAAAGAATTAAATTTATACATTTATGAATATTAAAATATAAATAGTAACAAAAAGCAAAACAATAACAATAAAAATTTAAGATAATAAAATTAAAAAAAAAAATCTTTTATGTTAAAAGCTCATTTATATATTTCAGTAAATGCCGCATTAACCCTTGCTTGAAAATTGAAATTCCATTAACATTCTTTATATTAAGTGGCAAGTTGTTATACTCACGGCTACCCATAAATTCTATACGCTGCATTGTTGTTTCCAATCAACACCAAGCGACTCTTACGTTCCCATTAATCCTTATATTGACAGCAAAATTACTTTTAAAATGAATGGTGTATTGTCCAATATTATGTAAACATATGAAAACATACAATAGGATATGAATTTTGTAAATACCATGAATTGGTAAAATTGTTCGACATACATCAACATATGAGGAAACGGTTGGATAAGTTATCGGTAGATTATACACAAGTTTTAAAGCCTTATTTTGCATCCGCTGGAGTGATTTTAGTTCACTGCTTTTCTGCCATCCAATTAGTATACCTAAATAGTTATATTGACTTTATATTGGTGCATTATAAATTAAAAGTTTAGTAGTTGTATTAAACTTGTTCTTGAATTTATATAGAACTCCAACTGCTTGTGCAAGTTTCGATCGAAGGAGCTTTAAATGTTTATTCCAAGCAAAATTTTTCTGTAAAATAACACCTAAATATTTAATAGAATCTACTTCCTTAATTTCATTACCATCAACATATACAGAAAAATTACTGTCATGATGTCTAGGCCTAAATCTTAACAAATGTGTTTTTCTTGTGTTCAACACAAGTTTATTTACCCACGCAAATTCACGTTCTATATAAGCTTTGACTACTGTTTCATATCATATATATCATCCGCACACATAAATATTTCTCCAGAAAGTTCAAGTTTATGCAAGTCATTCATAAAAATGCTAAATAACAAGGGTCCAGGTATACCACCCTGAGGTACACCATGCAAAACAGATCGCAAAGAACTTTTATTACCATTTATTTGTACAAACTGTTTACGGTTACTTAAGTAACTTGTAATTGGGAGCAGGTCATTACCATATATATCATTAAACCTTTGTTTTCCAAGTAGAATATTGTGATCTATGAGATCAAATGCTTTACTGAAATCATAAAAAATACCAGAAATACCACAGTGACCTTCATCCAAACTTTTACAAATAAAATTCACTACGTTTACGACTGCTTCTTCGGTTCCACATACGTCGAAATTTGATTGTGTAATATTTTATCAAAGACATTGTCAATTACAGACAATACCGCTATAGGCCTATACATATCACTTGGGAATGGGAGCAATCTTATGAATTTTCAGAACATCAGTTAATAATTTTATTAAATATGTGCAAAGTGGTGATAGCTCATTTCCACACATTAATAAAGTCTTTGGTACAATATTGTCATGTCCACAGCTCTTATTTGGCTTTATTTGTACGATAATGCTTTGCATCTCTTTAAGTGTAGAGTTATTGAACGAAAATCTTGTTACCCTTAAGGTCCTGTAACTTTTAAAATAATCACTTAGTAAACTTCTCTGCTTGGATCTTAATATTGAAATAGATTCTATGAAATATTTATTTAATATTTCAGCTTTTTCCAAATCATCAGAGATTTCATCATCTTAATCATTCTTTATATAAATACTCTGTTTTACAGCTGTACCAAGTGTGTCGTTTATAAACCTCTAACACTTCTTAGAATCATGCTTAACATTCTCCAAACTTTCTTTGTAAAAATTATTCATTGATTCACGACATGCTTTTTTATTACAAGGCTCATCCTTTTCAAAGTGTTCTTAATACATTCATTATTACGCTTTTTTCGTCTTGACTTTAATAATTTATCTTTATATGAGATCAGCTTTCGTAAATTTACATTAATCCATGGTGTAATTCCATGTTTCTAGCCTTCTTTTTAGTTGAAATTCTTAAGACACTTTCTAAACATGAGATTAAGCAACAAGTATCAATACAAGGATCATATGATTGTGGTATAAGTGGCAATTCAGTTCGTATATAGTCCTTCATGCAATCGAAATCACAGAATAGCCGTTTCTCTTCAAAAAAGGATTTTATGTATGTTTTAATTCCAAGTCAACAGGAAATGATATTATGATCTGATATCTTGCAATTGATAGATTCTATATACATTTTACTATTAACATTGCAATATATATGATCAATAGATGTTCCACTACGGGGGCATGTTATCATATTGTGATAGTTTACAAAATCATAAGTAGTCAGCAAATTTAAAAGATCAATTGATGATTGTTGATTTAGGACATCAATATTAGAATCACCAACAAAGATGCATGGAACACGTCCATGGTAACTAGCCAAGCATTCTAAATAAATCCAAAAATTATTTGAATCACATTTGTGTGAACGATAAAACAACACGAACTTTAATTGGTTTCCATTTAGTTTTGTTTCATAAAGTGATAAAATTATATTATCAACAAAATTGTCACTTTTACAAGCTTCAACTTCATATTTTTAGTTATTATGGACAAATACTGAAGTACCGCCATATTCATCAGGTCTACAACAATGTACAGCATTATAGCCATTGATTTTATACAATTCAATTATATTTTCATTTAGCCAAGTTTCCTGAACAGCGATAATATTGGGTAGTCACGGTAATCTTGCTATTAAGTCTTCAAATCTATAAAATTTTCCAATTGAAGAGATACTACGAATGTTAACAGAAATTATGGTAAGTAATGAGCTTGAAAGACTTTGAAAATAGTTGTCATCCTGAGTTTTAATGATTTTTGGCTTAGACAATACACTTTTCTTGCAAAAAATCCGTCCACCAGTCGCATATACAGCCTTATAGCCAACATTTTTGAGGGTTTTAGCAAACTTTAACAAAGTTAACGATTTTTTGCTTAAGAAATCGCATACAAAAACAGATGAATTCTCTTTCAATTTGGATTTTGCTGACATGAAATTATCCTTTGATTTTTCTGAATAAAATTTAAGAACAATAGATTTTTTTCCATTAGTTGTTTGATTACTTTCTTTTTATAAAATAAGGCTCCTCTATATTACTGTGCTGCACGTCCAACCAATTATCACTTGAAAGCTTCAAAACAATATCAAGTGCAGTTTGATTGCCATTTTTTTCTATTGCGTTTATTATACAGTCATTTTTAACTCGTTGATCATTTAAAAAATTAATTGAATTTTTCAAATTCTCAACCTCAAAACTTACCTTATTATTTTCTTTTTCAATAACTTCTATTTTATTTTTGTTTTCAGCATTACTTTTAATCAAAGCAACAAATTGGTTGGACATAAAGGTTAAATATTCAGTTAAAGCAAACAGCTGATCTAATTTTTTTAGTTCTGTTTTGATTTCTCCACCCTCATGTTTTAACAGGTATTCATATTTTGGTTTATCTGAGTCTCTGTACTCTGTACATGATATTTTTCTGCTACATTTATCGCACTGTATGAACTCTTCCTCTTCTTCAATTTGTGGTTTGCATTGGCCACAGACAACTTTAATATTTTTTAAACCAGTTTTTGTAATTTTGCCAGTCATATTTTATATATTTATTTACCATTATTATTTTTTAAAACTATTGAGTGCGCTAAGTGACCGAGTTTTTGTTTAATTTATTATTAAATTACTAATTATTTCAAGATTTATAAAACAAACTTAAAGAGAGCGCAAAAATTACGAATTCTTCGCCAAAGGTTGCCAACTCTCTTATAACAGGCTCTTTTACAGGCTGTTAACGCATCTATTTAAATTATAATAATTTGCAAATTTTTATTTATGGTTTTTATGTTGTTTAATTTTGAGCTTTCTTATTTTTCTTAAATTTTCAATTTTAGTATTATTGATAATTATACGTAATATGTACATAAATATGTACATACATACATATGGCTGTACGCTTGCTAGCCAACAAGCTGTACGCCTGTTTATAAGTTTATGCGTGTGTACATGCGTACGAACGTTTGTATGTTAGTACATTTGTATATTCGTAGTAATGATAATAATAGTATGCAAATGTAGGAATATGTACATACGTAGGCTTGTATATTAAAACATATCTACTTACATATGTATGTAAGTAGGAATACATTCTTTTTTAAATTTTTAATTTTTATTTTACTTTTGGAATTTAACCGCTAAGAATTATCAACTTAAGTTGAAATTTTGTAAAATAATTTTTTGTATAATAAAAGAACTTGAAGAGTGAACATTGAAAAGAAAGGAATTTTTGTATTTGGTCTATACGGCATATCAGGTGGTACTTAAGGAAATTTTTTCAGACTTTACATCTGATTTCGGATTGTCAAACTAGGCAGTCCTCGTACACAGGCTCTTGTTTATTTTAACTTCTGTATGTTTTGATCAACAGTTGCTGTTGATTTTAAAGTTTTGTTGAATTTATTTGTTATCTACTTTTTTACTTTTACTCCTTAAAATTTAAAAATTCGTTTTAATGGTTATTATTGCTTTTTGTTAGATTTACTTGTTCTTATTTTATTTTTTCTAAGTCAGCTATATTTTTTGTTTATTTAACTTCCATTGCTTTCATGTTTTATTTAATTATTTCATATTTTCTTTTCTTTCAGTTCATTTTTTATTTTTTTAAATCTCCTGTTTAATATTACTTTTCTTTATCACTGCGTTTTTTCTTTTTATAGTTGATTTTATTTTACGTTTTTAAAGTCTCTCTTTTTTTGAGAAAAAATTTTTTTAGCTTTAATAAATTCCGTTACGATCAATAGCTATAATATAATATTAAACGCGTTTTTTTGTGACATTTTTTGCTTAACATTATTTTCTACATGTTCTAAGTAGAATTTTTAGTCAATTTTTAAAGAAATTCCAAAATGACCTTTTTTATTTTATTATAGCATTAATGCTTTATTTGATCTTTATGTTTTTAATCTTTTAAATCAAGCTAAAAAGTCACTTATTCACCACGTTTAAAACTCTTGCTTGAGTCGCTGTGCGCCACACGTTTGGCGCCAATTAAATTATTTTCTTATTTGTTAAAAAAATCACTTTAGTTTTCTTCAATATTTATTTTAAATTATTATTTTTTATGTTAAATGTACTCTCCTTGCTGATGAGGATTGCTTAAACACCTTTTTAAAACTAAAAAACTAAACTGTAAAACAAAAATAAGTAAAGTAATATAGGGTCCGCTAAATATATTTTTTTTTTTTTTGAAAATGCTATAAAAAAACTACTGAATATTTTCTCAAATTTCTTTTTTTATTTGAAAGTACAATCCTTCCGGTTAATAATGGAAAATAATTTCATTCAAATGGCTGCATCGGCTGGCCATGCAGTAGCTTACACGATCGGTCCAATTTTTAAGCATATTATCGATTGTATTCAGCTGTATTTCACCAATGGCTTCACGAATATTGTCATTTAAAGCGTCAATTATCTCTAGCTTGTTGGCGTAACACTTATCTTTGACGGCACCCCACAAATAATGGTCCAACGGTGTCAAATCGCAGCTCCGAGGTGGCCAAACGACATCAGCTCTGCGGCTGATAATGCGATCTTCAAAAACAGGGCGCAAAACATCGAGTGTAGCGTCGGCTGTGTGGCACGTAGCGCCGTCCTGTTGAAACCAAATGTTGATAATATCCTCCTCTTCAATTTTTGTGAACAAAAATTCGTTCAACATGGCTAGATAGCGATCGCCATTGACTGTAACGGCCACTCCTTGCTCATTTTCGAAGAAAAATGGCCCAATTATGCCTCCGAACCAAAATCCGTACCAAATAGTGACTCGTCTTGGGTGTATCGGCTTTTCAATGTATGCGTGCGGGTTTTCTGTGCCCCAAATGCGACAATTTTGCTTGTTTACATACCCGCCAAGATCAAAATGAGCTTCATCTGAAAAGATGATTTTTTTGGCAAAATCGGCATCTTCTGTAAGTCGATCGCAGGCCCACTTAGCGAAGCGTATACACATACGTATATTCGTTCAGCGGAAGGATAAAACTAATTATCTGTCAAATCAGACAAGAGCTAAGTGTTACCATTCACGAAATAAGCACTAGTTGAAAAAAAAACATTTGATGGCTGACGCTTTAAAAATATAAAGAATAAGAAATACAAAATGAATACAAAAATTATAGGAGTAAGTCGAATAATGTAATTGCTACCTCAGCTTGTATATAGAATAACAAAATTAATATATGATTAAATAAAAAAAGTAATAAATAAATAAAATAAGAAATACAAAAATGAAATTCCAAGAACTTAAATTGGCGTTTATTAGTGGAATTTCTGCAGCGCGAAATCAACGTTCATAATAACGAATTTGAAGATACAGATGAAACTGGGATACGTGCCGCTGCAACCACAAGCAGTAGGGATTTTAATTTATTGTTTACTGCCATGATGGAAAAAAATGCAAGTACAAAGCAAAATGCTTTTAAATGAGATACAAGAAACTTCTTAAACTGATAAATAAATGCTTTGGTGTGAATTGCGAGAAAATTCTAAAGCAGACATCAAAAACCTCTGGTACAAATTGAAAACAAATTTAAAAAAATGACCAGGATGTTATAAGAAGTATATGAGGCGGTTTTGTGAGAGTGGAAAAAAGAATGTCAAACCACCATATTTTGGGGTAATAGAAGATAAAATCAACAATTGCCAGTATCAACGATCTGAATAGTACTAGAGGATTCCGCACAATAAAAAACCTTTTGTTTGATGGCAGAACACCTCTATTAGTGCTTAAATTCAAATTCGATACAGTGGGCAGCAGAAATAGTTGGTACAATGAAGAGAGGCTCTGAAATTCATTTCGACTTTTAAAGGTGTATCAGCAGAAATTCTAGAAACCATTCCAGCAAGCTGCAAAAATAAAAACGACTACCTCATGATGGAATTTCAGTGGAAATTCGGTGATGAGCACAAACGAGATCTACATCTATATGTACAACATTTTCTAAAAACTACGTTTCGAATGAAGTTGAACTTTTGGTCGTTTTTATCTTATTTGACCCCAATGTAGTTGGAAACAAAGTTAAAAAAGTAAATAATAAAAAATATAGCTACATTTACAAAGTTGGGTGCATGAGAGGATTACGGTCGCGGTATGCGCTACAAAAAAGACAATCTTTGCTGATTCCATGGCCTTCGTAATGACACAAGAGACAGCCCGCACGGAAGTCGTGGCAGAAAAAAAGCAGTATTCAACAAAATGGAGTAGGTGGTAAATCGGCTCCAAGCTAAGCATAAGGTAACTGTAAAATGCTACAATTTTGAAAGGAGCGCTCATTTTCAAAGAAACCGTAAGCGCCACTCAAAAGGCCAAGATCCGTCTTACCACTTAGAAATTATAAACGGGAGAACTATCAACAATCATCATAATAGTCCACGTTGAACTAATACGAGCTAGCATTTATGGTCAAGAGCTAGCTTTCACAAGCGAGGACCCCACAATTTTCATATCAGTGATTCAGTAAAGAGCAGTCTTACAGCGTGCGTGTACAATAAAAGCAGACAACATGTCTTCACTATAGACACCAGAGCGACACAATCTATCAGCAGAATTGATATAGTGAAGACAGCTACTAGAATGTCTGCCACAGACTAAGAAAAAATAGAGGTAAATGTCACCATAGCTAACATCAGTGTAAGCCATGTGTTTATTGTCGCCGATTTTGTGGACGAGAAGTTGGTGCCGATTTAATGATAGTCCATGGCATCAATTTAAACATGGAACAACAACTGATGAGTTGGCGTAAAGTAGATATACTTCTTGACGTGGGATATGAGCATCAAATGCACGCTAGAAAATTGGTTGCTATCGGTCGAAAAAAATTACCACCTCAGACTGAATTTAACATATTTGTAAGTCATCATCATGTGTAGACAGTTATTTTAAATTATCATTATTTTCAAATAAATAACTAATGTACAAACTAAGGAAAGATGAAAATCTAAAAATAGTAATATCATATAACAATGGATCGATTAACACAAACTATGGGAGTTCTTCCGAATATTACAAGTAACAGAAGCTGAAAAGATGTTCATCAACACTTCGCAGCTAGTTCGTAACGTTTTTCAACGGTATATTCTTGCGTTGCTGACCCTTTAGCTAATGTTGTCGGATGACGCTAGTATGGGTTACAACGACAATGCTTTTAATATGCTAATAATGTTGCGCATTTTGGCAAGACAGAAGAATGGACTCAAAGTCGTTCACATTAATGCACAAACTTTGCACCGCAAATTTGATGAGTTTATGTATTTTTCGTTTCGGCCGGTGTGGATATAACTTGTATCTCTGAGACTTGGTTTCCTTCCACATTCACAATTTATTTTATAATTTGGAGGGCATTAAACTGTTTCGATCTTATAGGACTATTATAATCAATGGTATTGAGACCAGGAGCACGGATGGCGGTGTTGCAATCTATTATCTTACATACCACATCTCTGTAGTATTAAGTATGCAGTTTGGCTGAAATAGGTCCTGGTAGTGAATATTTATTTATTGAGGTGATTGTTGCACTTTCTTGTTGAAAGTGTATGTAGGTCTCATATGAACATACCTGTTCATCCTTTTGTTAATGAGTTGGAAAGTGTTAATTGACATTGTTATTATTGGATATTTCAACAATAACTTATTACAGGTAATCCACTTACTGGTCCGATGTTATCTCTCGGTATAGCACCAGTGAATACAGTCACACCAACACATTATCACAGACAATCATATAGTTTAATTGACCTGGTATTCGTGAATAAACAGGATGTTACAGAATCCGATTGTTGTCAGAATCAGAACTGAATTCGATTTGGTTGTCACGAAATCCAATATTATCGATTTCATGTTCGAATCAGAAATGCTATCAGAAAATTGAGTCATAGAAACTGTTTCTATTGTTTTTTGTTAGAAGTAATCCGATCAGCTGGCAGCTGTCAGATTTGCATTATTTATTTTGATTTTTCTTTTAGGCGGCTTATTATCGGCGTAAAAGACACACACATGTAGTTTAAAATAAAAGTAATTACAAGTAATACATTTAAGTTAAAATAAAATACATAACTTTTTTTTTTTGTTTGAGACCAGCACTCAGGGTTAACCCCTAATAATGCAGTGCATTGTGCTGGTACTAGGAAAATAGGTTGTGGGAAGGAGGATAGAGTAAGTAGTGTTTATGGACGTTCGATTTGAATTTGCTCATGTCGTAAGTGGCAGGGAAGACATTCGCAGGAAGATTGTTCCGCAAACCAACAGTGCGACCGAAGAACGAATTCTCCCTATAGTGCGTTGTGCGATTCACTGGATAATCAACTACAAAGGGATGCGCTCTACCAGAAATACGAGCACTACTTAAGAATATATGATTACTAGGAATTAGTTCCCTAATTTCGTCAGAACACAACCCGTTATAGTACCGATAAAACAATGAAACACACGTCACATTGCGACGATGCTCTAATGAATCGATAGAGTTGGCTACCCTACCGTCATTAATAAGAAACTTCGCCCTCTCCTGTACGCGGTCGAGAAGCTCCAAAATAGACTTTGAAGTACCGGCCCAAGCATGAGAGTTGTATTCCAATTTGGGTCGATATAGGTCTTATAAATATTAAGGAGATCAGATGGAGTGAAGTAATTCTTACACCGTCTTAAAAAGCCGAGGCACTTGAATGCTTCTTTCGACACTCGAAATATGTTCTCGTTCCAACGAACGTCACAGTCAATTCTCATGCCAATAACATCAAGAGCATCTGATTCATGGATATCTACATTACCCATAGATACAGATGACAACACACCACCACGTCTGTGTGTAAGAAAACAACATTAGGTCTTGCGCGCGTTAAAGTCGACCCTGTTTGCGCGACCCCACTCAGAGATTTTCGCCAGGTCGCTTGTAAGCGTGTCGTTCATATTCTGCCTTTTCGCCCCAATCTCCAAAAGGCTCGGCCTATGATCAAACAAATAGGAATGACAAATGTTGCTGTCATCTGCAAAACAGTAGATAGAATTAGAAGTGAGAAAAAGAAAGCCGTTAAGAAATATTAGAAAAAGAGAAGGAAAAAGAACAGAGCCTTGCGGTACCCCTGAGTTTATCCTGAACTCGTCGGATGAGACTCCATCTATAACCACTCTTATAGAGCGATCTCTGAGAAAACTCGATATAAATCGAGAGAAGTGACTACCGACACCAAAGCAATAAGTTTGGATATGAGAGCCTCGTGCCAGACTCTGTCAAACGCCTTGGAAATATCCAGGGCCACAACTTTACTCTCACCAAATCCATGAATAGACCTATCCCACCTTTCAGAGAGTAGCGCCAGCAGATCAGCAGTAGAGCGACCCTTACGGAAACTGTATTGACGATCGCTCAGCAAATTGTTGGACTCTAAATACTTCACAAGGTGATGATTAATCATGCTCTCCATAATTTTGGAAAGTGCCGAACAAACCGCTATTGGGCGGTAGTTTTCAGGGTTACTAGCCTCACCCTTTTTAGGGATTGGCGTTACATTAGCAATCTTCCAGCAAGATGGAAAAACACCCGCGCGATAAGACGTACTGAAAAGATTAGCCAATGGACGCGAAAGCGTCGAAGAGCACTGCTTCAGGACCAGCGCCGGAATACCATCGGGACTAGGCATAGTCTCTGATACTCTTTCAAGTTCGGGCAGTGGTTGAATGCTCTCCGGCAAGTTCGAATTACCTGCAAACATTTCAGCCAGAAGGTTTGCCTTATCAACCGGGTTAGTGAATGTTTCGTCATTCTTTATAAGGACTGGAACCGAACTAGTGCTGTTCTTAAGCCTTTTAATGAATGACCAAAAGCTCTTACTTCCCCGCGGAAAAGTAAGAACTTTTGTACGTAGGCGCTGTTCGTATAAAGTCTTTTTGCGCTTAAGTACTTCGGCACACGAAGATCTCGCCTGTTTGCGTAACGAATTAGTATGATCGCATTTGCTATTACACCAATTTCTGAATGCTTCCTCTCTGGATCTGACTGCAAGCTTGCACGTCTGAGTAAACCAAGATTTATTTCTTAATTTAATCGGAAGCTTTCTGAATGGGATGCAATTATCCATCACTAGCTTTATTATATTGACAACCATTTCGGCCATGGCATTCACGTTTGAATCAAGGAAACAAAGTTTCCAATTGAAATGCCCATAGAAATCATTAAGCTCAGCCCAACGAGCTTTCCCGTAATTGAAAACCAAGCGCTTCGTAGCTGTATATGAAGCGTTGTGAAGGGTGGAGAACGGGAAAGAGGCAGAAATGGTACAGTGAACCGAATTTCCGAGAGGTGAAGGACCTCAACTACATACTTTTCAGGGTGTGTAGTGAGGAAAAGGTAAAGGGCGTTATTCTGGTGCCCCTATACACGCGATATATGAGTAGGTTCATTCACCAATTGTAGCGCGGCAAATAGCTCCACGTATTGGCCTTCTGGAGTTGTGCGGCCTAAATGGCGTAGCCAAGACGGATTATGAACATTGAAATCACCAGCAACAACAATTTCACTGTTCGGGTAATTCGCAAGGATACTCGATATGGAATCGGAAAGAGAGTCAAAGCCAGATATGGAAACCTATCTTCCCGCGTTTGGGCTTCTATACAGGAACCCGAAATGCAAAAGATGTGCCCTGATTTTGAATTTAATCCAAAGACAGTTAAGCTCTGCATCATACATGCCATACATTGAACTAAGTGAAATAAAAAAATTAAATTTTTCTTTTGATTTTTTTACAGCACTCATCATCCATTAATAACAATATTCCCACAGCATCTACCATAATTTTGCTAATGAAAATTTGCAGCAAAATTTATTTACCACTTAGTTATTAAAATGCATTTTAAAAATTTAAAAAAAATTAAAATTTATACGCCACCAAATAAACAAAACCAACAAAATGTAAACAAAGCCAAGAAAAGTACAAACGTTGCCAACTAAATGTTAATAAAACCTTAACAGCTGTTTTAATACTGATTTTGTTTGTGTTCGAAACAATGCAAAGCCAAGACGGTTTCGTGACACCAACTCATATCAGAATTGATTTTCAATTCTGACTAATAACGATTCTGTAACCACCTGAATATTTCGAAAGTCCTTCTGTATGATCCGCTTTTGCGCCCGGTTTTTTCAACCATGTTTTACTGTGTGTATCTTATGATATCTGTGAGCTAAAATTAGCTATGCATTGCACTTACCGTGATATGAGTAGATTGGATTTATATTCTTTTGGATTGAGAGTTGGAGAACATTTTCTGACCACGGATTTATGCTCTTGATGATGTAAATGATCAATTGTGCTTTCTAGAGACTAACGTGAATACTCTGTTTGACACATATATGCAATTAAGTGCCAAACGTGTTAATGCATACAAAGAACCATGGTTTTGCGAGAATTAAAACCTTAATTAGAGAGCGGAACGCGCCACACGCCAGATGAAGTAGATTAAGAACTCCTGAGCTTCGTGAAATATTTTATGTAGAAGAGTGGTTAAAAGTATTAGGGAGTCAAAATGTCTATTTTACCGTAGAAATTTATCCCTGGCAATGGATAGCAGATGAAACTGGAGAGAAATTCAGAAAATTTGAATAGGACGGACGAACAGTTCTTCTTGTGAGATACATATTAATGCTAATGACTTGAATCACAAATTTTTTAATATTAGTATCCTCTAACCCACTAAAAAAATAACATAAGTCAGCGTTAGGCTGCAATTGTGAACACATTCAGTTTTCGTTTTGTGAGCCAGTGCGACTAATACTGACTAATCCTTATCTATTACACTCCAACCTGACTCACAAGCCACTGCATGATGGCGTTGGACATTGTTTTTTATACCCGTCAAGCTTCAGCGAGTTGTGAAAGTTTGGGCGGCTGAGAGCGGTCGTCTGCACTTATATTAAGCGGATCGCTAAGTATGAGTGTTATAAACGGTCAGTCTGATGGCTTAGATGGCAGCCCCATCATCAGAATAGGATACAGTCTGAAATCACCAGAAAATACAAATGAACAGACCGATTTACCGATGACGACCATCAGCATGAAAAAAGGATACGATTTGGCACATGGAACATATTAACCATCTCGTTGGCGCAACTCTGTATAAAACTTGATCCATTTAATCTTCTGGCATACACTTCTATACTCGGGTAGATTTGATACCTGTTCCCATATCAAGTAGGATCGGATTTCTACTGATACGGAGCGCGAATAGCCCCCTTTTAACCTGAAAACTATTCTTGGACAGAGTCCTATCCGCCAGGTTTTGCACCCATGCTCGCAACCTCATTTACATCTAGTGCTGTGCCCAAAGAGATGCTGCTGGCATGTAGATCAAGGAACAATTCTGCAGCACTCTTGGTATTGCAATTAAAGAATATAACCGAAGTACTATTTTGATTATAATGAGCGATTTTAATGTTAAAATTGGCTCAGATGACACCAACTTAGAATCAATAATGAATACTCACGTACTTGGACGCAGGACAGATAATGGTGAATTATATCTGGTTATGTGCACGGCAACTTATTTGGTTGTAGGGGGATCGAATTCCCTCACATGATATCCCCGGACCTGAGTTCTGAGAACCAAACGGACCAGATTATGCGCATAAATCTTGCGGCCATACGGAAATCCGTAACCAATGATGACATGCGGCCCGTTGGCGTGAGCAAATTAAATTACCTGACTTAATTACTAAGGCGGAATTGAATCGCGCAAAAATGGGCAGTGCCAAACGACAACTACAGGCACTCCACATCGACCTTGACAGGCAGATTAAGCTTAGTGCTCGGCGGGACAAGCGGCGGTGGATCGCATCAAATCTGTCACACATCAAGACAAAGTTAAAACAATCGTATCTTTCTGTGTATTGTGAACCATTCCTTCTATCTATATTTTCTTCAACCGATGACGGTACGTATGTTGAATCATCGGGATGCATTGTTGGCATTGATGACATAATCGTTGCTTCTTGCTTTTCATTTTCCATCACAAATGCATCGACTGTTAGTCTTCTCTGATTATGTTGATCGTGCATATACTCTTTGAGGCGTTCTGGAACCAATCCGCATGTACATACAGATGCCTTCAAATCGCATTTACATTTCCCAACGTAAAATATTTTTTTCAGAGATTTTACAAACTCTGGAATTGGGTTATAGTATCTTTGCTTGCTTTCGGCCTGATATTTGTTGAGCAATCTATTCAATTTAATCAATACCTTTTTTTTCGGTATTATTTCCATACCAAGTTTTTCCCAAATTCCAATCAACTTATTTGCTACTTGAGTAGTGAATGATTTACAGCTAACCTTTTTTTGTTCTCTTTTAGCACGTTCGTTCAAGTAAAAATAATATCTCAAGATATCCATCTCGGTTGGTAAATTAAGATCAGTCAAATCAGAGCACGCACCCAAAAAGGGTAACATCATGCTTGGATATATGACTCATTGGGTTTTCGATAGTTGTTGACGTTGTTGTTGCTTCATCTTGCGGTGTAGAGGATGGTGGATTCATTTCGCTGAAAAAATAAAAAAAACAATGCTTAAAAATAAATATAGCTTAAATCAAAGACCATAATCAAGAGTTTTAAGAAATTTTTAATCGGCACTCACCTTGGAAAAATATTCAAAACACCAGCACAGCACAACAAAAGATATCACGAAATATATTAAATATATATTTGAAATGTTTTGGAATGTTAAAAAAAAAATTTTAATTGTTTTTTAACTTTTTTTTAAACTTCTTTTAAAATTCTTTCTTTTTCTTTATTGGGTTTATTTTTGCACTTCACTTCTTTATGTTAAGTCTTTTGAAATACTGCAAAAATCTCAACAACACAATATAACTACATTGAGTTTTCCAAATTCGTTATTGCCTGAATGTGGGGGTCGGTCATACATTTAGACTCGATTGAGCCACTTTAAATGGGTCAAAGTGGGATTT
Organism: Wohlfahrtia magnifica; assembly: GCA_023159175.1. Classification (NCBI taxonomy): domain Eukaryota; kingdom Metazoa; phylum Arthropoda; class Insecta; order Diptera; family Sarcophagidae; genus Wohlfahrtia; species Wohlfahrtia magnifica. The sequence goes on along the minus strand of JAKWBJ010000022.1, from coordinate 425,117 downwards.
TTCAAAACTTGACCTTTGGGTCAAAATACGGAACATCAGAATTTATTTTAGAGGTATGGTTCCTTGGGCAAAGTTTCTTATTTCGATCCATAGAATACGATTTTTTTGTCACTTGGGCGATTTTTTTGCGTCTCTAAAAATCGACCCGCCCTAATACGTATATTATATTAAAATGAAAGTGTTTGTTTGAATACTGTACGCAGCTTAAAAGCAGAAACAGATCAGATTTTGACCGAAAGGGTAAAAATGGGAAAAAAGGGTAAAAATATATAGCTAAGATGGCATTTAAGACAGTAATTAAAATGGGGAAGTAAAGCACACCGGGCTTTAGCTAGTGTGATATAATACGGAATTTGCTAAATAGTATAACTATGTCTATTTTTTACTAAAAGAGTCAATTTAGTGAGTATTTTAAACATTTCTTATAATATTTAAAGTTTGTACAATATCTTTTAGACAACTTTTACTTAATTCTGTGATTTTAGTGTATTTATTTATTTAATTATTAGTATTTTAGTTGTTGGAATACTTTAAATAAAATTCCAAAACAATGTAATAAATTATTTTAGAAAAGATTTCAATAAAGATATTATAATAAAAATCTTTTAAGCATGAGTCCTTTGATAGTGAATTCAGTTAAATCTGATTTGTTTGTCATTGCATGTTTAGAGCTAACGAAAGAGTTATTTCTAAAATGGAAATTAATTGATTAAGTTGGCCAGTGGTCCCTAAATATATATTATTTGGGCAATGGGTACTGATGTAGATTTGTGTTTTAGCCAATCTTCTCTGGTACATTTTTATACAATATTAACTATCTGGAAATGGATTTAGATATCCACTATAAAAAATTTAACATAATTTTCTCTACTCTCGCCAAAAAAAAAAAAAAAAAAAGAAAATTAAAATAAAAAAAAATATAGTTGCATTTCTCTTTGTTGTGTAAGAGTGAATACATAATAAAAACAGTTTTTTGCTTCCACTGAAAATTTTTAAATTTTGTGTTGACTTCCTCTAGAGGAAAAGTTGTGATATGTATATTTTTTCTAATAATTTTTTAATTCATGATTTTCTTCTTTATTTATTAAAATCTCTATTAATTTAAACTTTCCATTTATGAAGCTTACTTTATGTTTCTATCGACTCAAATAAGGAAAATGGTGGTCCTATACATAATTTTCGTCCGATTGTGGCCGCTTACTACATTATTTATATAATCATTATTGCCTTTTTTATGGTTAACATATTTGTTGGTTTTGTTATTGTCACATTCCAAAATGAGGGTGAACAGGAATACAAAAATTGTGAGCTGGATAAAAATCAACGTAATTGCATTGAATTCGCCTTAAAAGCAAAACCAGTTCGGCGTTATATACCTAAACACGGTATCCAATACAAAGTATGGTGGTTTGTTACTTCATCGTCCTTTGAGTACTCGATATTTGTTTTGATTATGATAAATACGGTTACACTCGCCATGAAATTCCATAAGCAGCCTGAATATTATACAGAAATATTAGACGCATTAAATATGATTTTCACGGCTGTATTCGCATTGGAATTTATTTTTAAGTTGGCAGCATTTCGATTTAAGGTAAGTTTCAAAATAAACGAAGAAATAAATAACACTATGCAACAGATGGTACAAAATTTTCTTGACCTATATTTTTTTGATGCGCTATGGTCGCCTTACTTCAAAAATCATCAGCATTTCAGATTCTATGGATAATTTTTTTTTAGAATTTTATTTTTCGGAAATATGACATTTTTGAAGAGGCTGCATCATACATCTTTTGATAACTTTGAAATATTTCAGTTGATTTCGTTAAGCCATATGTTAAAAATTTCCAAATTATACCAGCTTTAAGTCATTCTAATATAATTTGTTTAAATAACCCGTATTTTTTGAATTATTGAGAAAAATATCATAAAAAATATATACTTTTTTTAAAATTATAGTTTTGACTTCTAAAAAATTTACAAAAAATAGAAAGCAGCAAATATTTACAAGATTCACTATTTATTCATTTAGAATTTTGTAACATATGGCTTAACGAAATCGAATAAGTCTTTTAAAAGTAATCATAAGATGTGTGATGCAGCCTCTTCAAAAAACTGACATTTTAGAAAAAAATATATAAAAAAAACTTATCTATACAATCTGAAATGCTGATGATTTTTGAAGTTAGGCGATCAGAGCGCATCAAAAAAATATATTGGTTATCCAAGTTATTTTTGCTTGTTGCATAATGTAATCAAACATTAAATTATTTTTTTATTTGCATTTTGTGTAGAACTACTTTGGTGATGCATGGAATACATTCGATTTCATTATAGTACTGGGAAGCTTCATTGACATTGTATATAGCGAAATTAAAACGAAAGAACAAATTCTGACTACTCCATGTACTGTAATGCAAGGCTGCAAGCCGAAAGCAAAGGTAAGTATTTAAAAAAGTAAAATTTATTTAAATTTAAATAATACTAATGTTACATATGTAAAGTAGCGAGAACAAGTACCTAAACTGATGTCTTGTAAAGAAAATAAAAAATCTGAAGAAACGCAATCCTCTACAGGGTTCTAGTTGACTCTGGTAAAAACTGGATTTTTAAAAAAAATGCCAAAAGTTTGCAATAAAATTTAATTCAAATTTCCTATAGAAAAATGCGTACACAAAAAAAAATCAAATAGAACATACATTCTAAAAAATTTTACCTTACCTTGTATTGTATTTGCCCCTGAGTTATTAAGATATGTTTGTCTTTGATTTTATTTTTCTGCACTGAATGTAAAAAAACTAATTTTTGCATCCGCACTCCTATAGTCCGATAGAGTAAAAAAAGAACCGTTCTGAAAACGTTAGACATTACATACCTATATTTTTTAGACTTAAAAATGCTTATTCAGCACCTATTATGATCTAACACACAATCATATACAAACACACTCTCACATATACTAATTAATGTAATCCTCATTACAACTTATTACAACCGTCTAAAAGAAACCGTATTATCGTGTAAAGAACTGTTGTACCAAATGAAAAAAGAACTGCATTATTCGTAACTGAAAAAAAAATTGAAAGTATCTCAGGCTTCTAATTTCAGGATATTGAGTAGAAAAAAGAAATGAAATTTGGATTGCTAATGTAAGCTCTGACTACTGTAGGAAATCTATTCGTCGGCTGCAAGCACCCTTACATTTCCTCCTCACCAATATCAAAGTTAAGGAGTGAATACTCCTACGCTGATAACACTTGTAGCAAGATAATATGCAAGGCTGCAAGTGTTAGGTTCGTAAACCCTTAGCGTGGTAAACACCAATCAATTTTCCATTTAAATCCTCAAGTTGGTAATAATATTATCCGGTCTATTTGCAAAATCTAGCTAGTTTCGCACTATAATTTTTGTTGCATCATTCTGTCGGAAATTTCGGTGATATATTATTTGTCCATCCTGCTAATCAACCGGTCTAGAGCGAAGATTGTACGATTTCTCATTCCTTTCCTGCTAGTGTTCCATATTTTTCCTAGCTCATTCACGCATAATTAAATTAATCTTCTCGACTAAATCTAATCGACCTGTCTTCCATCATTAGCTTTCACAAGAGGGCATATGGTTTACCGACCGAATGCAAGGTAATAAGGGCTAGCTCCTATTGATGCATGTACTGCTGAACGTAATGCACAGTTAATGCTGCTGAAATATTAGCCCCAGTTACTCTGATCCGATTTTATATACGCCCTGATAGCCGATAGAACTGATCGATTGATTACACAGCTGTATATATATGATTAATGCCATAGTCCTGCAAAAGCTTGTTGAAATTAGTAGATGTAAACTGCGAACCATTATCATGTACTGCTAATTCAGGAGTAACAAAAGCATGGAATAATTCTTCTGAATATTTAATGACAACATGTGTGGTGAATTTCCTTATAGACTTCAAGAAATAAAATTTCGTAAAATGGTCCATAACTACAAATATACTAATATTTCCTGTCCTTGAGCGTGTATACGGCTTGTGCAACTCCTGAATGAATCTGCAAGTTTGTGATATTTTCCCCATAGGTGGTCTTGTAATAAAATGCGGATGATTTGTGCTTTTGCATGTGACACAAGCATTTACCAAAAATAAAATCTTCTAATTTTCTCTAACGTTTTCGCGATACGGCAATGAGCTGATACAAAGCCTTCTTTACAACTTCTGGATTTGTATACAGTTGCTCACCAGTACAATGTTCCATTCGTCGATATAAGTATCCGGACAAACTAAGACGTAAAATACCGGAAAAATCTTTAGTGTTAGTACGAGAAAGTCCATCAGGAACTACATTTATGCTACCTTTTCTATGTTCATTTTTAAAATTTCAGCCTTGTAGTTTGTGACATAAGTCGCTTTAATAAGGCATAAACAGTGAAAACTGTGAAATCATGCCATTTAACATAAACCCTGATTTTCTTAATACCTAGCATTGCTGCTAAACATTCTTGTTCGGTAACTGAATAGTTGCGTTGGGCTTGGTTAAGTTTCTTAGACATAAACTCTATCGAAAGCTCTTCACCCTCAGCAGTCTTCTGTACCAATACACTTGCTATTCTAATGCTGCTAGCATCACAGTGTATATAGAATGGCTGTGAGAAATCAGGACTATGCAACACTGGCGCTGTGATCAAAATGTGTTTTAATTCCTGCTTTTTGTGCTTCTTCATTCCAAATGAAATTCTTTTATTCTTCAATAAATCTTGTAAATAAACAGTAACAGAAGCATAATTCCTTAAAGTTCCCGTATCAACTTGACATACCTAAAAAACGTATGACTTGCTTAACAGATCTTGGAATCGCAAATTGAGGAAAGCCGATATTTTATCCGGATCTGTCTGGATTACCCCGTTTTCTACCAAATGACCAAATGACCTGCAAAACACATTTATTTAGAGGCTTCTCTAAGTACTTCAAGATGACGACCGAATATATCTGATATCGCTAAAAATCATACAGATAAGGAAACACTCCGTCCTTAAATTCGGTGGTACAACTTTGTCCATTAGTCTTGGCATGGTCTATTGTGCATTACAAAGACCAAAAGACATTACCTTGTAATGGTACAATGGACGACTTGGGCCAGTAAATGCAGTTTTATCTTTCGATGATTTCTAAAGCGGTATTTGCCAATGCTGTATTTGCCGACTTTGGCAACCTATTTATAATACGAAAGGATAAGCGTTCTTAACGGTGACATAATTAAGCTTCTGGCTATCTTAACGCAACCGAATTTTCCCTGATTTTTTTTCAAATTCCTCAATGACATCGTTCTCTAACATTCGATTTAACTCTGCGTATATTAATTTTTCAATTGCAGTTGAAACAGGAAAATGCTTCTGCTTGATAGGAATAGCATCGCCTACATTTATTACATTCAATATTAACGCAGTTTTACTTAAGCATACATTAGCGAATGATGGAAATTAATTCACAACTTGTTGTAACGTAGTCTTCTCGATTTCTGTTAACACCCTTTGATTTGAACATTCCTGTGTGTTCAAAGATTTTATACTTGAATCTATTTCAGATATGTAGCCGGACGCCAATAAATGGAAGAACGCCAAAATCTTCACCTAAATACAAATTCTGAGAGAAATTCAGCCCAATATATACTTTAATCCGCTTAGACATGTCACGAAAAGTTTCTTCAGTTTTTAAATAACCACAAACTACTTGCGACATATCACCTTATTCTCTTTAAATCTTGATTTGAATCTAAAATTTTTCTAGCTGCTTTAGAACCTAAACAATTTAGCCAAGCACCTATATCTAGCAATCCTATATAATCTTCATTAAAAATCTTCACATTAGCATATGGTCTTATATCATTAGGATTATCATAAATTGTGCTTAAAAGGATTCTACCAGTCTGCTTAATATTCCTCCAAAAATTTCTAATACACTCGCTTAAACGCTTCGATTACAAACTATTATTCATCTTGTTCTGACACCAATTGTTACGTTTTACCCTTTAAAAACGTGCATTTATGAGTTCGTAAATTGCAGTTAAAATAAAATAAATCTTGTGTTTGGGTTGTTAATCCAAATCCTGTTTTCAACAAAGTTTTGTGTCCCACTCTTTGTAATCTTTTCTCAAGCAATAACAATTTCTGTTTACGTTTTGTAAACAACGACAATTACTCGACAGATCTTTTTACCTAAAGATCTTCCAACCCGATCTTTGTTACAACTTAGGTTCGATCACAACCTTTTCAACCAGAGGTTATCTACACTTTACTCTCTTTACTGAGTTAGATGCAACTAAGCTGGTTTTTACTTCACGACTCAATTCACGAGTTTACCCCTTATAAACTCTCTTCACACCGAGTTCAAACCAACTTGTCACATTGAGATCACCACATATAAACTGATTGTTGTTCGTATTGATGTGCTTTTGATATGGCTGAACAAACACTACTTCGAAAGCTCTCGAACCTCTACTAGTTATACCATAAAAACAAACTACAAATCCATAATATTTTAAAAATTGCATATTGTAGGTAACTAAGGAAGGATAAAACATCCAGATTCTTTAAAACAAAGTTTACTATTAACATAAAATGTTAATATGCTCACTGCCCTCCCAACCATAATCAGAACTATGTGCAATAAAAAAAGAATACATAGTTCTGATCCCTACTACTTTAACCTAGTCTATTGTTGGCCAGAAATTTCGATTAACTCAAATTAAAATTTTATAATTAAAATATAAATTTAGTAAATAAATTCATTTAAATTCAACATATCATGTAAAGAAAATAGTTTTTTCAAATATTAAAAAAAAATAAAATTCAATTATAATAATTTTAATTATATTAAATTTTAAAATATTAAAAAAAATAAAGTAAATTCAAAATCAAACGCAAAAAAAACAAAATGGTTAACATTTTCATTAAAAAGTGTAAGTGCAATAATTAAAACTTGTAAAATAAAAATATGGATAAATAAAAAAATGAAGCTCACCAGCAGTGTACCAGATTTTAAAATAACATAAAGTTAAACCGCGTTCAAAAAAACCTTTTCGGCTAAAAAAGCTAAATTTTTCAATTGTTTTTAAACATATATTTTTGATATTGGACAGCCCAAATGGTTAATATAGCACTTTATAAATTCTTTTCTTTAAATCTAAAGCAAACAAAAATGGTTTAGGTAATAACAAGATATAATTTTTAAACCTATTTGATGAGTATCAAAGCTAAACTATTAATAGAACGAAAATTTAAATAAAATTGAAATGTAATTCATAAATGTACATAATTTTCAGTTTTACACATTTTTCAAATCCATATTCATATAAATATTTACATACACTAGGCATCATACGTCTACGCTCCTCACTCAATTCACAGCTTTAGTGCCAAAAATTTCCAAAAAAAAAATTTTTTACACCATAAAATTTTTAATATGAACTTTCCTTTACAGTGCAATGAACATTAGCGATGCAATTTTTTTGTAAAGGGTCCGCCATCTAACGTTTTTTTTCAACTAGTGCTTATTTCGTGAATGGTAACACTTAGCTCATGTCTGATTTGACAGATAATTAGTTTTATCCTTCCGCTGAACAAATATGGTTGTGTATACGCTTGAACGACACTGGGAAATATTGCGACATTACTCTGAAAATTTTGCCAAAAAAATCATCTTTTCAGATGAAGCTCATTTTGATCTTGCGGGTATCTAAACAAGCAAAATTGTCGCATTTGGGGCACAGGAAACCCGCACGCATACATTGAAAAGCCGGTACACCCAAGACAAATCACTGTTTGATGCGGATTTTGGTCCAGAAGCATAATTGGGCCATTTTTCTTCGAAAATGAGCAAGGGGTGGCCGTTACAGTCAATGGCGATCGTTATCGGGCCATGTTGAACGAATTTTTGTTCACAAAAATTGAAGAGGAGGATATTAGCAACATTTGGTTTCAACAGGACGGCGCTACGTGCCACACAGCCAAAGCTACACTCGATTTTTTGCGCCCTTTTTTTGAAGATCGCGTTATCAGCCGCAGAGCTGATGTTGTTTGGCCACTTCGGAGCTGCAATTTAGCACCGTTGGACTATTATTTGTGGGGTGCCGTCAAAGATAAGTGTTACGCCAACAAGCCAGAGACAATTGACGCTTTAAAACACAATATTCGTGAAGCCATTGGTGAAATACACATCGATAATGTGCTTAAAAATTGGACCGATCATGTAGGCTACTGCATGGCCAGCCGAGGCAGCCATTTGAATGAAATTATTTTCCATTATTAACGGGAAGGATTGTATTTTCAAATATAAAAAGTAATTTGAGAAAATATTCAGTAGTTTTTTTTTATAGCATTTTGGCGGACCCTTTATATGTTTACTTCAGATAATTTAACGGTACTCTTAATAGAAAGCCTTGTATTTCAATGATTCAGAAGTCTACGCTCATAACAATAAAAACTAAATAAGGCTATATTTATTCTACTGTAAACTTTAAATTAGTATGGAATTGAATAGCAGCACTATCTAAGAATTCCTCTGAGCCTGTTTTGCATAGAATTTATCTGGTTTGTAGTCTTTAAAACTGAGATATTCTCTCACTGTTCCTCAATTACACTCTTTAGCATTGACTCACTTTATATACTCCGCTGATAAGTTTTCCTTCCAGTATTACTTACATTTGTTCTACTGGGTTTTTATCAACTGAATGAGGGGGCTAAACAGCATCCTTGATACATTATAGAGCACCAAAACTTGATAGTTTCAACTGCGTACCTCGACTTATTGTCTTGTTGAAAGTTATATTCTCCTAGCAACTCCAATTTTTCAGTAATCTACTTTAGATTCCTTATCTACACATACAAATATGTCTATTTGTGTATTATTGATTCGATAATTATGAAATTACTTACTCCACCAGCTGCCATACTCTCTGACCTCAATAACCATGCTTAAGAGTTGGTAACTAGTTTTCTATATTAAGGCCAGTTCCTGATTTCCTTTATACAATCTGTCTTCCATTGATTCCAAAAATACTAAAATTACTTTCGTAATAAAAAAATTACTAGTTTCCAAAACTCTATCGACACGTTAACATATTAAGTTTTTATCTTTTTAAAAACGTGTTTTTATGGGTTCGTAGATTGCAGTTAAAATAAAATAAATCTTGTGTTTAGTTTTAATAAAAAATCCTTTATTAACACAGTTTTGTGCACCACTGCTTGTAACCTTTTTACAAGCAATAAAAATTTTTATTCTTAATTGCTCTGTCTGTTTACAATCTTGTAAACAACAACAATTACTCGACAGATCTTTTTACCCAAAGATCTTCCAATCCAATCGTAGTTATAACTTAGGTTTTATCACAACCTTATCAACCAGGGGTTATCCACACTTAACTCTCTTTACTGGGTTAGCTCCAACTAAACTGGTTTTTATTTAACTACTAGCTTCGCGAGTTTACTCCTTATAAACTCTCATCACATCAATAATCAATGTGCGTTTTATATGGCTGAGTAAACAACACATCGAAAGCTCTCGACCCTCTCGATATTTCAGGTAGATTCCATTTCTTCCTTTTAGTTTCTTTTTAGTTCTTTTGTGGCCCTGCGTATGTAAACATCTACTTCTTTCAGCCCTTTGTATTCGTTGTTGCTTGTTTGTTGTCTGTTATTCCTTTTCTTTGCTGCTTAATTATTGTTGTTGCCGTATTATTTGTATTTACCTTATTTCTGCTAATATTTGTTGTTGTAGATTTGGTTATTTGTAAACAGCACGTATAGTTGTTTTTACATCTTTTGTTTATTTATTTTAGCGATGTTATAATAAACGTTGTGGTGTCCAAACTTTTTTATGTAACAATTTTTATTGGCGAATGCTACACGTTTATTTGGCTAACTAACGAAATGATCGGCATCTTGCAGCCAACACGGCTATGGTAGAGCGCCCTTCTAAAATCGGATCACATTAAGGGGTTAAAATTCCCTTTTTTTAAAGAGTGCGGCAAATAGACTCTTGTGGTCTGGCTGGACCTCAAATTATTTTACTACGGTTTATACGATTTTACCACGCAAACATACGTCCAAATCGCCAACAATTAGTAAATCAATTGCCATAGATGGTCTTTGGTTACCGTTTGCTACTTTCTTAGAGTAGTCATATACCCACATTCAAATTTGATGGTAGATTTCCAGATTCTTCCTTATCGCTGACGTACTAGATTAAGCTCAGTTAAAAACCAGTCAAATATGACATAAAATTATGATGGATATGTGACTCATGAATAAATTATACATTAAGAGATCAAATTTATACATATAAAAGCTCTAATGGTATACGGGAGTTAAAATAAGAGGAAAGAGTTGTGATGAACATGGCTCAAAAGTACTTTCATTCGGGACGTAGTATACACTGTGACAATTTTTTTACTACATTAACTCTATCAAAAAATTTGACGGAAGTTAAATGCGGCAAACTCATGTGGTCTGGCCAGACCACAACAGATTTAGAAAAAAAAGAAAAAAAAATCAACAACAATCATAACTCAAAAATATATGTGCATATGTATATCATTTGACGAAACACTAGGATTTTGAATTTAACAACAATAACATAATCTAAAAAAAAAAAATATGAAGAATAACACCAATAAAATTAAAAACAAAACAACCATAATACTTGACGAAAAAATGAAGACAACAGTAAAGTGACCAGCACAATAATAAAACAAAATATGATAAAAACAAATAACAATATTAAGTCAAACAACAAAACGTAAAACAACAACGTCAATATTAAAAGAACAAAAATAACTCAATATTAATACTAAAACAAATAACAAAAAAGTTTGTAAAAGTTAAGAGAACGGGGCAAACACTATCGTAAAAAAATAAACACACTAAATGAATAGACAGACATCTAAATGAATAGACAGATTGAAAGGGCATTAAAGGCGGGCAATATTGGAACTAGTGTTATATCCCCTACCATCAGTGTTTTTGTTTTTTCCTTTTTTCCTTTATTGCCTACTAAGCATTTAGGTGCGAACCGCTTAGAGGGGTTGTTGGTAGATTATTCAGTAGCGCAGGTATAACACTGCCTACTGAATAACCAATCAGCAGCAACCCACTTCCTTGTCGTCCGCATCTGAAAAACGGTTGTTTGATTTCTATTTGCTTATGGTTTCTTATTTATTGTATTTTGTATCCTTCTTGTTCAATTTGCGTGATTGTAGGACATGTAAGGATTGATTTCTGCAATGTGCGCGGGCTACGGGTGAACTTTTTTTCCGTGTATGCGCACATTTTTCTCTATAGGCCATATGTTTTGGCCTTATGTGAGACCCAGGTTTCAAAAAAAATGCTGATCCACAGGATTTTCATATCCCTGGGTATCACCTTCTATCCCTTTTTAATTTTCATAGGGGTCTTGCAATGTATATTCGCGATAAAGTTGTGTACCAGTGCCAGCAACCACTTGGCATGTATGATGCAGAATTTAACTGTCTTTGGGTGAAGTTCAAAATCAGGGCACATCTTTTGCATTTCGGGTGCTTGTATAGAAGCCCAAACGCGGGAAGAGAGGTTTCCATATCTGGCTTTGACTTTCTTTCCGATTCCATATCGAGTATCCTTGCGAATTACCCGAACAGTGAAATTGTTGTTGCTGGTGATTTCAATATTCATAATTCGTCTTGGCTACGCCATGCAGGCCGTACAACTCCAGAAGGCTAATAAGTGGAGCTATTTGCCGTGCACAACCGCCTTGCGCAATTAGTGTATGGACCTACTCACATATCGTGTGTAGATGGGCACCAAAATAACACCTTGGCCCTTTTCGTCACTACACACTCTGAAAAGTATGTAGTAGTTGAAGTCCTTGCACCTCTCGGAAATTCGGATCACTGTACCATTTCTGCCTCTTTCCCGTTCTCCATTCTTCACAACGCTTTACATACAGCTACGAAGCGCTTGGTTTTCAAATACGGGAAATCTCGTTGGGCTGAGCCTAACGATTGCTATGGGCATTTCAATTGGAAACTTTGTTTCCTTGATTCAAACGTGAATGCCATGGCCGAAATGGTTGTCAATATAATAAAGCTAGGGATAGATAATTTCATCCCATCCAGAAAGCTCCCGATTAAATCAAGAAATAAATCTTGGTTTCAGCATCAAATAGCAAGAAATAAGTAGACCCTTTGCTGCGCTTTTTTGCGTTTTTTAAATTAATTTTCTTTATGTTACAGACACCTAATGCTTCCAAAATTCCGATATTTTCCACATATGGCTTAAAACGGGTACTAAACGTAGGAATAAAGTTACATTAACTTTTGTGCTTGAAAAAATTGGATCCGAAAAAATTTCCGATGAGTTTTGTAAGATAATTTCGGATAGTGTTTGTAATTTATGCAAAATATGGCCGTTAAGTGGATAAACTGTCAGAGAAAATTAGATACATTTCATATTCGCTTCCATATTTGGTTTGCATCTGAAACTATATCCGAAAAATCAAAAAAAAAAAAAAAAAATTTGGTGCAAATATTGATGAACCGATTTCACTACGAATGACGGCAACACATCTAGCCGAGCATTTTCTAATTATGAAATTTTTCTAAAATTACTGGATTTGACAAGCAACTAATATTCTGTTTAAAAATTGTAATAATTTGCTTTTCATGTCAATTTCCCATAAATTTAGAAAAGTTCGAGTTATATTGCTTTAAAACGGCTGAACATATTCAAAATAAATACCTATGGGTAGTAATAAGACCTACTCTGCATAAAGTATTAATACAAGCACGTAATGCAAAACACGATGCTTCCAGTTTGTTGCTTTGAAGAAGATGATGTGGAATCACGTCATAAGGTATATAAAAGTGATCGAATACATCATGTTCGTAAAAATAGTCGCATGAATAATCTCTTTGATGTATTCTGCAGAGCAATGGATACATCCGGTCCTTTTATTTCATCATTACGTTTGAACACACGGGTACATATTCAAAAACGTTTAGCTCCTCAACGAGAAGTAATTCAGTTATGTTGCGAGGATCTTTTAGATCCAGCCGACGGTCTAGAAAACCTCGATGAAAGCATGGATTTATGTGACGTGGAAGATTCGGAAGATTTTAATTTAATATTAGGAAGTGTATTAAAAAACGGTAGTTAGAAAATAATTAACCAATATATTAATTTCAATGAAATTTTTTTTGTGTTTTATTGTAACAAATATACAATCAGCCACAATTTGTTTGTATTAATGAGGTACAGCTGAATTCACAATTTGCTAAGTTTACAATAATTTACTTTATTACAGAATAATAATACAAAAAATGCTGTTTTATACATATCAATAGTTTTGGCCACAAAAATCGGTCTTGTGAGCCATAGTGCACTGTTATTTAATTTTTTACACTGCTATTTCATTAAAAATATTAAAAATATTTTAATAAAAAACAAATATATATTTCACATCCCACATATTAGTCTTTATTAACATAAAAAAACTACCTTATTGCCTGTTACTAACAGTCTAACACAACGTTATTTTTCCATTTCAAAGTGTTTGTTTAGCATTCATATTGTTACGTTTTTACCTTTTTAAATACGTGTATTTATGAGTTCGTAGATTGTAGTTAAAACAAAATAAATTTTGTGTTTGGTTTAATTAAAAATCCTTTATTAATACAGTTTTGTACACCACTGCTTGTAACCTTTTTACAAGCAATAACAATTTTCTATTCTTAATTACTCCGTCTGCTTACAACTTTATAAACAACAGCAATTACTTGTCAAATCTTTCTACACTTCACGACTCACTTCACCAGTTTACTCCTTATAAACTCTCTTCACACAGAGTTCAAACCAATTAACTCTCTTCACGCTGAGTTTACAACACATAAACTCTGCTCGCTGAGTTTACCACACATAAACCGATTGTTGTTCGCATCGATGTGCTTTTTATATGCCTGAGTAAACAGCACATCGAAAGCTCTCAAACCTCTCGATATTTCAGGTAGATCATACTTCTTTTTTTTTAAGTTCTTATATAGCCATGCGAATGTAAACATCTACTTCTTTCCGCTCTTGTTATTTGATGTTGTTCGTTATTGTCTGTTATTTGTTTTCTCCTCTTCACGTATTTGTTGTTGCCGTATATTTTTTATTTGTAAACATTTCTACCTGTGTTGTTGTCGATTTAATTACCTGTTCATAGGCACGTAGTTGTTTTTGTGCCTTTTGCTTATTTATTTTTAACAATATGATAAACGAAGGGGTGCCCAACCTGATTTTTGTAACAATATCTTCGGGTATAACGTAATAGAAATTCATTTTTTAGGGCTTAAAAAATACTATATATAATAAAAATAATAATAAAAGAAAAATATTCACTTACATTGTCTGGTTTCCATTCAAAGATCTTACTCCGATCCTATAGATTGGTAACGATATTAAAATTATATCTGATTAGTTACGTTAAGCCCTTAGCATACCACCTTGATCAAAAAGTTACTGGACTAACCCCCGTGTGGCAGTCGCATCCATCCGATTTGAGTTTTTTTTTAAGTTCTTAGCGTCATAGCTTGACATTTGCAAAAGCTACGTAGCCAAGAATACATCTGTCTCTACAATTTTAGATTTTTACAATTTTGGAAACGGATTTAAATTTGCAACAACAAACTTGTATTAAATTTTGCGTAAAAAACGGATTCGGAAACAATTGTCTAAAGAAAACGGGGTCGTTTACCAGTGGCACGAGCGGTTCAAAAGTGGTTGTGAATCAATCGATGATGATGAACGCAGTGGTGGAACATCGACATCGAAAATCGATAAGAACATTGATAAAGTAAAAGAAATGTTGTTCAATAACCGCAAATTAACCATCACAGAGATAGCAGAGGACTTGAACATTGCCTATGGATCCGTCCAAAACATTTTGATTCATGATTTGGGTTTCCGTCGTCTAGCAGCAAATTTGGTGTCAAAAGACCTCAATTTCATGCAAAAATGAGACGGTGTTGAGATCGCAACATGATTTGCGAGGCTGACTCCGATCCCACATTCAACAAAAGAATCATTATGGAGACGAGACGTGGTTTTATGAGTACGACACTCAATCCTGACATCAGGCAAGTGAATGGCGTTCACCAAATTACCCGAGACCAAAAAAACAACGTTGTGTTCAGTCAAAAAAGAAGGCAATGCTCACGGTTTTCATAGATTACAACGGTGTAGTACATCATTAATTTTTGCCAGAAGGCCAGGTAGTAAACAAAGAGTATTATTTGGGCATTATGAGACGTTTGCGTGAAGCAATTCGCCGAAATAGACCAGAATTGTGGGCAGAAAACTCGTAGAATTTGCACCATGAAAACGCACCGTCGCACAGTGCCCTCATTATTCGAAATTTTTTTGACGAAAAATGTAACAAATACCATCCAATAGCCACTGATTTGGCTCCCTGTGACTTCTTTCTGTTCAATCGAGTTTAAGAACCATTACGGGGAACGCGTTTCAGCAGCCGAGAGGAAATAATGGAAAAATCGCAAGAAGCGCTGATAGACATACCGAAAACCCAATATAAAAAATGCTTTGAGGATTGGATCAAGCACTGTCATAAGTGTGTTGCAGTCGATGGGCATAATTTTGAAGGGTACAATATAGATTCATATGAAAAAACTTGTATTTTTAACTTTCTGAATAAATTACGGGAACTTTTTTATCAAGGTGGTATGTCTATGCTGTGATTTTTAATGTCATTTTTAATTTTCTTTCATTTTTCTGACATATAATTTTACGTTCTGTTTGCTTAATTTTCATATTTTATTATTATACTTTTTACTTTTGTGAATTTCAAATAAGGTAGCCTGACGTAGTGTTTTCTGCAACACGCGTACTTTTTTTAGTCAAGGTATTGCTTTCAGCATAACACCTACAAAAGTACGCTAAAGTACTTTTTTAACTTTTTGTACTTTTCTGTGTATTAAACGTTTTTAATAAAAAAAAAGTTTTTTAGCCTAGAAAAAAAGTAGAAACTAGAGTTGGACAAAATCTTTCATTTGAGTAAATCTTACTTTCTCTTTCAGAAAGATTAAGTGAATTAATTCATTATTTTCTTTCATCTTTCTCAATGCCACATATCTTTCAGAATGAACATTATTGATATTATTTGAAATAACAATTTCTTTTCCTTTAGTACAGTTTAAAAAATAATGATTAGTTATACAAGGGACTTCCAAGTGGTTGTAGAATTGTCATTCTTAAAAAAAGAAATTATTTTTTTTAACAGGCAAACAAAGGAAGCATAACAAATTTGACAAAACATTGAAAAATTGTTACTGTACAAAATCAAGTTATTTACTCATACAAAATTTTAGTGACCGTTTACAGAGTTTTCTTAACTCGTTTTTAGCTGCTGGGTAGAATTGGGAACACGAGTTGTTTATCTCTCACAACTTGGAAATTAATTGGAAATAGTTAAAAAAGCAGTACGCTATTTAGTATTAGAGAGTATAGTTATTGAAGAAAATTTTTATGGTTAGTGAAGAAATTTCGAAATTATTCCTTGTAGTTTTTCTTTGACCGTAAATAGGTCGTATAAGATTTACACTGGTAACTCTAGCAATCATAATTGCAAGAAACGTTAATACATCCACACAAATGTACAAGAACATATACATGCATAGGCATTTGCCACAAGAAATTTACCAAGTTCTGTACCGTAAAAAAGCGAAATCCATATAAAAAATTAAATAAAGAGTATACATATGTATATCATTCTTATCAGCATTGCCGTTTTACTCGAAACTGACCAAAATGTGTATTTTTTCGCCATTTTAAAACAGTTTGATAGTTCGATTTGCAATGAAATCTTCTTACATTTTTAGTAGATTTAATTATACAATTTTTTTAGTTTAGTTTTATAAGAAACTATTTTTATTAACATATATAACTGAATAAACTTTCGATTATAATAAAAATATGTGTTCCTAAATTTTGTACACAAATTTTTGGTTGGCTGCGAACGATTTATGTAAATTTTTTGGACATATTTGGTAGGAAAAGAATTTCTTATGTGGCAGCACTGGTTACAATTAGATCAAAATACGAAAATGAAAGCAGCAAGGAACAGGTTAGTAAACAGAAATATGAAAGATGGAAGAAATAAAGAGAAATACAGAAATGTTTCATTTGTTCACTTGAAAAAATGATTAAGTTGAAGTAATTCATTCATGAACGACACAAGCCTACTAGAAACATCCCGATAAAATACATACTTACGACGCCGTTTTAGATCCCATATAACACCCTTTTTTCGACTTTGATTAATTTAAGATTGAAGAGCAATGTGGCTTTAAAATTTATATATGGTAAAATCAAAAGTAAGGTCACATTGAGGTAAATATTTGACGGAATAAGCATAAAAACTATTTTATAGAAATATTTGTTTTTTATCATTTATTTTTTCAAATTTAAATATTAAAATATCTTAACAATTTTTACACTATTATTTGTTTTTAAATCATTTTTTAAGAAATGTGGAGATAAAATTAAATGTTTCTATAAAATGTTTATATTAAATAATGGATACGCTTTTTTGGCCAATATTTGCTTTAATGTAACCGTACGGTAATATTCTGGCTAAGTATTCGATAAAATAACTATTGCAAATGATCGCATTTTTATATTCTTTGTTGTACTAATTGTTATTCCATGATATTTAATGAATTTCTAAGATATTTTTATTAAAAAAACAATGTACTTTTTTATTAATTTTATGCTCATTTTTCCTCAATGTCCTATTTTTGTCAATTAAATATCTGGCTACCCTAATTTAAAAATAACATTTATTTCGTTTAATTTTTTCACTTTTTCCGTAAATAAAATAAAAGTGTATAAATAAGAAATATTTCTCTTTTCTCCTAAAAATTAAAAAAAAAAATTATGTAATTTAAATTGTAATTCATTTGAAATAAATAAAATTAACATGTAAAAAAAAAAAATTTAGTATTTTTATATTCGAAGGGAATAATAATTTTTCAAAACATCATTTCTATTTTTTCAGACATTGTTAGAGCTTTTGATCATAAAAAGAACTCTCATAAAAAAATATTCTTTTTATCTTACTGTTTTAATTTTTTTATCTTTGAGATTTGTTGTTTTTCTTTACTTAAATTTTCACGATAAAAAACACATATCACCAGCACTTTCACAATTCAATTTTTCTATTTTTTTCCTGCACAAATTAAAATTAAATATTTGGATCGGCGAATTTTGTAAGGGTTTTCCGGAGCCGTTTGGAGTTTCCTGTACGGATTCAAGAGAGACGAAACGAGCTGCGGGGAAGGTTTAAGCAAGGTTTTCATTAAAATAATTGTACCTACCCTGAGACTTTTTCTTTATGAAAATGTATTGTTACAGCACTATATGTTCTGTTTACAAATAACCAAATCGACAACAAAAACAATAGCAGTAACGTAGTAAATAAAAATAAACGGCAACAACAACAACAGGAAGAAAAGAACTGAAAGATGTAGATGTTTACATTCGCATGACTTCAGAGTAGAGGAAAGAAATGGAATCTACCTGAAATATTGAGAGGTTCGAGAGCTTTCGAAGTATTATTTACTCAGCCAAATAAAAGCCACATCGGTGCAGACAGCAGACAGCAGACAGTTTGTTGGTGTAATTTCAACGAGTAGAGTTTGTTGGTTTAAACTCAAGTTGTAATGGCCAGTTAAGTTGGAGCTATTTCACTAAAGAGAGTTAAGTATGGATAATTTTGGTTGAAAAGCTTGTGATCGAACCTTAGTTGTAACAACGATCGGGCTGGAAGATCTTTAGGTAGAAAGCACAATATTTATTTTATTTTAACTGCAATCTACGAACTCATAAACGTTTTTAAAAGGTAAAAACGTAACAGTATATAAAAAAACAAATACCTTATGTTTTGTAAAGAAAATAAAAAAACCTGAAGAAATGGAATTTTCAAACAATGACCGGATTTTTCTTATAGAAAAATGCGTACTAAAAATCAAAAAGAACATACAGTAGAATCTCGAAAAAGCTAACTCACATAAAAGTTAAACTTTCGGATAAGTTTACAATATTTAAGCATCAACGTGCGATTCTAAAAAGGTAATCTTTCAGTTAACTTTTCCGAGCGTATGGTTTTTTAAACACAGTTTTTCCGGTCATATATGTGACAATCTTGATACTTTTAAAATATTCTCACTGATGTATTTGAAGCAGCCATCTCAAAAATAAAAATAAAAACGTGATAAATCTTTGAGTCTGTGTCAAACACATATGAAAAAGTACACAAGAAAACACTTAAGCCGGAATATGCTGATCTTGAGGCAAGCTTGTACAAATTGCTTTTGAACCAACGACAATATAATTGTGCAGTAACTGGTCCAATGTTAAGATCCAGAGCTAAGCAGGAATTCGCCATAATGCACCCTGGAAAGAAATTTAATACAAGTGCTGGATGGCTAGCAAGTTTTAAGAGGAGACACGGTATTCTCCATCTTAACATTTGTGGACAAATCTTTCAAGTGATACGTCTGGTACTACACCCTTAATTTATAATTTACGAGCAAAAATTAAAGAAAAATTAAGGAAGTGAATCTGGACTATTTTATCGTTTTTTACCCGAAAAAACATTTGTTGCTACAAACGAAAAGACCGCACCGAACCGAAAAATTTTATAGGAAATTATAACATTTTTGTTGTGTGCTAGTGTGGATGATTCGCACAAGAGGAAACCGTTGGTCGTTGGTAAATCTGCAAACCCACGTTGTTTTAAGGGATTTAAAAACCTATTAGACTATATAAATTCGAAGAAGTCGTGGATGAATTCGGAGATATTTTTCAATTGGTTCCATAATTCATTTATAAAACAAGTAAACTAATTTTTTTAGTTTCATACAAATGTGTTCTGGTTATTGCAAGGAGTTTTTTGTAGGTTCACCAATTTTCTGCAAAAAATAATTTACTACCAAACGCATTGTTGCTAATTGACAACTGTACTGCCCATAAGCCAATTCACATCTTACATTCTCATGATGGAAATATTGTAGCAATGCCTTTACCATCTAACTTAATAGTGGTTTTGCAAACCATGAATCAAAATCCCAAGAGATAAGTTAAGTTAGGATATCGAAGTAAATTGTTATACAACATTGTCGCACAAGAAAACATTCTAATTGAAAATATTGTTACGAAAATAAAATTGCCAAAATTTTTTATATCTGATAGTTATGCGTCACCCTGTAAATACCGTACTTATTTGTGTATTTTGCAGCACTGCCAATTCGACCATCATTGTGTGTTACATTTGAATTAACGGATATAAAACAGAGGATATGAGAGCGTTTGAGACATTTCCGGAACTTTTAAAACTGTTAGATATTAGGTACATAAAGAGGCTGCTTTACCTACGTCAGCTTAGTTATCGTTTACCTGTCATAAAATAAAGTCGTTTATAGGCGTAAATGAAAGTGTGGTATAAACGAATATTAAGTTGTTTTATTAAGTTAAGCTGTATAAAAGATAAGTGAGGAAAATAAAAACTGTAAACAACAACAAAGTGGTGTTAATTTTATTTTAACGCAATTTAAATGAAGTCAAACGTTTTAAAAAGGTTAAAAAGTAACATTGGTGTCAGCAGTGTTATTGCGTACATAAAATAAAATAATTAAAAAAAGAAATAAAGAAATAAAAAATGAAAAAAAAAAAATTATATAATTAAAACGGAGTAAAATGAAATTTCAAGAATTAAAAATGGACAGACTAAAACGGAAATTAAATAGATTAGAACTGCCAACAACTGGCAATAAAACCGAACTACAAAAACGTCTGTCAGAGAAATTTCTGAGACGCGGCAGAGATATCGATACTCACGAATTCGAACTAAAACGAATTAATGGTGGCGCTACAACGTAAATTTTGTGACGAGCACAAACGAGATTTGTACCGTATGGAACCCAAAGGGCTAGTTATTATTGCCTGCCTTAGCAATGGAGGTCGAGTGGCTGGTGCAGTTTAGTTATCCAGGGGAAACCCACCCACTAGAAGAGCAAATTAAGATTGAAGCGTTCATCAATGGTATAAAGGACTCTGATATTAAGTATGCGGTGTGTGCTGCTCATAAGGCAACCTTTGCGGAGACCGTGGTGTTTGCTCTAGCGCAGGAGAACGCTCGAGAGGCATATAGCAGGTACATAAACATACAGCATGAAAACTATATCTACCAAAGAAGATTTAGTTACATCTATCAATGAGATGGTAGAGCGGATTTTGGCTGAAAAAGAGCAAAGGGCAAAAATGAGGTCCAAAACTGTGGCAGGAGCGGTCATTTTCAAAGGCATTTTAGGGCACCGATCAGAAGTGCAAGTGTTCGTCACCATGGAGATATGGCAAATGGAAAAACACTAGTTATAGAAAACCCGAAACATTTAGTGACAAACGCCTTACCGGTACAGGAGAGGGCTTAGGTATACACAACATAGTACAAGTAAATGAACGCCGTAATGTAAATGAGGTTGACCATAATGGTAATGGGTGTTATAGAGGCTGTGGCATGAAAAGATTTCCACATAACTGGTTACCGGAGTGGAAAAATTGAACACGACTGGAAGATAGCCGCTGATAAAACAGGTGATAAGGTCAACGGGACCATTATTAACATCATACAATTACGTCTGGAGGTTAACGAAGACTGTTCGATGGCGCAGAGAAAAGGCCTAGTGCTGGCAAGGATAATAGCGGCTAAGGGAAAAACGCTTAAAGCTCTTGTCGAGAACAGACGTGTTTTGTGATCGCTGTCGCTCTTTGATTGTTACATGAGTGCAAATCAACAAATCACCAAATTTATTTATTAAAATAATTAATAATAAAACTTAGCATAAATAAAACATAAAACTTTAGTTTGGGTTCTCATAAATTTTAGTGTTATCACATATAATACGAAAATTTTTTAAAAATTGTTTAAAAACAATAAATAGACAATTACAACAAATACACAATACGCGATCTAAAAGTTCACAGTAATATTACAGTAACAACACTACAATTCAAAATTGATCAAGCAGTAAATAAAGAAAATATAAGAATGCACAAAATAAATACAATAACACTATCCAACAACACTTTCCACAAATAGTTCGAAATAAAACGATTAATTAATTTAAACTAATAATTTATTTCAATCATAAGAAACAATACATTACAACATTTAAATTTTTCTTGTATGCCGTATTAAGATATATAAATAAAAATGGCAAACAAAACAAATAAACATCTGTTCTGATTACAAGAAGTGCTGCCAAGTTATTTTTGATTTGTTTTTTTTGCAAAGAACTTTATAAATTTAAACAGTTTTAAAGTCATTGCTAGTGCTGACAGTTAATTTTAATTCTAATTAAATTTATATACACACATATATATTCTCACAAATAAACAATAATTTATTAACTAATGTACAACTTAAGGAAAGATAAAACCGGCAATAAAATTAACGAAAGGTCTGAACCTAATAGTTGCAATATTACAAACATGCAACCTACACGTTTAACCCAAATGTTAATGTTAGGTGCGTTTCCGAATACTCCTACCAATCAACGCACCAATGAAGTCCATGATCAATCGGCAGCCTGTTCATCGTGTCATTCTATCGTTGATTCACCTTTCAAAATATTAAACTATTTGATATTAAATCTAACAAATCAATTTTAGAGTTATATATAAATAGAATTTTTGGTATTAATAATGGCCATGATTTGGGTGATCAAATAATCATTTGCGTTGTTTTCACATTAGTTGATGTTTTTCGATGGTAGTGTGAATATTGGTTCTAGGGACAATGTTTACAATATGCTTTGTATTAAGACAAGACGGTGTAAAGGTTTGAATATAGTTCACCTTAACGCACAAAGTTTGCACCGAAAAATTGACGAGTTCTGGTATATATTTGCTTCATCTGGCATTGATATAATTTGCGTTTCTGAGACTTGGTCTTCTTTTGATATTCAAGATTCTATTTATCATTTAGAGGGCTTCAAACTTTATAGATAAGATAGGATAACTATTGTTGATGATATTGAGACTGCTAGTAGGGGTAGTGGTGTTGCGATTTATGTTAGATGTGGCATTAAATGTTTAGTTAAGTTGAAACCGATTGTGGGTTCTGATATTGAATACCTTTTTATGGAAGTGGCGATAAAGCAGGACCGGAAAATTCTTGTTGGTAGTATAAATAGACCTCATAGGGACTTACTTTTGAATCCTCTCATAAGTGTTTTAGAAAATATTTCCGTACAATATACTGACATTATTATCGTTGGTGACTTCAACAACAACCTGCTGGAGAGCAATCCACTAATTGGTACGATGAAAGCGCTCGGTTTGACACCTGTGAATACGACCACGCCGACACATTTTTGCATATAATCCTATAGTTTGATTGACTTAGTATTTGTGAATAAGTCTAATGTGTTACTGTGTGATAAATTATTAGCGTCAGGCTTCTCGAACTATGATGTAATATTTTTCACTTTCGATATAAGCATGGCAAAACAAGCTACGTATTGCACATACCGCGATTAGTCCCGAATTTACTCTCTTGATGATGTGAATGACCAGATGTGTTTCTTACAGGAGAACGTGAAGTCCTTATATGATGACTGTGTGCCTTTAAGGACCATAGGTGTTAATACGGAGCAGCAACCCTGGTTCTCAGCGAGAATTCGGGCCTTAATTAGAGATCGTAACGCTGCTCGCGCTAGATGGAAAAGGTTGAGGACATTAGAACTCCTTAAAAATTTTCAGTCATGTAGGAGTGAAGGAATTAGATGTATAAGGGAAGCGAAAAGTTTATTTTATAGAAGAAAATTTCGTCAGCGATGGACAGCGGGTCAAAAAGGAGGGAAATCCTCAAGATTGGAATAGGACAGAAAAGCAGATCTTCCTGTGGGATTGATGTTTATGTTAATGATTTAAATCGTAGATTTGTAGATATTAATATTAATCAATTCTCTTACAACTTATATGGTGTTTTTTTTTTCTGTTTCCGTTGAAAACCCATTTAGCTTTCGTTGTGGAACCAGTATGAGGTAATGTCGAGTTTTTCTGCAGTTAAGTCTAGGGCTATCAGTATTAATAGAATAAGCCCCACAGTTCTGAGGACTATTATGCCCAAACTCTTACCTAACATCAACAGCGATCTGCCGAAAATTAGTAAATGGGCTGCGGAAAATGGACGATGCATCAAGCCGTCCAAGTGAAAATGCATTTGTTTCAGCAATAATAATTTAAATCTGGGCGATGAAATAAGGATACATATTTATGATGATATTGTTGAATTTGTAAGTTTCTGCAAGAATTTGGGTGTTGTATTCAATATCAAACTGTCATGGTTCAATCATATATCCACTGTAGTTGGAATGTTTACGGAATGCTTAAAAATCTTTGGGCAGTCAACCATTCGACGCCTATCGGTGTACGGACCTCTGCTTGCTAAAACTTACCTCTTGCCTATTCTCTTATATGGCTGTAAAATTTATGCGAACTGCTCTGCAAGTGATTTTAATAAACTAAGGGTAGCTTACAATAACAAAGCGAGCTACATCTATGATATAAGGCCACGTGGATCCATTTCCTGGTTTTTATGTTATATCAACCAGATGAACTCTGGGAATCTACTAAAATTTAGGAATCTTATCTTTCTGCATAGAATATTGACCGAGGCAACCGAGTTGTCTGTTAAAGGTTTTGAATTTTGCCAGATCCGTAAGGGGAAGAAGATTAATTCAGCTGAAATATAGACTACCCCCCTCACATTCACAGCATTAGTCTCTGGAACCAATTACCAACTCAACTTCAGGCGATTAGTAACGCAAACCGGTTTAGAATTGAGCTGCGGAAATTTTTTGGCTAGCTTGTGTTTAAAGTTTGTAACACTATACATATATAACTCTACTTTAACTTTAATTTTATCTACACTTTTTTTCCTATTATTTTTTTCCCTTTTTTTGTTACTGTTTAATTTATTATTATTATTATTATTATTATTATTATTATTATTATTATTATTATTATTATTATTATT